>CP139507.1:72321515-72921515 GCA_021014915.2 Artemisia tridentata subsp. tridentata
AAACTGGTTACATTTTCTCATAACTTTTGAAAACAGTTTAAATAATTGCATATATGTGTTTATTAAACTCTCCATCTTTCCCCTTGATCTTCTGCATAAGTAAGCTAAATCCAAACACCTGAGATAAGATTTTATTAAATTTTCATTAGAAATACCAAAACTATCAGATGACTACTGCATACGATTAAAAATTATGCAGCAATATTTAATAAAACAGTTTTGGAAGTCACATGATTAAGCAGTAAAATACATTTTGGGATTGGTAAAAATGGGTAGCTTTAGGTACAGGTCAAACTTAAACTTTGGTCCAAACGTGTTTAGTTTTCTATAGGTAATGTGTATAGTTTTCTATAGGTAATTCGTACAGCTAATGTAATATAACTTATATTTCGTCAATAATCATCCATCATAACTAATGTTAGAAGCAAACGGCATGTGAGCATGTTCAAATGTAAAGGTGGCTGTTTCGGCCCATCTATTATTCTTTTAATTCAAATGCAATTAAAAGCTCATAAGCCATATGCTTTTTCCGATTTTCATATAAAGTCATAACCCCGAAAAATAAGCTAATCCAAACATCGCCTACATTTTTATAAATAGGTCCAATTTAGTTGTATTTTATTTGTAGTAGGTCAAATTAGTAAAAACTATAGCATATGCTGAATTCGAGATCAATTAAATGGTCGAAAGTCGGCTTATGCGTATTTACTACTGTAAATCGCTGATTGCTTCCTAAATCACTTCAACTATTTAAATACTAAACATACCAGTTGCTTATAAGATTTAAAGAAAAATTTTAGTCATCACCTCAGCGTTGTCTTTACAATGCAATAGAATGAAAAAGAAATTATAGCAAAAAAGTCAATCAGAAGGATAAATAAAGCATACCTTCTGGTCAAGAAGTTGGTCGATACAATTTTTAGTTATAGAATCCCTGCTGCAACAACACTGATAATAGCCCCTTCTATTGTTTTGTTTATACAGCTATGTTTCATTGTGGGTGATCGATTTACTCCCATCAGTCAAAACTCTTTCCAATATTAACAAATCCAATCGGCCAATCTTTAGGATCTGCAAAAGAGAAAATAAATTTCTATCTTCACAACTACCTTCAACATATAACACATCAAACACCAACCAATTAAATGGTTGACAAATTAACTAATATCTTAAATTGACAATAAGCATGATTGTTAGACACTAAAGTAGATCTTTCTATCATTATGGGCTATTAAGCATCTAAACAGTGTTTCAAGTCAATCCCCATAACTTGGTGAAACCCAAAACTTTGAATCAAAAATGATATCAAATGTAGCTACATAATCAGTTTGATTGTTTAGAACTTTAGATTAATAACCTCTGAAACAATACATAGACATTGAAAGTAAAATACCTTCACCAGTCCGATTTTTCATTGGATATAGGATTGTATGACCCCCAGGTGAAGGCCTAAGAAAGTCATTTCCCCTTTGGGGCATCTCAGCTTTCAAGCAATGCCATCCCTCTTCAACTTGGTTGCTGTCGCAAGAATCCTGTTGATTGCATTAACTTCCAATGGGTTGTTCTTGCTCTGTTACATTTAATTATACCAACATTAGCTACATACAAAGCGGCTAACTTTGTGACTTTTAAGGTTGAAAAATTAATTAGACTAACACTGTGAGATGGGTCAAAGCGCTCTACTGGGCCCAAAAACTAGAGATAAAAGCTGGATAAGAAAATGGGACTATATGTGTCCATGTAGTCCTAGCCTTAAACTACGGATATTTGGCCATGTGTATATTATCCGAGCCTAATTGCAGCCCACTGATAGCCCAATACCAGAATAAGAAGTCAGACGCTGTCAATAAAGCATTAAGCATAGGATTATGACCAAACAACAGTAAGGTTGTATACTACAAAAATTTCCACACCACGCCAAACTGAACACTTACAATCTTAAAGACAAGATCTGCACCAACTTGTCATTTACAGCAAGTTAAGACACAAAAACCAAAAGACGTTCACACCACATAAAAAACTAATCTACAGCAAAAACCAATAAACCGTTTAATCCGAAACACATACCCATCATTTTATCGATAAGTGTAAGCTCATCTTTAGCCTCCTCAATAAGCTCCTCAACTTGACCACACTCAAGTTTCTTCTCGATACTTTCCCAATCCTGTTCCTCCTCACACACCTTCAATTGATGACGTATAGTCTACACCCGGGTCACGAACCCGGTTAGTAAATAATACTTACAATTAAGCCCACCACGCTTGGGCCGCAACTGGACTACCAGTTATGCGGCTTGGGTCGACAAGGCCCAAGCCCAAAGTTATTTCCGGATAATATATAGAATATCTTCTAAATAAAGAAGATATATACTATATACCCGATGTCGGCTAACACGCCGAAGAGTAGGGAACACGAAACCCACTAGGGTTTCATGCATATATAAAGGGCACCCAAGCCCTCGGTAAAAGGTACGATCTTCAATAAACCCTAACCCGTTATAAAACCCTACATTCGATTACTTACTCTCACGCCGGAGGATAATCGGGGGAGACAATCCCTCGATAAGCCTAACGGTGTTTGTTCTTTTTCTTAGTGCGCAGGTTCCATCGAGCATTAAGATTCAATTGGTACGAGAATAGAAGTCCTATCAAGGAACGCCCAACTTTTGTATCAACAAGTGGCGCCATCCGTGGGACCCTACACTAAGGATTTTACCAAAAAACTAGAATGACGAAACACGGAAGTCATAAGAGTCCGCATGGGAAGAAAACGCAGGACGATCCACTAGGAAAGAAGCATCAAATTGATACGGCTTCTAAACAGGCCTCTGGGACAACCAGTACGCCTCAAAACTTAGGAGCGCACCCAAATCTGGTCTTTCCTGCAGTGGAATCGCTTACCAGGTTTACCCCCGCTATTACGACAAGTACTAGTGAGATAGAACTGGAGCGCACACCTCTTGCCATGCCAGAAGTGAACTTCACTGAGCCTCCCAACGCGCCTGTACGAAACAAGGATCCAGCTTTGGAAACCGACTCTATCGCGCTAGAAGGAGTTACCTCCGAATTAGCCCCAAGTGACTTCGTATCTCAAAACTACGAAGCCTTGACTGCGCTCATGCGAGAGGAGGCAAAGAAGAGGTCAAGCCAAAGTCTGCACGCCAGACTCAACTTTGACCCTAATCCTGACGCATCCCCACCGCGCTACCGAAAGGAAAGACGCGAGAGGGATAGCCGTAAACAGCCAGTGTTCGCCAGGATTGGAAGGAAGGTTGTGGACGATGAAGCAGCCGACCTTCAACATCTGGAAGAGCCTGAAGAGGGGGAGCGGCGCGCCAATGTCCACGCTAGGCTTGGCAGACGCAGAATCCAAGATAGGCTTGGGCGACGATGTTCCCCAAGTGAAAGCCCCTCAAGCTCTGACTCTGAGGATAGTCGGCGCAAGCGCCGCAGAGGAGCAAGCTCAGACTCTGATGATAGTCGACTCAAGCGTCACAAAAGAGTCCGCTCATCCTCAAGAGATTCCTCGGACAGCGAGACTGGACACTGGAAATCAAGAGGGAAATACCGCGACCAGGATGATGAAGACATGTCTCTCCCCTGGCGTCGCCAAAAGGTTGATGCGTTTACTAGGCGCATCAGTGACTTTTCTGAAAATAAGAAAAGGCGCATGCCTGCTAATGTCAAAACATATGATGGGACAGGTGATCCTGATGATCACCTAAAAATTTTCGAATCAGCAGCTACTATCGAAAATTGGCCACAGCCTGTGTGGTGCCATATGTTCAACTCCACATTAGTAGGAAATGCGCGCAACTGGTTTAGTAAGCTTCCACGCAGAAGCATTGGTGGGTTTGAAGAGTTGCGCAGAGCGTTTCGCTTAAACTTCACCCAAAGAAAGAAGTGCGCAAAAAACCCTGTCGAACTCGCTAGGGTTAAACAGCGACAAGGGGAATCCACAAGCGCTTTCATGGAACGCTTCAAGGACGAGTGCATGAAAGTCAAGGCGTGTCCAGAGATACTCAAAATATCGGGTTTTATGAATGCAATCAATAACCCAGATCTGATAAAAAAGCTAAATGATAAGGTTCCCCTAACCTTCGATGAGCTCATGAAGCGCACGAGGTCTTTCGTCCAAGGAGAAGAAGCCGCCGCGGATAGCAGGAAAAGCTATTCGAACCATAGGTCGCAAGAAGAGTCAAGGAGACAATCCAATGACCAGAGCGGCAATCGTAATAGGAGTTACCGTAATCAAGGCAGCGGAAGGGGAAACGACAAGTATACCCCATTAACAAAAACTCCAAAGGAGATATTCGCAACAGAAGGAGCGAACTTCCCGAAACCACCACCAATCCGCACCCCAGAGGATAAGCGTATAGGGAATGGTTATTGCGAATACCATGGACAGAAGGGCCACACAACTAACGATTGCGTCCAACTGCGCCAATTGATTGAAAAATTGGTAAAGGAAGGAAAGATGGACCACCTCGTAAAAAACATCAGAGAAGGGAAAGATAAACAAAAACCAGTGGCCAAGAAAGAGACGCCAAGAGAAAAGGCAGATATCATCTACATGATACAGCCATGGCCGCGCGCGACAAGACAAAAAGTTAGTCAGCGTTTCTCTAAGGGAAACGAAATCTCTTTCCCCTCCCTGACTGCGAACAACGCAGTGGTGGATCCACTTACCATTGAAATACATACGGGGGGTCACGACATCCGTCGCATGTATATAGATGGAGGTGCATCCGCTAATATTATATATGAACACTGCTTCAAGAAACTGCGACCTGAGATACAGAGTCAGTTGATCCCAGCCACAGCACCGCTCACTGGCTTCACAGGAGAGAAGATATGGCCCACGGGGCAATTGCGTCTATTTGTAGAAGTTGGTGACAAACCACACTCTACAGTTACCTGGATGGATTTCATGATAATCAGATCCCCCTCTCCGTACAATGGTATCATCGGGAGACCTGGAATATCATCTATCCGCGCCGTGCCATCCACAGCGCACGGGATGCTAAAGTTCCCAGTGGAAGGAGGTATTGTCACCCTTTACAATACCACCACACCACCCAAGGAATGTAACGCAGTGACAAGTGACGTAAGTATTGTTCCAGAACAGCGCGCAATCAAAGTCCCAAACCTAACGGTCGCCATTCACCCTGAATACCCGGATCAACAGGTATCTATTGGTGGGTCTCTGTCTGACAAAGGCAGGTCAGCTATATGCGCACTCTTGCAAAATAATTTGGATATTTTTGCATGGGAACCTAAGCATATGACAGGAGTGCCACGCTCCATCACGGAACATAAGCTACAAATCCGACAAGGATATCCTCCAATACGACAGAAAAAGCGCGGACAAGCTCCAGACCGCGCAAAAGCCATCCTGGAAGAAGTACATAAGCTAGTAGACGCAGGCATCATGCGTGAAGTCTACTACCATGACTGGCTCTCTAACCCAGTGATGGTAAAGAAGAGCGATGGCAGCTGGAGGATGTGCGTAGACTTTACAGATCTCAATAAAGCATGTCCACAGGACTGCTACCCGCTACCGGAAATAGACTGGAAAATTGAGTCTCTATGTGGATATCCCTTCAAATGCTTCCTGGACGCATACAAGGGATACCACCAAATTCAAATGGCGGAGGAAGACGAAGAAAAGACGGCCTTCCACACAAGTCAAGGGGTCTACTGCTACACAAAGATGCCCTTCGGCCTAAAGAACGCAGGAGCAACATACCAAAGATTGGTGGACACTGCGTTCGAGAAGCAAGTGGGACGCAACTTGGAAGTATACGTCGATGATCTCGTCATCAAAAGCCATACAGAGGACGAGCTGGTGCGCGACATGGAGGAAACATTCAAAACACTCAGGAGAATCAACATGAAATTGAACCCCAAGAAGTGTACGTTTGGCGCTACGGAAGGCATGTTTCTCGGGTATTTGATAGAACCCGATGGGATCAAGCCTTGCCCAGAGAAGACTCAAGCAGTCATTGACCTCCCCTCACCGCGCACACTAAAAGAAGTTCAGTCATTAAACGGCAAGCTAGCCGGACTGAACCGATTCTTATCCAAATCAGCAGACAAGTCACTTCCCCTATTCAAGACACTCAAGAAGTGCACCAAAAAGGGAGACTTCCGGTGGACTGCGGAGGCAGAAGAAGCCTTCCAACAGCTCAAACAACACATAGCAGCGCTCCCAAAGCTTGTTGCACCCCGACCAGGGGAAGAGCTGATCATGTACCTATCTGCGATTCAAGGAGCAGTCAGCGCAGTCCTACTGACAGACAGGAATTCCGTCCAAACACCCATCTATTTTGTTAGTAAGGCGCTGAAGAAAACGGAGATTAACTACACTGCAATGGAGAAATTGGTCCTAGCCTTAGTGTTTGCAGCGAAAAGACTACGCAGGTACTTCCAGGCGCATCCAATCGCTGTTATCACAGATCAACCCATCAAACAGGTTATATCGAAACCCGACGCATCGGGACGCCTACAAAAATGGAGTGTGTTACTGGGCGAGCATAACATATCATACAGACCGCGCACTGCAATTAAAGGGCAGATATTGGCCGACTTCATCATCGAGAAGCCGGATACAGACACTCCACCTGCGACAAGCAAGGAGGAACTCCAAGAACCATGGATTCTATTTACTGACGGATCCTCATGCGTAGATGGATCAGGAGGTGGCCTTATTCTCACCAACCCAGAAGGAGTTGAATTCACCTACGCACTGCGTTTTGAATTCACAGCCACGAACAACGAGGCAGAATACGAAGCACTCCTAGCTGGGTTACGCATCGCAACTGAAATGGGTGCACGCAACCTAGAAGTAAACGTTGATTCGCGGCTAGTGGCTAACCACGTGTCAGGAGAATATATAGCAAAGGAGGAACACATGATCCAATACCTCGAAAAGACCAAATCTCTGATCCAGAACTTCGATAGGTTTGTCATCAAGCAGGTTCCCAGGAGTGAAAATAGGAAAGCAGATGCGCTGAGCAAAATTGCATCCACCAGTTTTGCGCACCTATCAAAACAAGTTTTGGTGGAAACCTTGAAAAATAAGTCAATCACAGAGATGGAAATATCCACGGTGATAGAAGAGGAAAATCCTACGTGGATGACACCGATCATTGACTTCATCAGCAAGGGCATACTTCCCCAAGAACAGAAGGAAGCTCGAAGAATCCGACGCACAGCGCAGCGATTCGAGCTCAGAGACAACGTCTTATATAGACGCTCATTCCTACAACCATGGCTTAGGTGTGTTGGACCTCTCCAGGCAGACTATGTACTTCGAGAGATCCACGCAGGCTCATGCAGCATGCACTCAGGACCACGGTCCATTGTAGCGCGCGCCCTAAGGTCTGGATACTATTGGCCAACTATGCACCACGACGCACGCGACTTGGTACGGAAGTGCAATGATTGCCAAGTTCACAGACCTATTCCGCGCCGACCACAACATGAACTAACACCTATTACATCGCCATGGCCCTTCTACAAATGGGGTATCGACATCGCTGGACCTTTTCCCATTGCCGCAGGAGGATTGAAATTCCTCATTGTGGCAATAGATTACTTTACCAAGTGGATCGAAGCAAAGGCAGTAGCGACTATAACAGGTAACCAGGTGAAACGATTCGTGTGGGACAACATAGTATGTCGTTTTGGATTGCCTGGAGAAATTATCTCGGATAACGGAAAACAATTCCGTGATAATCCGTTCAAAGATTGGTGCGAACAATTGAACATCACGCAACACTTTGCATCAGTAACTCATCCACAAACCAATGGTCTGGTCGAGCGCGCAAACAGAAGCCTTGGCGAAGGAATCAAAGCGCGCCTGGACAGACACAAAGGTAGATGGGTAGAAGAACTATCACATGTTCTTTGGGCGCACCGAACAACCATTAAGGTTAGCAACGGGGACACCCCCTTCTCTTTGGTCTATGGGACAGAAGCTGTAATACCGGCTGAAATTGGAATGCCAACCATCCGTACTGCGGAAGTTAACATGGCAACCAATGATGATGAGCGGCGCATAGACTTAGATCTATTGGAAGAGCGACGTGAACGCGCAGCAATACGCGAAGAGAAAGCCAAGTCGAGAATGAAAAAATACTATGACACCAAAGTACGCAGCACTTCATTCAGACCAGGCGACTTCGTATACCGCGAAAACGACTCAAGCCGCGCAGAAGACACTGGGAAGCTAGGACCAAAGTGGGAAGGACCTTACGAGGTCATAGAGGCACTTGGCAATGGAGCGTACAAGCTACGCGACAAGGACGGAAATGAGCTACAGCGAACATGGAACGTCCGCAACCTTAAACGGTGCTATCTTTGAAGAAGGCTACGGCCTAACATGGACACTCATGCACTTTAGAAAGTGCCCTCAATAAAGATCCATGTAATTTTCTTTTTTATGTATTATCTAGATACTACATTCTTTTTCAAAACTTGGAAGTATTAATAAAACGTTATGGTTTCTAGCTAACTCCATAACACATTTAACTTTATTGTTTGCATCTTTATCATTGTATCTCAATATTGTTATAATCTTGCCTACATGGCGTGCATGCACACACTAAGACCCACGATGGCAGAAAGGATGAGTTAACCTAATAAACAACTCGTTGAGTAAGAGGGTTGCAAACCCATCAACATCGGATCACGAATCCTTGTTAAACACCTTGCGCTCAAGACGTTGGCGCAAGTTCCTTACACATCCCACGACGGATGCGCAAAAGGGCACACTGTGCGCGTTTAACAATTCAGGAGGTCAAGACTCTTGACTCCTTAAAGTACAATACGACAAGTAAACTTATAAAAATACATAGACGACTATGATTCAAAATTCAAAACACGACTACGGTCCTTAAGGAAATTCATACACGATTATGACCCTTATTTTCTAAGTACGCTTAAACACTTAAAGCTATCTTCACGCAAGGATACATAAGTCATATAAGAACTACGAGTTCAAAAAGCATAAGTATTTAGAAGTTATAGAAACACTAAGTACAAAAGCAACTTTTTATTCATAGAATACAGTTCTACAAAAAGACTTGTACAAAAGAGCTAAATACTATATGTACGCCTTAACTGGCTGGAACCCCCGCTCCAAGCCGCTTCCTTTGAATCCGCGAGTCTCTTCAACAACTCCGCATCATCAAGGGAAACAGTGGCCACGCAGACAGGCACACCATCGGATCTAGGCTGATGCGCAGCGCCTATGCCGCACAGAATGGCCTTTCCTTTCTCGCCTTTCTTCCGTGCGACCCTGGAAACATGCGCATTTAGCGACCTTTGCAAAGAAATCTCTTTCTCAAGACGGAAAGGATTCAGAATGTCACGAGGCTGAGCAAAAATGGGTACCTTCAACTGCGCCACATCAGGCTTCAAGTAGAAGTCCACCTGCTGATCTGCATTATCCTGCAGATGCCTAGGAAGAGTGAGCCCCGCCATGATCACGCTGATCGGCTGGTCCTGATCACGCTCCAAGAGAGCGATGTGCGGAAGCTCAAGCTTCTTTAGCTCCTCCATGGCAGCAACAAGCTCAGCATGGGCATCCGCCTTATACCCAGGCACCTCAGCAAGCGGCACAGTCAGCAACTTGGCCTCCGCGAGCTTGTCTGCGGCCGAGGTCTCACCGTGCGCAATAGCGCAATTGACAACCTTCCCAAAGGATCCGGTGACCTCAGGATGCTCCAGCGTACACATGGCGGCCAGGCGAAGACCATGACTGATCAACCACCTACGAAATAACACAAGTGTTAATAAGAAAAAGGGTCTCAAATATATACAAGTTATAAGGAAAATACAATGGTCATGTACCTGCGCTCGGCCACAGATTGAACCAAATGAGGATAAAGCTCCTCATCATACTCGATGCTAAGCTTACGGAGCTTCTCCTCCTGCATCTTCAGCGCAAGCTCCACTTTGCTGCGGAACTCTTCAATGTTGGCAAAGTGCTTGCTCCTATTTTGTTGCAAGTACTTCAGCGCCCATAAAGAATTCCGTCTCTGAAGATCCGCAGCAGCACGCTCCTTCCCCAGCTCAGCCATCACCATGACCTTCTCCTCACCCATTTTTCGCGCAGCCGCCTCTGCGCGCTCCAGTTTAGCCTTGGAGCTCAGCTGCTCAGCTTTAGAGCTTGCTAATTCAGCTTGCACAGACGCCAGTTGCGCCCGCAGTCTGGAAATTTCCTCAGACTTATGCACCTTTGCTTGCGCCACCAGCTCAGACTGGCGCACAGCGATAGAGGCAAGCTCCTCCATCGTAGAGTCAAATGGACTTGACTCCACTTCAACACCCCTCGGTGAACGCGCCCTGTCCAGAGCATGACTCACCTTGGGTGGCGCACTCCCATCTAGGACGCCAGCGTCCTCCACAGGCTTTTCGCTGCAAAAAACATCAAGAGACAAAGTTAGTGCACGGTCAATCATACACAAAATACTAAGGAAATGCTAAATAATACTTACATGGGGGGAGGAGTCGAGGACACGTCCTTCTCCTTCTCAGTCTCAGTCGTGGACGCACCTCCACCAGACTTCTCGACATCCACACTGAAGACACGAAGGAACGAAGTTAGCACAAAATATAACTTGACAAAAGTTCATTACTAAAGTACTTACTTCATCTGCACCCCAGCAAGAGACGAGCTTTCCCCAGCATCAGTTCGCGGCCTCTTGGACGGCCCTTCACCATCACTGCCAAGCGCTCTCTTGCGCGTCAGTGGGGAGCTCTCCTCCATCTCACTGTCAGTCTCCTCTAAATGGATCACCGTTTCGGGAAGAGGAGGCTGCGCAGCGTCAGGACTTGGCTGCACAGGAGGAGCCACCTCCTGTATTGGCTCAGCCGCTATCACATCAGGGGAGCCTTCGGGATCTGGGATAACCAAATCCACGACGCGCCCTGCCGTCGCCTGCAGAATAGTCTGCTCACCGTCCCCCAGAGGACGCACTCCCACCGCCACGGAACGCGGATTCTCCAGCCTCACAACAGCGAACAGATCCATATCTGCGCATCAAGTAAACAAAGAAAAGCAAGTTACATAAAGTATGGAAAAAGAAGAAGTGCTTACACTAATAACGATAGTAAGGCGACAGAAGGAGCACCCACCCGTGCCATCCGCATTCAAGAATGTGGGGACCTCCGTCTCATGCTCGAAGTAGTTGCGACTGATGCCCATATGCACCAGGAACGCCTCCGGATATGGCTTGATGGGAATACGGTTCTCATCAATGATCGCCGCATGATCCGCGTTATACCACGTCTCAGGGGGGCGCTCATCCTTGGGCAGATCGGCACGGGTGTAAAATGGAAAATGGTCAGGGAAGACGGCTTCATCAACCCAAAAGAATTTTTCCCTCCAATCCTTGAGCTTATCTACCTTCTGCACGTAACACTGTAACTTTCCAACGCGCTTCGAGAAGGTAACCCACCCATTTGACCACGTTGCGTGATAAAACGCGCGAAACAAATGGAGGGTTGGGTGAATCGCCAACAAGCGACAGTTCACCTCAAAGTTAGCAATCTTCCCAGCACCAATACAATGCAACTGGGAGATGTGGAGATTGTAATAATTGAGTATGTCACTCAGTAACACGGAGATGGGGACGCGCTGATTCGCCCACTCGAAAAAGCGCGTATATAACCCCACCTTCCCAGCAGGGAAATCCGCGATGGTGTCATTTGGGCCTGGTACCTCAGGGCGCAGGCCCATAGGGATAAAATAATCCGAGGTAAACTGAATCAGTTCATCCTCGGTTATGTTAGACTGGAAATTATGAAGTTACGCTACCATTTTGTGAATCAGAATATGGGCGCACGCGCTATTACCTTTGAATTATTGTTTTTCGAAGAAGATTTGAAGATATAAAAATGGCGGAATTGTTTTTTTTTTTTTTTAACTGTGGACTTCACAGTGAATGAGAGGCGGTAGTTTATATACTTTTCCTACCCACCACAGATGATTGACACGTGTGCCCCACTAGCTCAAATCGTGTGGCTAGGATAAATGACGGTACAAGGCAAGTGGGCAAACTCTCCACTTCCCAAGGTACCCAAATTGCACTTTTTTGGACTAGATACATCACACGTGTGTTTTTGGCGGTATATTTTTTGAAAGCTTCCCGCGTACGCGTGAGGAATAATTTCGACATGACTCTAGTCTAGCGTCCGCAGGTTTTACCCTGCGCACACTAGACTGGGGGGACATGATGACGTATAGTCTACACCCGGGTCACGAACCCGGTTAGTAAGTAATACTAACAATTAAGCCCACCACGCTTGGGCCGCAACTGGACTACCAGTTATGCGGCTTGGGTCGACAAGGCCCAAGCCCAAAGTTATTTCCGGATAATATATAGAATATCTTCTAAATAAAGAAGATATATACTATATACCCGATGTCGGCTAACACGCCGAAGAGTAGGGAACACGAAACCCACTAGGGTTTCATGCATATATAAAGGGCACCCAAGCCCTCGGTAAAAGGTACGATCTTCAATAAACCCTAACCCGTTATAAAACCCTACATTCGATTACTTACTCTCACGCCGGAGGATAATCGGGGGAGACAATCCCTCGATAAGCCTAACGGTGTTTGTTCTTTTTCTTAGTGCGCAGGTTCCATCGAGCATTAAGATTCAATTGGTACGAGAATAGAAGTCCTATCAAGGAACGCCCAACTTTTGTATCAACACACACCTTCAATCGGTGTCGCGTAAAGCTTTCGACAGCTTTTCGATACCCTTCGTCTTCGGGAACTCGTTGGATCTTGGTTAAAGTCTTGTTGTAAAGACCAATCAAGACTTGACTTGCATTTGGGACAACTTCTAGTCCCAAGATTCCAGTTGTTTCCTTAAGTTTCGACATCATCATTGAAGATGGTCGGGCGAACTTACGGAGGAACATGTTTTAATTTCTCGGTCTAGGTTTTGAGGTTTGGTTGCTGAGAGTGGTGTGAAGGTTTTGGGGAAATGAAGAAATGAGATTTGGTTGAGAATATGGTTTTTACCCGTTGACCCGTTTTGTAGGATGGTTGATGTGATTTGAACCCAACATTGTAACCAAAGAATGTTAAATTTTTAGGCCGAATCATGTTTGAACAATGGCATGGCATTTTCATTTATTTAGGTGGCCTTTAGTTGTAAAAAAAAAAAAAAAAAAAAAAAAAAATCATTTTTAGCATTAAGTCGCGTCCTTGTTAGTAATTACTAGTTGGCTTGTTAAACTTGTATAAGCAAGAGAGAGTATAAGTTCTTTGTTCCATATATGAAACATAACGTTGACCATTTATATGAGAATCGCAACTTGGAGAGTATGCCTCAGTGATTTGGATTCTAAAGAGATGGATTTTGTGTGAAATTTCATTGATTTCCATTGACTATATCACAAGAATCAAAGCATGTGAAATTTCCCCTTGATTATATTATCCATTGACTGTTATTGAAAACACAACGTTATCTGTCTACTTTCTAAGTATTTAAGTTATGTGTCAACTTTTGGTAGCATTAAGAGGAGAGGGTCATGTATGAAACTTTAGCAAACTTAAATAACGACCAGATGGTTATTGCGTGAATTAGATTAGTTACATGCATTCCACAAATAGTCTTTCTCACATCCGCTGTAAAAAGAACAAGATCAGTACAAACGAAAAATTTTCCTTACTTCATGAGATTATCTTTACGTGTAGTTCCATTTTCATCCTTTATTAGCTCTTATTCTTCATCATTACTTGATCTTGTGGATTGAATTGGATTATCGTTGAAATTTGATAGCATTCATATGATGAACTTATGGCTGGACAGAGTTCAACAATAATCCGAGCCAATCCACATGAGCAACTATGAAACTATAAATTACCAAGAATCTTATAAAGTTAAGATATATATATGTTATTCAATGTGAACTAATGCTCTTATAGAGTGGGTGCGAGACAGACTATTCGTGACAAAGCGCGTAGACTAACATAATTCTCAAAACAACCCATCCACCTCATTATTTAAAAGCAAGGTTCATGTAAGCCTCTCTACTCTAACTCCTACAAAAAAACACACTAAACATACTTGCTAGAACATCCAAAATCACATAATGCGCAACTTAGCTCTCTTTTACAGATCCATTTCCATTTTATTAAACTTGGACCGGAGAATGTTTTAACTCGTAAAAATCCCTAATTAAATCATATCTATAATGCCAAGTTATGCACACCACATAGAAACTAATCTACAGCAAAAACCAATAAACCGTTTAATCCGAAAACATAAAGAAACACAAACATTGGAGAAAAACTCTTAAAAGGGGTGTACAAATCAGCAAGAGACAAGGTAACTTTAGTATTCTACTGCTTGTGCAATTGCAGCAGCTTTGTGTTCTTCAAAGACGTGCTCAGCTTCAGCTTCATGTTCTTCAAAGACTTGGTCGAGCGCAATCCTCAACAGTTCAAAGCCATCAACATAGGGGATTTTTGAATAATGTTGCTTGTCCTTGATTTCCGGTGGTGGTGAACTGCTTTCTCCAACACGAGTAGGGATGATTTGAGAGCTGAGAGTAAACAAGCCAGCCAGATAAATATATGTAATGTAATGTGAGTCGAATTAAGAAAACGAGATGATAATAAACCACCTTGCTAAGGCCTGGCTGACAGACATATGTGGTTCAACATGAAGAATGTGAGAGTTGTGGTTATTTTCCGCAGCAGCAGCAACAAAGGTTTCCAAAAGTTGCCTCTTATCTGAGGACTGGCGACCAAAGTTAACAGCATCAAAAGCTATGTCCGATTTTTTAATCCATGGTCCAAGAGGATGGGCATCAGCAGCGGTATCTCTGATGAAAGCAAATAAAAAATAAAATAAAAATATAAAATGATCAATTATTAATACACAGCATATGTTGCACATCAGATGATTATGACATAAAGAGAAGCTTTCGTTGCCAGTAACAATAACCTAGATTTGCAGCTATGCTATCAGACAAATTCAATATGTATGAACCACTAGTCCACCAGTAAGTACCTTGTGAAGCTAACCAATATTTACTCACATGAATTTAAGTTAGCAATTCAACAAGTCATAAATACCATAATGGATCCGATCAAAACTATAAGCATATATACCTACTAACCAATTTCTAGATCTATAGTCCCTACATAAACATAGTCTTCTCACAATCTTAACCTCACAACCTTAGTCCAGTTTAACATATCTTAATTCAACAAATGACATATCCATCAACGACAATTCATGATTTAGACAACTAATTCATAACTCCAGTAACAAAAACTAAGGTTTCGTAGTTCGTCTACACACGGTACACCAAAATTAACACTTGTTTCACAAAACAAAACTCCAGAGATCAGCACAAACAGCATATATCTCAACTTATATCAAATCCTTCAGATCTAAACCCAACATTTAAAACACTAGATACAGACCAGTTATCCAAACCTAACAGCTCTGCACATATAAACACATTATTTATATCAAGCATCTGGTACAACAGATCTAAGCAAATAAGATACAAACCAATAACAAGTGACAAAAAACATACCAGTAGCGCTTGCTATCTCTTAATTAACAATTCAAATATTGATCAGCAACAATGCATAGCGAAGAAATTAGTTCATCAGTAACAAAACCTAGGGACTGCAGTTCCGTTTCACACATTATATCACAATTTACACTCAAACCAGCAAATTAATCATTTTTAATTTTTAAAAACCACACATCCTAACTTAAATCAAATCATTAAGATCTAAAACTAAACTTGAACTACTGTATTATATAAAAATAAATAAACAGACATACCCTCCAACAAACACAACAATCCTTTTTTTGAGACCTTCGTTCCAGTCATTACACCAAACAAGATTAGCACCAACAATGGCCTTCCTTAACTCCAAACAACCGCCTATTATTGGCAGACCTGAAATTATTATTATTATTATTATTATTATTATTATTATTATTATTATTATTATTATTATTATTATTATTATTATTATTACATAGCCAACAACTAATGAAATGAAATGAATTGAATTGAAGAAGCTACTTAACTAAAAACGGCATTCATGATGGTTTTAATATCTCTAGTAGGAGCAGCCGCAACGTAATAGGTAGCCGATGAAGCTATGCCCACAACATTATTTGGATTAGCCTAATGTAAAAAAAATAAAACAAAAATCAACCAAAAAGAAAAATTATTAAAAATTTAAAAAAAAAAAAAAAAAATAATAACGAAATGAAATTACCTTTAATTTTTCGGTACAATAGAGTTTAATAGCGTCAGCTTGTTCCTGAAAAATGGGTCCTATCATCCATCCACTACTGTCCACACAGATCATTGTAGCCTGCAATTCAAATTCATTCATATGTGTGTGTGTGTGTGTATATATATATATATATATATATATATATATATATATATATAACAATTATCATTATAATTATAATATATACAATCCTTACATAAATCAAAACCTAACAACAAGATCATCAGATACAAAACGAAGTCCAACAACAACCCGATTACCTATTTCACCTCCCTTACAATAAAAACCAGGTAAACTAACAACAAAATCATCATATACAAAATAAACGTAACTTCAACACTCCGATCATCTACTTCGACTTCTCTTCCTACAACAAAGGCGTATTATCCACAATTTCTTACAAAATCAAAACATAACAACAAATTCGCATCATATCATAAATTCATGTGCAAAACACATCTAACACCAATACACACACAAAACACCCAAACACACACCAACCTAACCTAAACTAGTATCACAACTAAATTCATAACAAACAAAAAGAACATAGTATCGAAACAATATGAACCCCAACAACACTCTGATGACTGATTTAACCTTCTCTTCATAGAACAAAAGCGCAACTAACAAAATTTACGATACTACTAAAAAATAACAGATCCAACACACAGAAACCTAACATCAACAAAATCACGCACAGTAAACACCTAAACACGCACTAATTAACCTAATTTCATCACAAGTATAATCAGCTAATAAACTACACAAATCATAACAACCAGATCGAAGCTCAAAACGATTCAATATATAACATAATAATAAGAATCAACAATAAATATATTAAATTTTTATATAAAATAAAAGAATGAATATAGAAGATTATGAACCTCGGCCTCCATGGTTGTTCAAGATGATTCTCTGACTGAGATTTTTGGGTTTATAATTATGATTCGTGTGGTTTATTCTGTCAAGTAATAACCGAATGAAAACAAGGTTCGGTTTAGGGTTAAGATGATTCTCGTTCGAGGGTTTCTTTCTTTTCCCCAATTTTATTAATGGTGCTCATTCTATATATATACTAACCGACCACTTAAAGTAATCAACCGGCCACATAAATTATTGATTTACTTTAGCCCGTTTACGTAGCCCAACAAAGGCCCAAACCTGGTGTTCGCTTTTAGTCCGTTACTGTTAGCCCAAAAATGATCCGTTGTTTGGAGTAGATAACGGACACCGCCCCCCACCGCCTCTCTCTTTCTCATTCTTATCAAAAACCAGATTAACCAATCCCCCCCCCCCCCCCCCCCCCCCAAAAAAAAAAAAAAAAAGAAAAAAAAAAGACGTAGTTGTTAATCCTCATAGTCGATCAACTGAACGACGATTATGTATCTGGGTTGAAGTAAGCTTTTAGTCTACTTGATAAAGATGGAGATGGTAAGCTGTTTTCGATTTAACTTTATTTGTTAAGATAAAACTATAAGGCTAATTCACAGAATAGAATTTTTGGTTTTGATTTGTAGTTGTGACAGTTTGAATCGTGGTCTATATATAGCTGTTTTAAAATTGAATTCTTTTTTAGTTTATGATAGGTTAACACGTTATGTGATAAGCCAAATGAGATATTGATGGAAGAAAGTGATGTTCAGGTATTCACTATATAGCTTCTCTTTGCTGGATATATTACATCTAAATACTATAGCGTGTGTTCGGTGGCAATAAACAATCACTGACCGAATAAAATATTCAATTTTTTGGGTCCGTTTTGTTATAACTTATTGAACTAACACTTCTGTTCTTAGGTACTTTAAACCCATGACTTATTATTTTTTTTATTGGTTGCAGGCTTGCCAGGCGGGCTGGTCGTTCTACACTTTCAATCAGGGGTTATCCGGAACGACGCAGGTAGTTCCGCGCCTATGAATAGTTCTATCCGTTCTCAAAATTCGGCGTCTCACAAAAGGAAACCGTTACTCAATGGTGAGCCACGGTAATAATTTTAAGGAAAGAGTTTATGCATACATGTGTGGAAGCAGAGGTTTTGTAGTTACCTTAACATGATGCTTTACTTTTGTCTCAGAGGTAGCTGGTCAATGTTGCAGTATTTATAGGTTGCGCAAAAGGGGTCACCCTGGAGTTTATGAAGGTATATGATAACGTGCGTAGCTGCGCTATTTGACAATTTAGGTGTTTGATTACTCCTTACCTTCTCCGCTAATATTATTACAGGTACCACTGTTAACAATAGTGGTATTCCTGATGTTAACTTACATATTGATAGTAGGGAGACCTAATTATATGATCATGAGTTATAGAGGACGTTATGTAAGTTATATTAAAATTGATTAAAATGTGAATTTTACTGCTTGAACAGCCATGAATGCGTGGAGCATATGATCCATGCACAGAGCAATATGCAACTCAATACTTTAATCTACCCGAAGTTCAGAAGGCATTCCATGCCAACATGGCTAAACTTTCATATCCATGGAAGACGTGCAGGTGCGTTTTAGCTGTAAAAAAGGTTTGGCCTCTATGCCATCTACAAGATTTTATTATGCTTTTTTTTTTTTTTTTTTTTTTTTTTTTTTTTTTTTTTTTTTTTGTTATTGCAGTGATATTGTCAGCGAGTATTGGATCAATGCTTCCCATTTACAAACAACTTATAGCTGCTGGTTTACGAGTATAGGTTTTCAGGTACAAATTTATGTACTTCAAGAATGATTAACATCTTTATACTTTACACTCATATCATATTTTGCCGGTACTGCACCATAGTAAATGTCAATCACAGTAATGAGAATTTGAGATCAACTCGATTAAATATATATATACTAGACATCAAAGCCCGCCCGTTGGGCGGGCATGACTTGTAATAATAGTTTGGGTTGTTTTTGTCGTATTTAAACTATGTTTCAATTGTGTTACACAAAACACAATAAAATGTAGTGACGTATATGTAAAAACAATAAAATATAGCCACCCATATTTGTTTTTTTTTTTTTTTTTTTTTTTTTTGTGAATATTTCATCATTTATTATTTGTACTAATAGGAAGCATTTTATTTTCTTTCACGCCGGAGGCATATAAGTGTATCCGACTTAAACTTTAATAGGTTATTTTTGACAATGAAAAAAAGAATTCATGCACTATTTGTTTTACAACAATAACTAAGTAAACAACTACATATGGTCTTTTTACATAACTATTTTTTGTTTGTTACTTTCAAGATAATAAGTATTACTATTAAGTTGAATAAGCTAAATTACATTTGACAATAAAAATGTGTATCCGTAAGAAGCAAACATGAAACTACAATGTTGATCTTATAATCCCAATTAATATTTTTTCATGTAAATAATTTGGTGAGTCCTTTTTTTTTTTTTTTTTTTTTTTTTATGCATGACCTTCTGTTTGTAAAATATTAAGAGAAGAACATGCAAGTTGTGTAACATAGTCATTAGTAGTCTATTCTTATAGACTTGCTACATTTGTCTTTTCATCTTCCTTACACTAACCATTATCACATCATCGAAAACACCAAAGCTTCACTTGTCAAAACAACTGTTCCGGATCAACAAAAGGTGAAGTATACAATCTTGATCTTATACATTTGTTTACGCTTTGTTAATATTTTTTACCTGATTTACTCATTGAAAAGATGAAACCTTGTATCGACTGATTATTTTAAGTATATTTTATTTAACTGTATGTTTAAGCTAATAATTTGTAGTTGCATGTTTTATTTTTTGTGTCTGATCTTAGGCTATAATCAACTTGATTAATCATCTTCAAAATTATTGTCATTCCATATTTTAAAAAATTAATTATTTGAAGTCAGATGAGGTAGTTATATGTCCACTGTTAAAAGTTCATCAAAGGTATCCGTTTTGGTTTATTTCTTAGATTAGGATGGTGAGAAGATGATAAAAGTTCGTTTGTTAGGGCTTTCAGGTGACAGTAATGCAGTTGTTAATCTTAGGAATGACTTTATGCTTGGTAAATTTTGTGGTATTCCTGATGTTAACTTACATATTGATAGTAGGGAGACCTAATTATATGATCATGAGTTATCAGATGACGTTATGTAAGTTATATTAAAATTGATTAAAATGTGAATTTTACTGCTTGAACAACCATGAATGCGTGGAGCATATGATCCATGCACAGAGCAATATGCAACTCAATACTTTAATCTACCCGAAGTTCAGAAGGCATTCCATGCCAACATGGCTAAACTTTCATATCCATGGAAGACGTGCAGGTGCGTTTTAGCTGTAAAAAAGGTTTGGCCTCTATGCCATCTACAAGATTTTAGGGTGCGTTTGGTATCCATTCCCGGGAATCAACTATCACTATGAAAGTGATAGTTGGTGTTTGTTTAGGGTGCCTGGGCCCACAACTATGACTATAAAAGTCCAATATATTCCATACTCCATATATGGCTAGAGAGGGGGGAATGAAACTTTCATAGTTGAGTACTATCAAACTCATACCCATTGTCATTCCTCGCAGCATACCAAACGCACCCTTATTATGCTGTTTTTTTTTTTTTTTTTTTTTTTTTTTTTTTTTGTTTTTTTTTTTTTTTTTTTTTTTGTTTTGTTATTACAGTGATATTGTCAGCGAGTATTAGATCAATGCTTCCCATTTACAAACAACTTATAGCTGCTGGTTTACGAGTATAGGTTTTCAGGTTCAAATTTATGTACTTCAAGAATGATTAACATCTTTATACTTTACACTCATATCAGATTTTGCCGGTACTGCACCATAGTAAATGTCAATCACAGTAATGGGAATTTGAGATCAACTCGATTAAATATATATATATATACATATATATATATATATATATATATATATATATATATATATATATATATATATATATATATATATATATATATATATATATATATATATGTTGATACAAAAGTTGGGCGTTCCTTGATTCCGTACCAATTCGATCTTAATGCTTGAGACCTGCGCACTAAGAAAACAGAAAAACACCGTTAGGCTTATCGTGGGATTGTCTCCCACGATTATCCTCCGGCGTGAGAGTAAGTAATCGGTTTTAGGGTTTTTAGAAGAGTTAGGGTTTGTAAGTCGTACCTTTAATGAGAGTCGAAGGACTCTTTATATACACACGAAACCCTAGTTGGTTTCGTGTCCTTCACTCCTCGGCATATCCCGCATAGGGCGGTTATATGATATATATCCATAAATAAGGGATATCTATATCAAAACCATAAATAGCTTTGGGTTTGAGCCATCGTGAGCCCAAACCGCTATTGTGATGGCCCATTCGTAATGGGCTTGAGTCCATTCGTGATGGACCTAAGTATGGGTCGGGTTCGTGACCCGAATACGGACTATACGTCATCATGTCCCCCCAGTCTAGTGTGCGCAATGCGTGATTGCGGGTACTAGACTAACAACTTAAAAAAAATATTCCTCGATGCGTAGCGGGGAAGTTTTAAGTATTTCCCGCCAAAAGTAGCGAGTTAACCTAGTCCAAGTATCTTATTCGAAAATCGTGTGTGGTGGGTGAAAAAGTGCTTTACCTTTTGAGTTCCCAACCGTCCGATTAGAGCAAGTGGGGTACACATGTCGTACATCCACGAATATGTGTACCCTATATAAAGTGAAGCCGTCATTTCTCTGTGGCTACCACAGTAAAAATCATCATCATCCGCCATTGTTAAAGCTTCAAACAATAATAAAAAAATCAACGAGAACTAAGGAAGCGCGTGCGCGTATAAGATTTATTGAAGGTTAGTTATGGTTCTTCAATTGTCTGAGTTTACTTCCGACTTATCTGAAGATGAACTTCGTCAGTTCACTTCAGATTACTATATCCCTCTCGTATTGCATCCGGTAGTTCCGGCCGCAAATGCGTCAATAGCGGATTTTCCTCAAGGGAAAGTAGGTGTGTATACACGTTTCTTCGAATTTGACAACCAGCGCGCACCCATTTCCCTATTTTTATGCAATATTTTAAACCATTATCGCCTCCACATTTCACAGCTGCACTGTATAGGTGCAGCAAAAATAACGAATTTTGAGGTGAATTGTCGCTTATTAGCAATAGAACCGACAATTCATCTCTTTCGCGCGTTTTACCACACCTCGTGGTCAAACGGGTGGGTTACGTTCGCTAAGTGCGCAGGGGCGCTACATTGCTATAGTGAGAAGTTAGATGCACTTAGGGATTGGAGAGAAAAATTCTTTTGGGTGGATAGTTCATTTTTTCCTTCGATTTTTGAGTTCTATACTCGAGAATCATTGCCAAGAGACGAGCGCCCCGACCCCGTGTTGTACAATGTAGCTGATGCGGATACGATAAACACCAATCGTATACCGATCAAGGCGTATCCCGAAGATTTTTTGATGCATATGGGTATTAGCCGCAATTACTTCGGTAGTCCAGAAGAAGTGCCAACATTCTTGGATTAAAATAGTCGGGGTGGGTGCTTGTCTCTTCCTTCCTCTTCGTTTAATAGCTGTAAGCGTTCTCCCTTTTTTGCTTATTGACACATTTTGTGTTTGCTTGTTGTTTGTTGCGCAGAGATGGATTTGTTCCGCGTTGTGCGTTTGGAGAAGCCGAAGCAGGTGATTGTTGGTGTGCGCCCTCTGAGAGATGGTGAGGAGCCCATTCTGCAGGCTACCGCAGGGCGCACGATGGCCCTTGCGCAGGGGGAGCCAGAGGGGACAGATGAGACTGTGGAGATCCCCGTAGGCGTTACTATGGCTACTCCGCTGCGTAGCTTTCCTGGTCCTGATGCGCAGATCCCTGTGGAATTTGTGCATGTAGACTCGTCGGGTAGTGCTATGGATGAGTCTGAGGAAGAAGACCAAGGGTTGAAGCGCAAGAGGCCGTCTGGTGACGATAGAGCAGGGCTGTCAACTAAGCGCCCTGCTATTTCCGTCGAGCGACCGACCGAAGAGGATGCGTCCGTGCATAAGACTCCTTCCCCCCAGTAAGTATTTGTGCCTTTAGATTTTCAGTCCTTTAATCCGCTATTAGTATTATAGAGTAACTTTGTTGTTTGCGTGTAGGCCTGAAACTGCTGTTGGTGATGGTGCGCATCGGGAGAGTTCGCCTCCTAAGACTGATTTTGGGCCTGAGAGTCCAATGGATGAGGAAAAGTCTGCTGGAGATGCGCCAAGAAATAGCCTGCTAGAGGAGCTGGCGTTAGCTGCTGCGCACCAGGCGTCATTAGTTGCGCGGCTGCAGGCTGAGTATGGTAGTGAGGGCAGCCTAGTTGCGCAGAGGGATAAGGAGATTGACCTTCTGAAGGCGCAGTTGGCTGATGCGCAGGCTGAGTTGAGGGCATCAGTTATGCATGACCAGAAAGTTACTGATGAGAAGATGCTGCTCATGGCTGAACTGAATAAGGAGCGCACTGGAGCAAAGGAGTACAAGGCCTCCTGCCTTTGGGCCATGAGATATATGGAGCTGAACAAGGGGAAACTCATGTCTGACTTGGATGAATTCCGCAAGGCTATGCAGAGTTTGATTGAGGGTCAGGAGAGTAAGCTGCGTAAGCTCAGCATTGAGTATGATGAGGAGTTGTATCCTCATTTGGTGTCGACCATAGCTGAGCGCAGGTGGTTAATCAGCCATGGTTTGCGCCTTGCCGCCTTGGGTACCTTGGAGTCGGAGGAGGTGACGGGGGTGTTTGGTGAAGTTGTTGAGTGCGCGTTGGCGCGTGGCCAAGCGCAGGCTGTAGAGAAGCTTGCTGAGGGCAATTTGTTGACTGTGCCTGTTACTCAGGTGCCAGATTATAATGCCAACTCCTATGATGAGCTTGTTGCTGCCATGGAGAAGATGAAGCTTCTCGAGCTTCCTCATATAGCTCGCCTAGAGCGTGACCAGGATTTCCCTATCAGCGTCATTATGGAGGGGCTGACTTTGGCTAGGCACTCATCCGAAGATGCTGAGGAGCAGTTTGACTATTTCCTGAAGCCAAACGTGTCGCAGCTACATGTGCCTGTTTTTGCTCGTCCCCGTGACATCTTCAACCCTTTTGCGCTTGAGAAAGAAATTCCCTTGAAGGTTTCCTTAGAAGCGCATGAGATGAGACTTGCCAAGAAGAGGGGTCAGAAGGGGAAAGCTATTCTGTGTGGTCTTGGCGCGGCCCACATACCTAGATCTGATGGGGTGCCTGTTAGCGTGCCGACAGTAGCACCCAAGGATGTTGAGTTGTTGCAGATGCTTACAGATGCTGGTCGTGTGGCGCGCCAAGCAGGTAGCTCAGGGCTTAGGCGTACTCATAGCATGTCTTGGTAGTTTTGATATTTTGTGATATATCCACTTTTTTGTTGTACATATGCTTGTTGGATATGTACTTTTGATGAACTTATTATCCATAATGAAGCGTTGGTTTTGAAAAATACAATTGTATGCATATTATATCAAATTTGACTGTGATTATAACGTTTGTACTTAGCTATTTTGTCTTTGCGTGAAAGATGTCTAAGAGTCAGACCGTTTGTATAAACACATTTCTCAAAAAGTTATAATCACTTACATCATAGTCGTGTATGAAATTTATGACATAGTCGTGTATGACATGATTGTACATAACATAGTTGTGTATGAAATTTACAAGTTATTGTGTATCCATCGTGGGGTGCACAAGTGTATGGATTGTAGCGTGCTACTAGTACCATATTAAGGGGTTAATTGTCTTAGCTCCTAGTTTGTTAAACGCGCACTGTGTGCATAGATGTGTATCCGTCGTGGGGTACGCATGGAACTTACTCCAACGTCTTGAGAATAAGGTGTTTAACAAGGATGCGTGATCCGTTGTTGATGGGTTTGCAACCCTCTTACTCAACGAGTCATTTATTAGGTTTACTCATCCTTTTACCGTCGTGGGTTTTTAATTAGTGCATGCACGCCATGTAGGCAAAAGATAATATAACAAACAGTATTGAGACATAAATTATATGTAAGCAATAAAGTAAAGTGTGTCACGGAGTTAGCTAGAAACCGCAACATTTTATTAATACTTGCAAGTTTTTGTAAAAAAAAAAACATTTGTCTAAATGAAACAAAGAATGTAAATACACGGATATTTATTTGGCACTTACTAAAGTGCGTATGTGTCCATGCATTGGGTCGTAACCTTTCCTAAAGATAGCATCTCTTGAGATTGCAGATATTCCATGTGCGTTGTAGTTCACGGCCTTCCATGTCACGCAGCTTGTACGCGCCTTGTCCTAGTGCTTCAATGACCTCATAGGGTCCTTCCCACTTTGGTCCAAGTTTTCCTGTGTCTTCTGCGTGGCTTGCATCATTAGCGCGGTACACAAAGTCGCCAGGTCTGAATGAGGTGCTTCGAACTTTAGCATCGTAGTATCCCTTCATCTTTGACTTGGTTTTTGCCTCTCGTATGGCTGCGCGCTCGCGCCTTTCCTCCAGTAGGTCCAAATCTATCCGTCGTTCGTCGTCATTGGTCGCGACATTAACTTCCGCGGTGCGGATAGTTGGCATCCCAATTTCAGCTGGTATGACAGCTTCTGTCCCGTAGACAAGGGAAAAAGGAGTCTCTCCATTACTAACCTTGATTGTTGTGCGGTGCG
Source organism: Artemisia tridentata subsp. tridentata (assembly GCA_021014915.2). Lineage (NCBI taxonomy): Eukaryota > Viridiplantae > Streptophyta > Magnoliopsida > Asterales > Asteraceae > Artemisia > Artemisia tridentata. The sequence goes on from CP139507.1 coordinate 72,347,412, forward strand.
CCCATAAGACATGTGTCAGTTCGTCCACCCATCTTCCTTTGTGTTTGTCCAGGCGCGCTTTAATCCCTTCGCCTAAACTGCGATTTGCGCGCTCAACTAATCCATTGGTTTGTGGATGTTTTACTGATGCGAAGTGTTGTGTGATATGTAACTCTGCGCACCAGTCTTTGAACGGGTTATCGCGGAATTGTTTTCCATTGTCCGAAACAATCTCCCTAGGTAATCCAAAGCGGCATACAATATTTTCCCAAACAAAGCGTTTTACTTGATTACCTGTGATTGTCGCTACTGCCTTTGCTTCAATCCATTTAGTGAAGTAGTCTATTGCAACGATAAGGAATTTAAGTCCTCCTGCTGCGACAGGGAAGGGACCTGCGATGTCGATACCCCACTTATAGAATGGCCATGGAGAAGTGATAGGTGTTAGCTCTTGTTGTGGTCTGCGCGGGATGGGTCTATGAACTTGGCAGTCGTTGCATTTCTTTATCACATTGTGCACATCACGGTGCATAGTAGGCCAATAGTATCCTGAGCGCAATGCTCGCGCTACGACGGACCGTGGTCCTGAATGCATACTGCATGAACCAGCGTGGATCTCTCGGAGTACGTAATCTGCCTGAAGAGGTCCAACGCATCGAAGCCATGGTTGTAGGAATGAGCGCCGGTATAGGATACCATCTCTAAGTTCGAACCTCTGCGCTGTGCGCCGTATCCTTCTAGCGTCCTTCTGCTCAGCGGGCAAGTTGCCTTTGCTTATGAAGTCGATAATAGGAGTCATCCATGTAGGATTCTCTTCCTCTATTACCGTGGATATCTCCATCTCCGAGATGGATTTATTCTTTAGGATCTCCACTAAAACTTGTTTTGACAGGTGCGCAAAGCTGGTAGATGCGATTTTACTTAGCGCATCCGCTTTCTTATTTTCACCTCTAGGGATTTGCTTAATTGTAAACCTGTCAAAACTTTGTATTAGTGATTTGGTTTTGTCGAGGTATTGGACCATGTTATCCTCTTTAGCCACATACTCGCCCAACACGTGGTTGGCTACCAATCGGGAGTCTACATTTGCTTCTAGGTTACGTACACCCATTCGATTTGCAATGCGTAATCCAGCGATTAGGGCTTCATATTCTGCCTCGTTGTTCGTGGCTGTGAATTCAAAACGCATTGCGTAGGTGAATTCCATTCCTTCTGGATTAGTGAGGATAAGGCCAGCGCCCGATCCATCCACGCATGAAGATCCATCTGTGAACAAGACCCATGGCTCTTGTAGTTCTACCTTGCTCGGTGGGGGTGCGTCATCAGTATCTGGTTTTTCGATGATGAAGTCTGCTAGTATTTGCCCTTTGACCGCAGTGCGTGGTCTGTAAGAGATGTTATACTCTCCTAATAGTACACTCCATTTTTGTAATCGCCCCGATGCGTCAGGTTTAGAGATAACTTGTTTGATAGGTTGGTCGGTAATCACCGCTATTGGGTGCGCTTGAAAATATCTGCGCAGTCTTTTGGCAGCAAATACTAATGCCAAAATCAACTTCTCCATGGAGCTGTAGTTAATCTCTGTCTTTTTTAGTGCTTTGCTTACAAAATACACTGGTGTTTGTACAGAATTCCTATCCGTTAGTAGCACTGCACTGATCGCTCCCTGGGTCGCGGATAAGTAGATAATTAACTCCTCCCCTGGTCGGGGTGCGACTAGCTTAGGAAGCGCTGCTATATGTTGCTTAAGCTTGGTGAAAGCTTCTTCCGCTTCCGCAGTCCAACGGAAATCTCCCTTTTTAGTACACTTCTTGAGTGTTTTAAATAAAGGAAGTGATTTATCCGCTGATTTGGACAGGAATCTGTTCAAACCAGCTAGCTTTCCATTTAGAGACTGAACTTCTTTCAGCGTGCGTGGTGAAGGAAGTTGGATGACAGCCTCTGTTTTTTCTGGACATGGCTTAATGCCATCTGGTTCTATCAGATATCCCAAGAACATACCTTCTGTAGCACCAAAAGTGCACTTCTTGGGATTTAGCTTCATGTTGATCGCCCGTAGCGTTTTAAATGTTTCTTCTATATCGCGCACCACTTCGTCTTCAGTATGGCTTTTTATGACAAGGTCATCCACATAAACTTCTAAGTTGCGACCCACTTGCTTTTCAAATGCATTATCTACCAACCGCTGGTAGGTGGCGCCCGCATTCTTCAGGCCAAAAGGCATCTTTGTGTAACAATAGACACCTTGGCTTGTGTGGAAAGCTGTTTTTTCCTCGTCTTCCTTGGCCATTTGGATTTGGTGGTACCCTTTGTATGCGTCTAAGAAACATTTAAAGGGGTATCCACACAGAGATTCTACCTTCCATTCTATCTCTGGTAGCGGATAGCAGTCCTGTGGACATGCTTTGTTGAGGTCAGTGAAATCCACACACATCCGCCAACTGCCATCACCCTTCTTGACCATGACTGGATTAGAGAGCCAGTCATGGTAATAGACTTCCTGCATGATGCCTGCGTCCACAAGTTTGTGTACTTCCTCCAGAATGGCTTTTGCGCGCTCTGGAGCTTGGTCGCGCTTTTTCTGCCGCACTGGGGAATATCCTTGTCGAATTTTTAGCTTGTGTTCTGCGATCGAGCGTGGCACACCAGTCATGTGCTTTGGTTCCCAGGCAAAGATATCCAGATTCCTCTGTAAGAGTGCGCACACGGCTGCTCTGCCTTTGTCAGACAGCGATCCTCCGATTGATACTTCTTGTTCTGGGTAATCAGGGTGAATTGCTACCTTCAAATTTGGAACTTTAGCCGCGCTCTGTTCTGGGACATGCGTCGTCTCACATGTAATCGTGTTACATTCTTCTGGTGGCGCAGCGTTGTTGTAAATTGTGACAATACCACCTTCTACTGGAAATTTGAGCATCCCATGCGCTGTGGATGGTACCGCGCGCAACGCCGAGATTCCTGACCTTCCAATGATGCCGTTGTATGGCGAAGGGGATTTAATCACCATAAAGTTCATCCAGGCTGTCGTGGAGTGTTCCTTATTACCGACAGCAACTAGTAGGCGCAGTTGCCCCATAGGCCATATCTTCTCTCCTGTAAAGCCAGTAAGCGCAGTCGTGGCTGGAATTAACTGTCCTTGTATCTCAGGACGCAATCTCTTGAAGCAATGTTCATACATTATATCCGCTGATGCGCCCCCATCGACATACATGCGGTGGATGTCGTGACCCCCCGCCTTTATTTCAATGGTAAGTGGTTCTGCCACTGCGTTGTCCGCAGTCAAGGTGGGGAAGGAGATTTCGCTTCCATGAGAGAACTTCTGGCTCACCTTTTGCCTAATCTTTCACTGCCATGATTGTATCATGTAGATAGTATCAGCTTTTTCCTTAGGCGCTTCCTTCTTGCCTCCGGTTCTCTGCTTGTCTTTCCCCTCCTTAATGTTTTTAACGAGGTGGTCCAACCTGCCTTCTTTCACTAGTTTCTCGATTAGTTGGCGTAACTGGACACACTCATTAGTGGTATGGCCCTTCTGTGCGTGATACTCGCAGTATCCGTTCCCTACGCGCCGATCCTCAGGGGTGCGCATAGGTGGGGGTCTTGGAAAGTTCGCACCTTCCGTCGCGAATATCTCCTTTGGAGTTTTTGTTAATGGGGTGTACTTGTCGTTTCCCCTTCCGCCTCCTTGGTTGCGATAACTTTTGTTACGATTGCCACTCTGGTCATTGGATTGTCTCCTTGACTCTTCTTGTGACCTATGGTTCGAGTAGCCTTTCTTGCTATCCAAGGCGGCTGCTTCTCCTTGGACGAAGGACCTCGTGCGTTTCATGAGTTCGTCAAAGGTTAGGGGAACCTTATCATTTAACTTTTTTTATCAAATCTGGGTTATTGATTGCATTCATAAAACCTGATATTTTTAGTATCTCTGGGCACGCCTTGACTTGCATGCATTCGTCCTTAAAGCGTTCCATGAAAGCGCTTGTGGATTCCCCTTGTCGCTGTTTAACCCTAGCGAGTTCGACAGGGTTTTTGGCGCACTTCTTCCTTTGAGTAAAGTTTAAACGAAACGCCTTGCGCAACTCTTCAAACCCACCGATGCTTCTGCGTGGAAGCTTACTAAACCAGTTGCGCGCATTCCCTACTAATGTAGAGTTGAACATATGGCACCACACAGGTTGTGGCCAATTTTCGATAGTGGCTGCTGATTCGAAAATTTTTAGGTGATCATCAGGATCACCTGTCCCATCATATGTTTTGACGTTAGCAGGCATGCGCCTTTTCTTATTCTCCGAAAAATCGCTGATGCGCCTAGTAAACGCATCAACTTTTTGGCGACGCCAGGGAAGAGACATGTCTTCGTCTTCCTGGTCGCGGTATTTCCCTCTTGATTTCCAGTGTCCAGTTTCTTTGTCCTCGTTGTCCGAGGAATCACTTGAAGATGAGCGTACTCTTTTGCGACGCTTGCGTCGACTATCATCAGAATCTGAGCTTGCTCCTCTGCGGCGCTTGCGCCGACTATCCTCAGAATCAGAGCTTGAAGGGCTTTCACTTGGGGAGCACCGTCGCCCAAGCCTATCCTGAACCCTGCGACTGCCAAGCCTAGCGTGGACATTGGCGCGCCGTTCCCCATCTTCATGCTCCTCCAGATGCTGGAAGTCGGCTGCTTCATCATCCACAACCTTCCTTCCAATCCTGGTAAACACCGGTTGTTTGCGGCTATCCTTCTCGCGTCTTTCCTTTCGGTAGCGCGGTGGGGATGCTTCGTACTCAGGGTCGAAGTTGAGCCTGGCGTGCAGACTTTGGCTTGACCTCTTCTTTGCCTCCTCTTGCATGAGTGCAGCCAAGGCTTCGTAGTTTTGAGATACGAAGTCACTTGGCGCTAGTTCAGGCGTGACTCCTTCTAGCGCGATGGAGTCCGTTTCCAAAACAAGATCCTTGTTTCGGATAGGCGCATTTGGCGGCTCAGTGAAGTTCACTTCTGGCATGGCGAGAGGAGTGCGCTGTGGGTCTACCGCGCTAGTACTTGTTGTAGTAGCATTGGTAGTCATAGTGGGCGGTTCTTCTGGAGTAAAGAGCAGATCTGAGTACGCTCCTAAGCTTCTAGGCGCACTGGTTGTTCCAGAGGTCTGCTTGGAGGCCGCATCAGTTTGCTGTTTCTTCCCTAGTACATCGTCATGCGTTTTCTTCGCATGCGGGGTCCACTCCTTTCCGTGCTTCGTCATTCTAGTTCTTAGCAAAGCTCTTAGTGTAGGGTCCCACGGATGGCGCCACTTGTTGATACAAAAGTTGGGCGTTCCTTGATTCCGTACCAATTCGATCTTAATGCTTGAGACCTGCGCACTAAGAAAACAGAAAAACACCGTTAGGCTTATCGTGGGATTGTCTCCCACGATTATCCTCTGGCGTGAGAGTAAGTAATCGGTTTTAGGGTTTTTAGAAGAGTTAGGGTTTGTAAGTCGTACCTTTAATGAGAGTCGAAGGACTCTTTATATACACACGAAACCCTAGTTGGTTTCGTGTCCTTCACTCCTCAGCATATCCCGCATAGGGCGGTTATATGATATATATCCATAAATAAGGGATATCTATATCAAAACCATAAATAGCTTTGGGTTTGAGCCATCGTGAGCCCAAACCGCTATTGTGATGGCCCATTCGTAATGGGCTTAAGTCCATTCGTGATGGACCTAAGTATGGGTCGGGTTCGTGACCCGAATACGGACTATACGTCATCAATATATATATATATATATATATATATATATATATATATATATATATATATATATATATATATATATATATATATATATATATATATATATATATATATATATATAATATATATATATATATATTTTCTGTTGCAGTGGTGATACAGATTCAGGTGTTCCTGTCACTGCAACAAAATACTCAATTGATGCGCTAAATGTTACAACAGTTGCCTATTGGTATGCGTGGTATGATAATAGCAACTTAAAGATTTGTCAGTTTTAGTTACATCGTTCGTCTCACACATACATATTATGTATGTATTTCAGTAACTCTTTAAATATAATTTATGTTACTTTTTATTTAGGTTGCGGGTTGGAGCCAAATATACAAAGGCCTCACATTTGTGACAGTAACGTGTGCAGGACATGAGGTGCCATTGCATCGCCCTGGACAAGCTTTTATACTTTTCAGGTCGTTTTTAGAGAATAAAGCAACGCAAACAAGCTAATTATGTTCAATTCACTTTTTTGCATAATAGCAAAAATCTATGTAGAAAAATCATTATAACGCATTAGTAGATCGTCGAAAGAAGATTTCTGAATTGCTGCCGGAATACGGTACCTTATATTGTTTTTGATGTTTGCTAAATAAAAGCTACTTTTATTTCATAAGCAAACTAATATCTTAGTTTTGATTTGGACACGAACCTTATAAGACATTTTTTTATGCAGTCCCACAGTGTCTCTTTTTGCGGTTTCCTATACGCGCGACCCGTTTGTTTGCCCTACTAATCGAGGTATCGGGCTTTATTCATTGTACGTAATGTTAATACAAATAGCGTCCCAAAAACGTTATTTATATTCTTTGATCTTTCATTAGTTTTGTTAATGACAAATATAAGGAATATCTTTTAGCAAATAATAAATACTAGCTTAGTCTCTTAAGTACACACTTTACACTTCACATATTAACTAAGAACTACAAGTTTAGTAACTTGTTTCCTTAAAAGGAAACTTTAATTCATAAAACATTCCATGACATCATTGTATGCATCACATACAATATCTTAGTTAGATATGCAAGCAACATAGTTGACATTTGAAGATCTTGGATGATATGGTAAGATACAACTAAGATATGGTAAGATACAACTAAGATATGGTAAGAGACAACTATTACATAGCTGTCACATCCCACGGATCCAAGTCCTATAAAGGACGGATCCCTTTTGAGGGATCCGCCGGATCCGTGAGCTGAAGATCAGCTTGCCTATAAATAGGAAGCTGATCATTTGGCTCTCTCATCACTCATATAGCTTAACACATATATTCATTCAGTACATATCTTACTAAAATCATTCATAGTTGCATTTCACTTTGATCTTCCATTTTGTAGAAAGGAGATCAAGCATTCAAGGATCTACAGAACCGTAATCCTTTAGTTGCATTACTGTGTGATCTTGTAGTTTGGTTCACACATCATATCTATCATTTGTAATCAGTGAGTGAGGTTAGTACTTTAGTCCTTAAAGTACAAAGAGTGTAGGGAGTGGTTGTACCCTTGTAAAGAACTCGACATCTAGCTTAGTGTCGGTAAAGTAATTAGGCGACGTCAGGTTGGTTCTACCTTGTGAAAGAACCCGGTGTTTAGCTTAGTACCGGAAAAGGACGTAAGCGACGTGTAAAGGTTTTCTCCGCCTAGGAAAGGAGTTTGTTTCTTAGTGAAAGATAAACTCTCGAGTAGGAAACTCGGGGAGTGGAGTAGGGCAAGGAATAGAGTTCTTGTAGCCGAACCACTATAAACAACTGTGTCGTGTGGTTTGATCTTTCCTCTCTTTATCTTTTGTTTATATTGTGTGATTATTTATTTGTGATTGTTTCCTTTGAATTAACATATAGTAACAAAGTAAATAAAACTTTAAAACGGTAAAAACTATTCAACCCCCCTTCTAGTTTTCCACAATTGGCATCAAGAGCTACGTTACTTAAGATCTTTAAAATATATTGTATTTTAAAACTTAAAACGATCCATGGATTTTGAAAACTTTAAAGAAGGGCAATCTATGCAGAGACCACCTCTATTTGAACCAAATTGTTTTATTTATTGGAAAAATCGCTTTGAGACTTATGTAAAGTCAAAGGATATAGATCTATGGTATATTATAGTTGATGGTGATTACAAGCCTATTAGTAATGATATTTCGGGTGGTCGGGATGAAGGAGCTTCTCTTACTCGTCACAGTGATGAGCAAAAGAAACTAATTGCCAAAAATAACGAAGCCAAAATGATGCTTTATAATGCCTTACCTAAGAAAGAATATGAAAGAGTTTTTATGTGTAAAACGGCTAAGGATATTTGGCAATCTCTTATTATCACACATCAAGGGAACTCACAAGTAAAAGATAACAAAATTGATCTTCTTGTTCAACAATACGAACAATTTGTTATCTCTGAAGATGAGACCATTGATAGTGCGTTTGCTAAGTTCAATACTATTATTACATCACTTAAAGCACTTGACGAATCTTTTTCTAGCAAGAATTTTGTCAGGAAATTTCTAAGAGCACTCCATCCGAAATGGAGAGCAAAAGTGACAGCTATTGAAGAATCTAAGGATCTCTCAAGCATGACACTGGATGAGCTCATAGGCAACCTAAAAGTTCACGAAATGATTATGGAAAAAGACTCGGAAATTGTCAAAGGCAAAAAGGAGAAGATTAAGTCTATTGCCTTGAAAGCCAAAGTCGAGTCAAGTGATGATGAGTCTTGTTCAAACAGTGATGATGAAGAATATGCCATGGCCGTGAGGGATTTCAAGAAATTCTTCAGGAGACGAGGAAAGTTTGTAAAACCACCTCGTGATGAAAAGAAATTCTCTCGGAAAGATCGTGACGATAAGAAAGGTAAGGATGATAGGAAATGCTATAGGTGTGGTGACTCCAGTCACTTAATAGGAGAATGTCCAAAGCCTCCAAAGACCAAGTCTCAAAGAGCCTTCGTTAGTGGAGCTTGGAGCGATAGTGAAGGAGATGATGATGATGAGCCTAAGAACAACGAAATTGCACTTATGGCAGATGACACAGAAGGGTACATTCTGATTCATACTCCTTTATAGATGATGAAACCTTAGAAGTAGAATATAACAAACTGTGTGATGTCACTTTAAAAATCATAAACAAAAACAAGTTTTTGAAAACAAAGACAACACTTTTAGAAAATGAAATATATTGGCTTAAAGAAAAAGCAATAAGAATTGAAAAAGGTAAAGTTAGTAAAGAAACATGTGTGTCTTGTCAAGAACTAAAATTTGAACTAGAAACCTTAAGAACCACACAGGAAGATTTAATCAAACAAAATTCAAAGTTTAAAAGGTTTGATAAAAACATAAGTTGTGCAGATGAAATAATGAAAATGCAAAAGCTACCTCATGATAAAACAGGACTAGGCTTTATGAAACTAGGAACCTTAAGTGATTATAAGGAACAGACTGTGAATAAAACTGATTCAACCAAGTTGGACACCCACGGATCCGACGGATCCAAAAATTTGGATCCGCCAGGTATATCCAAGGGATCCGCGGGTACAGAAGTTGAACAGAAGGTTCACAAAGTCGACCGTTCCGAGTTTGTTAAAGTTACTAAGAAACCTAACAGTAGCATAACCAATAATAAACACAAACCAGCAGTATCTTTAGGAAGAGGTCAAGCTAGAAATGAATATAGAGTTAAAACGGATCAACAAAGACCTCAGATAAGTTTTCCCAAACACCCCTTTCCAAAGAGTATAGTTAATTCACAACACACTTATCAAAATAATTGGAACCAAAACATGTCTAGAAACTTTCATGGTCCTAATTATATGCCGTGGAACAATTGTCCACCTTTTCAGTACATAAACCATGATAATGTCATGTTTAACCCAAACGGACCCATGAGATATTGGGGACCAAATGCTTGAGTCTTTTATGAACTTAGGTATGCTTGAAAGTTGATCTTGAACCTGATGAGTGGATCAAAGATAGTGGGTGCTCAAGACACATGACGGGAAACAAAAATCTTTTCTCAACCTACCAAGTGTATGACGGAGGTAATGTCACATTCGGTAGCAAGCTTAAAAGTAAAATCATCGGAAAAGGTACAATCTCTCATGACTCTCTATCTATTGATGATGTTGCTCATGTAGATAATTTAGGATTTAATCTACTTAGTATAAGTCAATTATGCCGCAAAAAGTATAACGTCCTTTTCAGTGAAAATGGAAGTAAAATACTTAAAGATGGCATAACCGTAGGAAAAGGTGTTTTAAAGAATAATGTCTATGTTATGAAATTAGATAAAACACTTAAAGATAAGTTATGTCTTACCTCCTTGGACGAAAACTCAACTCTATGGCATCGACGCTTAGGTCATGCTAATATGAGGCTTATTCAATCCTTGTCTTCCAAAGAACTCGTTAGGAACCTACCCAAGTTGAAATATGACCAACACTTTTGCGATGCTTGCAAAATTGGGAAACAAGTACATAATAGCCATAAGGCTAAAAACATGGTATCTACATCTAGATGCCTAGAATTATTACATATGGATTTGTTTGGCCCGTCGGCTATACAAAGTTATGGAGGAAATTTTTACACTTTAGTCATAGTAGATGATTACTCTAGATATACATGGACAAAGTTTTTGAAAACTAAAAATGAGGCATTTGATAAATTTGAAATTCTAAGCAAGAAAATTCAAAATCAAATAGGAAGTAATATAGTATCTATTAGAACTGACCATGGTCGAGAATTTGACAATGAAATTCAATTTGGAAATTTTTGTGATAATAATGGAATAACTCATAATTTCTCGGCTCCTCGTACACCTCAATCTAATGGTGTAGTAGAACGTAAAAATAGAACAATTCAAGAAATGAGTAGGACTATGTTAAATGAACAAAACATACCACAAAAGTTTTGGTGTCACGCTGTAGATACTTCTACATATATCCTAAATAGAGTTTTAATTAGACAATTTTTAAATAAAACTCCTTATGAAATTTATCGAGGCAAAAAGCCTACATTAGGATATTTTAGAGTTTTTGGAAGCAAGTGCTTCATTTTAAACACAAAGGACTATCTCACTAAGTTCGACCCAAAGTCGTATGAAGGTGTATTCCTTGGGTATTCACAAAACAGTAAAGCATACATTGTATTAAACAAGGAAACATCAAGAGTCGAGGAATCGTTGAACGTAACATTCAACGAAAGTCCACCTCCCTCTAAGACACCACCTTTGGTAGATGATGACTTAGTTGAAAGTCAAATGGTTAATACTATAGAAAACATTGAAAATGACAATGAACCCGTAAAAGGAGAAATAGTCAATATTAAAGAAACTAAAAGTCATCCATTAGAAAACGTCATAGGAAAACTTAATGAAAGAACATTAAGATCCAAAGCTCAAAATGAAAGTAATTATTTTTTGCTTTATTTCAACCATTGAACCTAAAAATATTGAAGAGGCAATAAAAGATGAATCTTGGGTAATTGCTATGCAAGAAGAACTTAATCAATTTATTAGAAATGATGTTTGGACTTTGGTACCTCCACCTAAAAACCAAACCATAATAGGCACCAAATGGGTCTTTAGAAATAAAATGGATGAAAAGGGTATTATATCTAGAAACAAAGCTAGGCTAGTAGCTCAAGGTTACAATCAACAAGAAGGTATAGATTACGATGAAACCTTTGCACCAGTAGCTAGACTTGAGTCTATTAGGATATTACTTGCATATGCATGTGCACATGATTTTAAGTTATTTCAAATGGATGTCAAAAGTGCTTTCTTAAATGGTCTTATTAATGAAGAAGTATATGTTGCACAACCTCCCGGCTTTGCCGACTTTGAAAAACCAAATTATGTTTTCAAACTTAAGAAAGCTTTATACGGACTTAAGCAAGCACCAAAAGCTTGGTATGATCGACTTAAGACTTTCCTAGTTGACCATAAGTATACCATGGGCCTAGTAGATAATACTCTCTTCACCAAGAAAAAGGGATCACATATTATTATAGTCCAAATATATGTGGATGACATTATATTCGGTTCAACTTGTCAAGAGTTATGCGACGATTTCTCAAAAATCATGCATGACGAGTTTGAAATGAGTATGATGGGGGAACTAAACTTTTTCTTAGGTCTCCAAATTAAACAATTAGAAGATGGGATATTCTTCAACCAATCAAAGTATATCAAAGATATGCTTAAGAAGTTTGGTCTTGAAGACTCAAAACCCATGAGAACACCTATGTCCTCCGAAACCAAACTCACTAGGGATGAAGAAAATGAATCCGTAGATAGCACTAAATATAGAGGAATGATTGGTAGTTTACTCTATCTTACGGCTAGTAGGCCTGACATTATGTTTAGTGTTTGTCTATGTGCACGTTTTCAAGAAGATCCAAAAACGTCCCATCTTGAAGCCGTTAAAAGAATATTTAAGTACATCAAAGGTACTACACACTTAGGATTATGGTATCCCAAAGGAACGGGTATAGAAACCATAGTGTATACCGACTCAGATCATGCAGGTGACTATGTTGATAGGAAAAGTACTAGTGGAATTTGTACTTTTGTAGGATATTGTCTCACATCATGGTTCGCTAAGAAACAAACTGCCCTCGCAATCTCAACAACAGAAGCAGAGTATGTGTCTGCAGGAAAGGCGTGTCAACAAGCACTGTGGATGAAACAAGCTCTTGTCGACTATGGAATTGAACTCAACAACATTCCCATTCTTTGCGACAACAAAGGTGCTATCGATTTAAGCAAAAATCCAGTCCAACACGCTAGAACCAAACATATTGAAATACGCCATCACTTTCTTCGCGACAATGTACAGAAGGGAATCATCTCAATTGAGAAAGTTTCCTCAGAGGACAACATTGCCGATATCCTCACTAAACCACTTAAACGTGAACCTTTCAACTATCTTAGACTTGGATTAGGATTAATGGAACCTAGTGATTAGGAGAAACATTAGTATAAATATTAGTTTAGCCACACACGACACTAAACCAAAACATGTGTTCTGAATCCGCGGATCCAATCGACAACAAAGACGGATCCTTTGTATGGGATCCGCCGGATCCGCCGCATGCTAAGTTCAGTTTATTATTTAATAAACAAGAACAAGTACTATTCACTCCTCACTCCAAAACATATCACCTTACTATAACTCGACACACACTTAATCTCCATCACATTTTGGACCATTTTCTTCCACTAATTTGTGCTTCTAACATCACTGTAAGTATTCTTATCACATTTATACTCCTGATCTGCGTCTAGGATTTCCATTTCATGCACAAAACCAAACTTGGGGTATATGCATAATTCTTGAAAAATCATGAAGCATATTTATTGCATTATACTTAAAAACATGTTTTTCTTAGTTAGGAATTGCATCTCATAGCACATTGTCTTAATTTAACAAAAACCCCATGAAAATTTTTCACTAAAATCTTCTAACGACTAGGTAAAATGATTTTTTTTTACATTGTTCATACAAATGCAAAAACGTTATCTTTTAGACTTCACTTGCATAATGTCTCTTGAATGCTAAAGGGAATACATAACTAATATGTATTTTCGGGTACATTCAACCGTAGCTACATTGAAATAGGAGTGTTTGGGTTATCTCTCGTTTGTCAACAAAACTTGCATAAACTAATTTTTCTTGCATCAAAAGGAGTCGAGATAACCGCACCTCCACATCGTCCCCATGTAGGCACACACTAGGAATCTTACACTTCCTTTAATCATTTTAACTAAAACTATGTAACTTATGTACTTAGGAAAATCATGCCCCCCGCAACCAACTACGATCACAAGAAAACCGTTGACTACTTACCCAAAGTCCACAAAACCAAGGGTTTAACCGATGCCCAAATCGAAATTTTCAAAGTCTTAGAGAAAAAGTATGTTCATGAGGGTAGAGCCGTAGATGCATCATTTTATGAAGGCACTCAACTTAGGGAACAATTAGCCGCAATTCAATTTGATTCTCTTTTAGACATAGACGAGCCAATCATTCCTAGGTTCATACTTGAGTTCTATGCTAGTGTAGGTCTTACCTCGAGTGATGAAGGTTACTTAAGTCTTCATTTTACTCTAAATGGAAATCTTGTCAACATCCCTCTTGATCAATTTGGTGAGGTCTTAGGAATTCCAAGTCAAGGTACATGTATTTACTCGGACAAATGGTCCTTAACAATCTTAGACTCCAATCTCGATAGGACGGCACGATATGCCACTCCTCTCCAATCAAAAGAAGTGATTAGGGACCATCTCTTCATTCCTAAGAACAACCCCACAAGAATGTATCGTGGTCGTGAAGTTGCTAGAGATCCATTCGCAATGGAACTTAATGAACTAAGACCCGAATTCAAGAAGATGGAGGATGTGTTAAGGGCAAATGTGATGTGCACCATAGGAAACCGTGATCATATAAATGCTTGTTTATGTCACATGATGTACAACATCTCTACTCGTCAACCCTTCAATCTTGCCTATTATGTTGCCAAACGAATGTGTGACATTCCGGTTCAAAGCAAGATTGCAATGCCTTATGGTATGCTCTTAACCCGACTTTATAGAGCCTTTGCACCCGCTCGTCCAAACCATCTAGGCTTTGTTCCAGATTACAATGAAATTGAACACACCTTCGTTCCTTTGAGTGATTTTAGGGTTAGTGTTGATAAGGGCAAACGTCCTCGTGTTCCAACATCATCCTCATCATCTTCCATGAGTGAAGATGATGGTATGCCAAATTCTAGGATTCCTCCACCCGAATACTTGAGCCATCTTCCTCCAATTCCACATGAATCCGCTGAGTATCGAAACATCAAAGGAATGGTGAAGAATCTGGGGCGTTGGATGATGAAATTACACAAGGGGATGAAGAAGTTGAAGAAGAAGCTGAGTTAATGGAGTGTTTGGTTTTAAACAATGTTGGATATTGTGTTGTTAAATTTCTATGTGTCTTGAATTTATCTGATAATACTTATTGTGTATGTGTAATAACTAACACTTGCAGGTAGATAACCATCACGGTTATCAATTTTCCGGGTTATTGCCTATGTTTGGCATAACACCTAAAACGGTAAGTTTCTTAGTATGGATTAAACTATGTGCAATCATGTGTTAATATTATCATATTCAGTTGGTTTGCTATACATATTAGATGTTAAGTAAGGTCTAGATGAATTTTCGGGTTTTCGTCGAAAAACGCGAAATATGACATATGTTCTGTTTACTTTCTTAGTTTTAGGCCTGCGGATCCCGCGGATCCCAAAATAAGGATCCGCCAAGGCTTATCGTTGGATCCGCCAAACGCCATCCTGCGGATTTGGCGGATTGAACAATAAGGTTCCGCATTTGTAACCACTTGGATCCGCAGGATTCCCAGTAAAATTATAAAACTTTTTCGACTTATCCCGACTCTTAAATCTTAGTGTTTAGTATCATTTAGGATCTATTCACTGATCATAATTCATCTTAGAATCATTTAGGAACTCTTAGAAACTTAGGAACAAAATTTCCCACCAAAATTTAAATTTTTGAATTTTAGGTGTAAGTTACCAAACTGATACAAAGAAGGAACCCTTTTTAGGGATCCGTCAAATCCGTGGAAATATCAAATCATCAGATTTTCCACTATCCTCTTGTATTAACTGCATATCCAACACATATTACTCAACCAAAGCTAAATGGATTGACTTCCTTGATATGACCTGCACAAATTTTTGTTCCAAATCATTAGTAACCAACATTCTCTATTGGATTCACATCAAATCCAAACACACAGACTCACAAACCTTCTGTCTATAAATTAGCACTTTAGGATCATCTCTTCACACAACAAACTCTTCATCTGAGGAAAATTCTCCTCTCAATATATCATCACCCATTGCTAGTGAAAATTTCCTTACACTCTCCACCCCAACACCATCACATGTTGTTATACAAACACCACCACCAACCATTACTCCAATGGCCTCTACTCCACCACCGGCTCCATCACAGACTGTTAGATCACCATCACCACCAAAATCACCTAAACTCCAACCCTTGGAATTATTTAGGACTCCTCCTACATCACCACATCTTGATGACTTAGAAGAACTTTCACCAAAACTACCCAATCTTCCACCCATGACTTTTGAAGGTCAACAACCCATGCTTTTTCACCCGGTTTACCCGGATATCCATGGCCCTTTATACCATGATGCACAATCATCCCAACCTCAACAAAAACCTCTATCACCCACATCCACTCTAGTTGCCATTGACGAGGCAATGTGGATGAATATGCCTCACACCCAAGAAGAGATTAGTGAAGAGCTCAATCGTCTTTACACTCTCTCGGGTATGGTTGACCATCGCCTTCATGAAGCAATGGACATCCAAAACATTCTCATGAACTCCCTCCAAACACCACAACAACCATCCAACAACAACAACACCCAACCACCATCACCACCACCACCACAAAACTTGGACCCTAGTCTTCCGCCCGGTTTCTCAACTCATGATTGCGCACATTGTGAGAGAACGGCTCATTTGGCCCAAAGGACCAACATCTTGGTCCATGAGCTTCAAAACGAGATGAGGTTCATCTTGAACCATGTTCTTGAACGTTTAAACGCAATCTCTCATCCTTCTAAATAGGAGCTCTTTAGATTAGTTGTTTGGACTTTTATTTTTTTAGTTGTTTGTTTAGAACCTTTTTTATTTTTTTTTGGATGTCTTCTTATTTGTAACATCATTTCACTATTGTGACTTTTGTCACAAAATTTTCAATCTATATGAATGTGATGTTTTTATGCTTATGAGTGATCAACATATTGCATATTATCATTATCATTATGAACTAACATTCCTATATTGCATACATTATATCTTGCATATGATTACTTTAGGTACAAATTAACATCAGACACTTAGTTTGACTTTTTAAAGTCAAACATATTGAAAAGCTTGTTTGGAAGAACACTTAACAAGCATTCTACTTCTTCATTGAAGTCATTTCATAACTAACACTTCTTTTGCAGCATATCATACCCTTCAATAGTATACGTTGGTACTCGAGAAGTGAGGAGTATACATCGAGGGGGAGCATCTCATAAGCATCTCATATACTAACCGTTTGTTTTGTAGATTCATGCATCATTTACTTGATTACTCCATTTAGGGGGAGTATAAAACAAGGGGGAGCTCTTAAAGTTCTCAAAATCGCATTCCGCTTCGCTACTCTTTTTGTTTCGACAAAAAGGGGGAGAAAGGACTAAGTTTGCATTAACTGTGAATTATCACAGTACATACATTTTTTACAAAACTTTTCTTTAATAAACAAACTTAATATATATTTTTAAGAACTCATGCTATATTTATTCTCTTGCTCAAAAATATACTTTATGTTTTGTCATCAACAAAAAGGGGGAGATTGTTAATACAAATAGCGTCCCAAAAACGTTATTTATATTCTTTGATCTTTCATTAGTTTTGTTAATGACAAATATAAGGAATATCTTTTAGCAAATAATAAATACTAGCTTAGTCTCTTAAGTACACACTTTACACTTCACATATTAACTAAGAACTACAAGTTTAGTAACTTGTTTCCTTAAAAGGAAACTTTAATTCATAAAACATTCTATGACATCATTGTATGCATCACATACAATATCTTAGTTAGATATGCAAGCAACATAGTTGACATTTGAAGATCTTGGATGATATGGTAAGATACAACTAAGATATGGTAAGATACAACTAAGATATGGTAAGAGACAACTATTACATAGCTGTCACATCCCACGGATCCAAGTCCTATAAAGGACGGATCCCTTTTGAGGGATCCGCCGGATCCGTGAGCTGAAGATCAGCTTGCCTATAAATAGGAAGCTGATCATTTGGCTCTCTCATCACTCATATAGCTTAACACATATATTCATTCAGTACATATCTTACTAAAATCATTCATAGTTGCATTTCACTTTGATCTTCCATTTTGTAGAAAGGAGATCAAGCATTCAAGGATCTACAGAACCGTAATCCTTTAGTTGCATTACTGTGTGATCTTGTAGTTTGGTTCACACATCATATCTATCATTTGTAATCAGTGAGTGAGGTTAGTACTTTAGTCCTTAAAGTACAAAGAGTGTAGGGAGTGGTTGTACCCTTGTAAAGAACTCGACATCTAGCTTAGTATCGGTAAAGTAATTAGGCGACGTCAGGTTGGTTCTACCTTGTGAAAGAACCCGGTGTTTAGCTTAGTACCGGAAAAGGAAGTAAGCGACGTGTAAAGGTTTTCTCCGCCTAGGAAAGGAGTTTGTTTCTTAGTGAAAGATAAACTCTCGAGTAGGAAACTCGGGGAGTGGAGTAGGGCAAGGAATAGAGTTCTTGTAGCCGAACCACTATAAACAACTGTGTCGTGTGGTTTGATCTTTCCTCTCTTTATCTTTTGTTTATATTGTGTGATTATTTATTTGTGATTGTTTCCTTTGAATTAACATATAGTAACAAAGTAAATAAAACTTTAAAACGGTAAAAACTATTCAACCCCCCTTCTAGTTTTCCACACGTAACTATAATGACTTTCGGCTAACTTGAAATCGCTGTTGACTTCTTACTACCGACTGTTTTCCGCGCGAGCAAACTGGAGGCGACAAGAGGATAATGCCTACAATCGTGGTGGCTATTGGAAGCAGCAGGAGCAAAAGCTCGTACACGCACTGTATATATGAAAAAAAGGACATGGAACTCGTGGTCATAGCCAAAGGCATGATAGTAGGTACATGGATACAGATAGAGACAGAAAATTTCATTACGACCAACAAAACAAACTACATGATTCGGATAGCATTTTGTTACATTTCACCATGGCGTACCTGAGATCATTCACCTATGCTTATAGATGTGAATGTATACGGTGTGTAAATAGGTAACGTCTGTGGTTACTTATCTACGCAGCAAAACAGAAGGTTTTAGATTATATAATTATAAAACTCACAGCTAAGCTACACTATAGTTTTATTTAGGGATAATTACTAAAATAGCCCGATTGCCCAAGTGTTAAGCCTATCCGTCCCGATCTCAAAAAATTCCCCCCTTAGCCCAGGGCAACTCGTATAATCACGTATTGTAACACCCCAACCCGGCAAGGGTAGAAGCATCACATTATGGTGACAAATCAAAGCATATATAATACACAGCGGAAGCCATAACATAAATTCATAAAGAACTTCAAGTCAACATGACTTGAAACCAATACATAAGTCAAATGATAAAGAAATAATCCAATTGGAAACGAACAATGAAATAGAATCCTGAATAACAAATGTCTAAACAAAAGGGGTGGTCATCTAAGGTAAAAGCTCCAACAAAGCTCTAATCTCTCATCCCATAGCAAAAGCCCCAGCTCCTAGCTTAGATACCTGCCGCATGGAAAAGGAAAATGCGGCTGAGCTTAAAAAGCTCAGTGAACAGATATATATAAACAAAACGAAGCAACAGAAACGAACATGATATAATATAGTGCAAGAAGAATCATAAGGCATAATCAAAAGGGGTACAAGGTAGGAAAAGGATAACAAGGTAAGGTGTAGTATGGTCAGTAATCCACCACGAGCCCGAACTCAAATCAAATATCATAATCCTGTAACCAATCTAGAGGGGATACCTCTTAAGTAACCAGATAATATGAGGGGTGTCCTCATGTATCAAATTGGAGTGATCAGCTCCCGAACTTGTGAAAGACGTGGATTGCACCCAGCATCAGTCACCGAACAATATCAAATCATATAAAGTCCACGAACACGGACACGAACCTAGGATTGCAACCCATACCCCCCCCCGAACAATATATAAGCCAAATATAATATGCATGCAACGAATAATATGGGGACGGTGTGAGAAATCACTCACCCACACGTGAGTCATGTCAATGGTGCATCAATGACACGGCCATGTTACCTTCATGGCTAGGAAACGAACTTGGCTCGGGTATCAAACTGAAGGGTCAAAGTCAAAGGTCCAAATCATAGCAAAGGTTCAAATAGTCAAAGTCACCGAATCATAGTCAAAGTCCAATATCAAAGGTTCATGGCAAAAGGTTCATATCAAAGGTTCAAAGTACACAGGGTCATATCGAACATCAAGGTCAAAATGAATCGAACAACGAATCAAAGTGTAGGGAACATAGCAATGGCATAGGAAACCCTAATACGAATCAAAATAAGAGAACGAAGGCTCCTTATTAAAAGAGCAGAATATCTGTACCTTATTTCGCAAAGCAAACAAAAACAAAAGATAGCAAGAATAGGAATGGATCAGGACCTCTCCTTCTTCACACCTAAAGGGATAGAAGAGTATTACAATAGGTTTTTAACTGAATTTCCATTTTAAGTAACTTTCTATTTTTAGTAAGTTTCCAGATTTAGTAAGTTTCTATTTTTAGAAAGATTAAGGAACTATTACTTAGGTTAAGTCATTACATGAATCATATTATGGATATAGGGTGTGTTTTAACAAGTTTCAATAGTTTAGGGTTAATTATGACAACTCTACATAAATTAGGGTTTTAAATGTAATTAAACTAAAGTTAAGGGTCTAAAATGTAATTATCCCAAATTATACATTCAATCCATATTTTAAGCATGTGTACGAATTAAGCACCTCAATTATACCCAATTTACATTTTATACCCTCTAGTTTATAAGTTTCTAAATTAAACCCCATAGTTTCCTTAAATCTCATTTTAACCCTTTATATATCCATATTAACACAACAAGCCCTCAATATTTCAAAATTACAGAATATATCCCATATCTTAAATGTTGTACGAATTAGTCCTCATCTTTTCATAAATTGCACATTTAGTCCCTTAACTTAAATAAAACTACAAATCATTATTATGCTAACATATTTACACCTTAATCCATTTAATATCCAATTTTACATATTAGTCCCTCATAATACCATTTATACGAAGCATCCACAAGTATTCCAAAATTACAAAACAGGTCCCTCTAATTATTTATTTTTTTCAATTCGACATATATATATCTACAATTTCCAATTTAAATCAACATGTTCCATATTTTACACTAACGACCCACATGTTATACTTTATTCACTTCAGTCACGATTTAAAGAGTATGACAAAAATGACCCACGAGTTTTACAAATTACAAAACGTCCCCTTTTGTTTTAAAAATCCAATTCGTATATACTTATAATTCGAAACCCTAACCCAAATTTAACCAAACATGTCCCAATCATTTTTCTCATCATTAGGCCATCATTACACTACATTAATTACCACAGAAAAATACCCAAACCCTAACCCTAATCGCAGTTAGGGTTTTAAAAACCCATTCGATCCAACCTTTTCAATTATATGCGACATGTACAAAATTAACCACGATCAAACCAAGCTTCTAATATTCGAAACATTAATTTTTCCCAGGTCACATGAGTCGTATAGGGTCCAAGAAAAATGATTACAACACCTAGAAAATTCGCATAACATATATTGTGTTTTATACGTATTTTAACCACTTTAATTCATACGATTTATTTTAGGTTGCATGGGTCGATTTTCACATTTTATCTGAGTTATATGAGATTGAAAGATCATAGGAAAAATACCAATTCGAAGAATGAACGTATAGGATGGTCGTAACGAATTATTGCTCTTCGGTTCTCCACGCGACACCACAAAATTCACCACGAGCACACGAATGATCCAACAACCTTGTAGCCATTTTTCACAGAGTATATACGTTATAAGGAGTATGAGAAAAATGCTAAATGAATTTTAGGAGGTACGTATGAATCGTTTTGATTATTACCTATCGAATGACAAAAAAAAAATGGCTAGCGATCAAGAGAGCGAGACCCACGACCTAGTCCAATTTTATAGGCTTCCTTAGATCGAGAACAACACCAGAAAATTATCCTCCAAGCTCCAGAAATTCGTATGAAGTCGCAATGTATTTTTGTGTGTGTTTTATTCCAATCGGTGTTTATGTTTTAGGGTTTTGGATGAGATTTATTATAAGTGAATGGGTTGCCGAGTCATAGGGGAGGGATGATTGCCCAAAATCACAGAAATTTGGTTAGGTAATTAATTTGATTGATTTCCTAACTTAAATGCATTTTTATACCTTTTTAAAACATAATAATATGGTATTAATTTCATTCGGTTCATAGAAGGGCATTTTGGTCATTTTGTAACTTGTACCAATATTAATCGAAGTGGTCAAAATTATTTGGTATCATATCTTGTTCCTTTCCAGAAGTTTGGGATTGATTCGGTACTTTATAAGCTTTTAAATAAATTTATAAACTTGTAGGGGCAATTTGGTCATTTTACACGTTTTGGATTTTTAGGTGTTACAACTCTTCCCCTCTAACAGAAAAATTTCGTCCCCGAAATTTGCAAAGAAGTAGAGATGAATGAAACGGAAAGCAAAACAAAGACATACCAGATCAGAATACAAAGTGAGGATAACTAGCTCGTATCGATTCCTCAGTTTCCCAGGTAGCCTCGCGCTCTAGGTGATTCTTCCAAAGAACCTTTACGAATGGAATGACTTTATTCCTCATAACTCGCTCATGGCGATCCAGAACCGCTTCCGGCTCTTCAGACAAAGACATATCGGGCTGAATCTGATCAAGCGGATAAGACACCACATGCAAGGGATGATAATTGTATCCCCTCAGAAGAGATACATGGAAAACATTATGAACATGCGATAACTGAGGCGGAAGAGCCAAACGGTAAGAAACCTCGCCAACACGATCAAGAATCTCAAATGGTCCGATGAATCGAGGACTAAGCTTGCCCTTGATCCCAAAACGTTTAACCCCACGAAACGGCGAAACTTTAAGGAATACTCGATCACCAACACGAAACTCCAAGTCGCGACGATGCTTATTAGCATAACTCTTCTGACGAGCACGAGCCTCCTTCAACTTTTCCTTAGCAACGTCCACCTTCTCATTAGTGATCTGAACTAACTCGGGACCCTCAATAACACGCTCACCTACCTTATTCCAACACACCGGAGCCCTGCACTTCCTACTATACAACATCTCAAAAGGAGCCATACGAATACTCGCGTGCCAACTGTTATTATATACAAACTCTACCAAACATAAGTACTCGTCCCAACTACCGGTCCATTCCAAAGCACAAGACCGTAACATATCCTCCAATGTCTGGATGGTCCTCTCCGACTGACCATCTGTCTGCGGGTGAAAAGCTGTGCTAAACTTAAGACGAGCGCCCCAAGATTTATGAAGTCCTTTCCATCGCCGCCGTAAACTACCATGTCCTCCTCCTCCTCCTCCGACCATCGCGTCAGAGATCTAATAACCGAACTAATCCACCGTCTGACACCAAACCCTAACCCTAACACAATCAAATACGCCACACGTATCTTAACCAGCCGTATGTCCCCTTCAATAACCCCAGATGAATCCTCAATTGATTTATCAATCAAATCCCTTTTAGTTAAACAAGGTAAATTATCCGATGCTTTATCTTTTGCAGATCTCTATTCCAAATTTAGTATTAAAACTGGTCCTGGGTCTGTTCAAAATAAGCGGGCCCTACTTATTTCTGTTCAAAACTGGTCCATGGTCAGTAAGGTATAAAATTGCTAAAGGAATTGCTGAGGCTGTGAGGTATTTGCATAACAGAACAGAAAGATGTGTGGTTCATAGAGACATTAAGCCTTCTTTCTTCAAGAAAATCACCTAAGGTGAGGAATAAATTTGCTTTAACGTTATCATATGTATACCCTGATCTGAAGGTGTCATTGAGAGTTAATGATTTTTTATCTGTCTGGGTTTGCAGCTATGTGATTTTGGATTAGCCACATGGACTTCTGCCCCGTCGGTTCCCTTTCTTTGCAAAACTGTCAAAGGAACATTCGGGTAAGATTTTGATCAAGATTTTGCATAAACTTTTGGTTTTGGTTGGTGGGAATGACTAAAAATGATTTCTTTTTACAGGTATTTGGCTCCTGAATATTTCCAACATGGGAAAGTATCTGATAAAACCGATGTTTATGCCTTTGGGGTGGTTCTTTTAGAACTTATAACAGGACGCAAGCCGATTGAAACACGAAGAGGCGCAGGAAAAGAGAACTTGGTTTTGTGGGTGAGTCATTCCTATCATTCTGCTTTTTAGCAGAGTATGTATTTTAAACGATCAAAACTGTCATTTTCAGACTCAACTAGTTGGGATCAAAACAATCAGATAGGTAAGGACTAGCCTTGGGGAGCGTTCGGGTTTAAGAGGATACCGGGTGAGATACCGGAATCTTTGTCGAGTTTAAGGAATTTAGAAGTTTTGAATTTGGATGGGAATAAGGTAAATGGTTCGATTCCTAGTTGGTTTAATGAGTTTAGTGGCTTAAGAGAGTTGTATTTGTCATTTAATCAGCTTACTGGGAGGATTCCTAGTGAGTTAGGGGAGAAATGTGGGATGCTTGAGCGGATAGAACTTGCGGGTAATTTTTTGCTTGGTGGGATTCCAATTAGTTTGTCCAATTGTAGTAAGTTGAGGTCGGTTTTGTTGTACTCGAATATGCTTCAAGATGAAATCCCATCTGAGTTTGGTCGGCTTAGTATGTTAGAAGTGTTGGATGTGTCGAGAAATAGTCTTTATTTGTTTTGAGTTTTTCTTTTGTTCATCTTGCTGCTACTGTTTTCTCTTGCTGATATCGTTTATTTGTTTAATCTTGCTGCTACTGTTTTCTCTTTTGTGATTAAATGTTGAAATTTCTTGTTCTTTATTCTCTAATCTTGCTGAATATCATGTATTTTGTGATTAAATATTGAAATTTATTTAGTGTTCTTAATTATTTGATGCTAACTGTTTTATTTTGTGATTAAATGTTAAAATTATTGTAAGTTCATCTCCATCTGTTATTTTTTTGTTTGAGTGTTAATGACTTCATGTTCATTATTGCTTGTTTAGTTCCATAAATTATGGGACAATTGCATTTATATCAAGAGGCAAAAGGTCTTTTTGGCAATCCAATGGCTGTACGACAAAGAAAAACGCGATCTCCTGGTATATATTGTCTTGAATTAATCTGTTTTAACTTTTGAACTATTTTTATATTATGTTTACAACTGTTTTTATGTTCTCGTTTTTATATAACTGTTTTTAATCTGTTTTGTAGCTGACTGGTGGTCTAACTTTGGAGGTCATGCTCCGGAATTACAAAAGTTTGCTGTCAAGATTCTTAGTCTTACGTGTAGTGCCACGGGTTGTGAAAGAAATTGGAGTGTCTTCCAACAGCTTCATACGAAAAGAAGAAACCGATTGGCACAAACACGTTTAAATGACTTGGTGTATGTCAAGTGTAATCGTGCATTGCAACAACGTTCTCAAAGAAAAGAAACTGATGATCCTATCCTTTTAAAAGAAATTGATGAAAGTAATGAGTGGGTCATCGGTGTTATGGATGAGGAGAATGAGGGTAATGCGGAAGTTGTGTTTGATGAGGAAGATGGTTTGACATGGAGAGTGGTGGACAAGGCTTCCGGGGCATCTGAACCGGCTTATTTGACCAGAACAAGTACACTGCATCATTCTAAAGGAACGGGTGTCGGTTGTTCCACAACTCCCTCCCCACCGGAATCCCTCCATAGCCGAAACCCCATCACCACCGAATCCCCACCATCATCGTAACCCTCCACCGCCGCCGTAACCCTCCACCACAGAACCCTACCAACGAGACTAACCACCACCAAGATAATAACTAGTACTCTACCAAACACCATCTTTGAACAAGGGCGCCTTTAAATACAAAAACAAAGTCTGTTGAAAACAAAAGTACAAAACAAAATCAAACCCTTAAACTTGAAAACCAATCTTCACCAATGTCTTTTATAAAAAAAGAAGAAGAAGATGACCAGCCTCAGTCATCCCAATCCCTAACAAGTAAGTTTTTGATGTCGGTAATTTGATAAGTGTGGTTTTGAATAGCAAGTAAGTTGCTTTTTAGTGTTGTTATAAAGATTTTGATAAAATGACAATTTAGGGGATGATTAGTTAAGCTTTGGTTATTTGGTTAAAGTAGGTGCAATATAATGTGTAATGATTATTTGATCTACAACAACTTCAGATAGCAAACACATTCTAACACTCTCTCCTATTCGTCGGTTTGTATTTTATGTTGCAATGCCAAACATCTTTAACTACTGTGCTTTGGTAAAGGTAATTTGAACCAAATAGTGTCTTTACAATGAGAAAGTTGAGAACTTTATAGATATTATATTATTCAGAGAGTGGAATGTGCTAGTTTATTAATTTGACTTGTGGTATATCTTCACAAACATTGGAATGTGCAAATTTACATCTGGTTTGGTTTTTTACTGGCATAACAACTCGAGCTATATATGAATATAAAGTTAAAGCCTTGAAAACTAAGCAATCTGTAATAAAAATCTGAAGTGTAGAAACATTTAATCTGATTAGTCTTGTTTTGTTCTATATCATCTCATGACTTGATCTCTATGCTTGTGATGCAAGGGAAGTGTACAGGAAGTTATATATTTGGGTATTTCTAGCCTGCTTTAGATTGTTTGGCCGATCTTATGCTGTGTTTGTTTGGATAATCTTCTTCTGTTGTTTGCCTTGATGCATTAGCATTACCATGGACTGCATAGCAACTGTGTATTAGTCTAGAGTTATAAATCACATGCTATCTTAATAGGTTATTAGATTTTAGTATTACACCACTACATAATGATGTTAACTGTGAGCATCTGTTATTTACAGTATGATGAATGCATCAAAGACTGTGACAAAGCTGTGGAGAGAGGAAGGGAGCTTCGTTCTGATTATAAGATGGTTGCAAGGGCTTTGACAAGAAAGGGAACCGCTTTGGTTAAAATGGCGAAAGTCTCCAAAGATTATGAACCTGCAATAGAGAGTTTCCAAAAAGTTCTTACAGAGCATCGTAACCCTGACACTTTGAAAAGGCTCAGTGATGCAGAAAGAGCTAAGAAGGAATTAGAGCAACAAGAGTATTATGACCCTGAACTTGCTGAAAAAGAGCGTGAAAAAGGTTAGCATGCTATATTCCTCATTTTGATTCTCATAGTGGCAAAATTGGTGTGTCTTGTGGGTTAAAACTTATTGTTCTATGCATTGAAAATACTCTTTTGGGAGACTTCTGACCGATCCTCTTTTTAGCTATCTCTTTTATTTATTTCAAGTGTTCGTAGAGCAGAAATATTTTAACCTCCAAACACTATTCTACAGAATTTTTTTTGTTATAGCTTATTACCTGAGTTTGATTATTTAATTTCATATAAACCGTGTTAAAAATGCACATTTGACTTGATTATCAAATGTAATTGTTTGCATACCTTAATTTTAGTTGTTACTTTCTTATATGATTATAAGAAGGTTTAAAAAGCCCGCGCGTTGTGGCGGAAAGAAATTCTTAATCACGCTATGTTGGATTTCTATATTTGCTTTTATCCATATGTTTTTCTTCGAACAAAATTGTTAAAATTACGCTCATTAGTGCATAAGTTTGTGTATGATTTTGTTAACCAAAAGAAGTTACCAATCAAATAAAGCTATGTTCATCTAATAAGACTAATATGGACTTGTTCGGTTTCGAGTTAAGTGTTTAACCTTATGATACAAAAACCGAATTACAGTAAGATTTTGAATACAAATTGTCTTTTTATTCTTCTTATAAAATAAGAAAGAAAGATTACTTGTCTAAAAAAGTTGTTACAATGATAATGAAAATAAAGTTTAGTAAATAAATAATTGAAAGATCAATATAAAAAATTATGTGAGATTGAAGATTCGATCACAGGACCTTAACGTTAAAGTTTAGAATCCTAGCCACTAAGCTAGAGCTCTCTTTGATTAAAAAGACACCTTTTCAAGCTTTTATATTGTTTTAGAAATGTAGGGTATTCACAATACATGAAACACTAGATTGAGGCTAGTTTGGATCGAATATGTAAGAATTCTAGAGAGAAGTATGAGAGTTTTGGGAGCCTTTTAGAGAGAGAAAGAAACTAGTAATCTATTAGCTTGAAAGGTCCAACCCTTCCCATGTGTGGGAAGGGGTATATATACTACTACATATTATGTCCCTAGTGGACTGTGGAGCGAGCTGACAGAGGGTAAAGACCCGACCCACTCCACAATACTAATTAATAACTAAACTACTAATAATATTACTGATAATCCTACTAGCTATGATGATCTAATAAGTACTCGGGGTGACCGAGTCTTCTGCTGAATATTCATATTCCTAACAATCTCCCCCTAAGGGAGGTCACCCCAGAAGTAATGTTCTGAATTTCAGCACTTCTTCCTTGGATCTTGACATCATAGCTCGTACTCATTGAATCTTCAATGTCATAGATTGTTGTGCAAACATCAGTGATCTGAAGATGACTTCTCTTTTGTCTTGGATGAACTTTGAGTAATCTGTGAACGTATCATCCCACTTGAGTCTCCAAGTCATCTTTCTGTAGTAATACTCCATGTGATGAAATATACTTAGAGCCGACATGCTCACACGATATGGGGTCATGATCTTTAGCATCAGAGTTAGCAGAAGCTGTGTTGAAGGTCTTTTAGGTCGATCATGACTTCTTTGATGATGATGTGGTGTGAACATGTGGTGATGGATTGGCATCTTTTCTGCAACCAGCTACAACAGCAACCAGCTACAGCGTTCCACAGCAACAACCGCCAGATATTCCTGCATACGACAGTTAGCAATAATTCGACCGGTACTAACAAGTTTGGACTTCGAGATAGACAACAGCATAGTGTGAAGACTCTCTCTAATCCTTACTAAGACCGTTCCTAATCGAAAACCCACAGAGGGCTTTTTAAGATTTTACCGTAGTAAATCAACGATTAGGTGAGTCGCTGGAGATCACTCCACGACTGTAGACCGGTTGAAACCGCCGCGACCACTAAGCGTAATCCACGAGGAATTACCGAAGTGACCTGCTTTCAGGGCTGCTTGATGTTGACCCTGGCAGGAATTTCCATTCAATCATTGAGAATTACATAAGTAAATTCCCTCATAAATGTTCTGGCAGATTGCTAAGATCTGCGTAGGACTCATGAGATTACAACTGGTGTCCTTAATGTTGAACAACCAGTGTAGAAATAATTCGTGTCCCTATGAGATCTTATTATGTATCTCGGGGCTCTAGACTCGATAGTGCGTTTTGATTTAGTGAGCGGAGGCTGGAGAGAACTGCCACCTATTCAATATCATCTAACTCGGAGTGAGAGAGACGATAGGAATGTATTGAACTCCGTGACAATTGAAACAAGAATCCTTTGAGGGACCTTGAGTGGCTAGGGAGGGTTGTGCAGCGTATCACTGGGTCCATGATACTTTGTCTTCAATGCCAGCAATCAACTAAGTGATTCTGACAGCATATGTATTGACCCGGTTTCTGCCTAAGTTGTAAGGAGGGCTATTTCTTTTCACCCTTTCTCTTTACAATTCTTTTTCATTCTTCAACCCCTTCAGTGCTTACCGAGACTTCATAACTAACACCTTGTTGGGTTTGTTCCAGTGTCAGCTCCATCTCAGTCGGCACTCTTCCCTCAATCACTTTTCTCCTTTTTAATCATACCTAAGGACTTCTACACTAACTAGTGGATTATCCCTGGGTAGATCCCTCCGGCTCTGGCGGGATCATGGGAATTTTGAACCTAACCTAACCATCCTTATAACTCCATGCGTTAATTAAAATGGTCGGTCTTTGATATTCATCCATGATTGCCAAACCAAATCCTTGAAAAATCTCTCAAAGTGTTCATGATTTTGAAACACATTTTTGCAGACACTTGAGAGTTTTATATTTTTCAAATGCTCCCCCTCAACATGTGCTCGAGTGATAGTTTTATAAATTTGCACATGTTAGGTAGAGCTCGCACTTTTTGAATTGATCTACTTTCAGTGAACAAGACCGATTCGAGACACGCTTACATCACTAGTTAGACTAGCTTGAAATTATTACCCGGCCTGGTCAAGTCCACAGAAAGTTTCTCGAAATGGTACACTCTACTCAGATTCATCTTTTTCGAGACACGCTTACATCACTGGTTAGACCAGCTTGAAATTATTACCCGGCCAAGACGAATCCTTTCGATTGATGACAAGTTTCGTCAATTCATTGGTTAATTCTGAGTCACGGTCACATGAGATGCCAACTCCTTTGTTTTGTTAAAACCATTTGCTCCCCCTCAATATGTGCCTTGATATACAAAATGGTTTAGCACATACGGGAGAGCCTACATTAACTTCCAAATCATCACATTTTATCAGAATTTCCTATTTAAATCACATTCTCTCCCCCGATCAAAAATTTCAAACCATTTGAGATTTGTGATCCCAATTGATTTAAATACATTTAGAAAAATTTGGGAGAAAATGTGGCAGGTTTAAATGTATTCTGATTTTGGAGCATACTATGCTCCCCTTGAAACAACGAGAGAGTGTCACTGCTGATGTTTGCACAAATATGGCAAGGTGTCGGAAATTTGAACAAATATGCTCCCCCTCAATTAATGACCCGTTTTCCATTAAAAGAGCTGTAGTCATTCAATTGAGCGACGGACATTTGTGAAAATTTAGTTCATTTTACCACCTTGTGTAACATCAAGACTCTCTTGAGGGATCTAACAAGATAGAGAATCTTTATGAAAAGAAGACTTCTCTTCTTATGTACGAAGTGATGCACTGAAACGTACATCAAGTCGGAGAAACATGGATATAAAGTAATCCATGCCCAGGTGAACATCACCCGGTTGGAGGAACAGCTGTCTTTTTGGCGACATGCTTTCCTCATTGTATAGCACGGGTTGCAGTATGAAGTAACTGCAAGCCATTAAGACATGTTTTAACTGATTAGTATAACTTCTGCTCGAGCTTCATTTAAGAATCCGTGCCATTGTTGAATGACATTTCTAGATCCGTAAATGTTATCGATAAACAGAAGACATGCCTAGGTAGGACTATTTTTTGGTATTTTCTGATTTTTTCGATTTTTATGGTTTTTTATAGATTTTATATTTTTGTATTTTTCTTTTTGATTTAATGTATATACAACTATGTACAAGGATATAAGAAGACAATCCTTTACTCCTCCTTTTCTTCCTGAAGACACTTGAGGGTTTCAGGAGTCATGCTTTTCATGCCAAGGCGGGGGAGAATAAACTGAAACCTTTCTCTTGGGAGGGCCTTGGTAAAGATGTCAGCTAACTGAAACTCTGTCCTCACGAAGTATAGTTCCACAATTCCTTTTTCCACTTGTTCCCTGATGAAGTGATGCCTGATGTCGATGTGTTTTGACCTGGAGTGCTGAACATTGTTACAACAAAGGGCAATGGCGCTTTTGTTGTCACAATATAGGGGAATTTTGTTGTATGAGAATCCATAGTCCGAAAGCTGTGATCGCATCCAAAGGATTTGAGCACAGCAAGCAGACATAGCAATGTACTCAGCTTCAGTAGATGATATGGAAGTACTCATCTGCTTCTTAGAAGACCAACTAACCAACTTTTCCCCTAAAAACTGAGCTCCTCCCGAAGTACTTCGACGAGTGTCTTGACATCCCGCATGATCAGCATCTGCGTAAGCCGTTAACTCCATTGCAGTGTCCTTAGGATACCAGAGACCCATATGAACCGTGCCTTGAAGATATCGGAAGATCCTTTTCATTGCTTCAGCATGCTTCTTGGTTGGTCTGGATTGATACCGAGCACACATACACACAGCAAACAGAAGATCTGGTCTGCTAGCCGTGATGTACATCAAAGATCCAATCATGCTTCGATATTGCGTTATATCCACTGGAATCCCTGAAAGATCTTCATCCAGCTTCGTTCTATCAACCATGGGAGTGTCAACAGGTTCACTTGAATGAAATCCAAACTTTTTCAATATCTCATTGGCGTATTTGGATTGATTAATGAATATGCCTCCGGGACTTTGAGAAACTTGTAGTCCTAAGAAAAATGACATTTGTCCCATCATAGACATTTGGAACTTGGAATTCATCTCCTTTGAAAAACTATCACATTCACTAGGATCTGTTGAAGCAAAGATGATGTCATCTACATATATCTGAACCAATAGTAGATGGTTTCTTGTCTTCCTGGTGAATAGTGTAGGATCAACAACACCCTTGGAGAATCTGTTTGCTAGGAGGAACTTGGACAATGTATCGTACCATGCCCTTGGGGCCTGTTTTAGCCCATAAAGAGCCTTCTTCAAGCGGTAAACATGAGTAGGGTGTTCAGTGTCCACGAATCCTTCAGGTTGACTCACATAAACTTCTTCCTTTAGGTCACCATTCAAGAATGCCGTTTTGACATCCATCTGGTAGACTATCATATTACGACTAGCAGCATTTGCCAGGAAGATTCTTATAGCTTCAATTCTAGCAACCGGAGCAAACGATTCTTCAAAATCAATGCCCTCTTCTTGTCTAAACCCTTTAGCAACTAGCCGTGCCTTGTTCTTTAAGACATCACCATACTCGTCAAGCTTCACTTTGAAGATCCACTTTAAAGCAATGATCATTGCACGCTCCGGAGGAGGCACTAATTCCCATACTTCAAGTCGATCAAATTCATGGATTTCATCCTGCATAGCCTGGAACCAGCAATCTTTTGTCATTGCTTCTTTGGCATCTTTTGGTTCGACTTTAGACAGTACGGAATTGAAGAAGCACCATAGTGCATCAGTGGCTAGTTGATTACGTGTGGATACTGGACGTGAGGGATTGCCTATGATGTTGTCGATTGGATGATCACTGGTCCATTTCCTGAGATGGTCGTGAGG
Organism: Artemisia tridentata subsp. tridentata; assembly: GCA_021014915.2. Taxonomy (NCBI): domain Eukaryota; kingdom Viridiplantae; phylum Streptophyta; class Magnoliopsida; order Asterales; family Asteraceae; genus Artemisia; species Artemisia tridentata. The sequence continues at coordinate 72,380,026 of CP139507.1, forward strand.
TTGATGGTTATGAACAGAAGTAGCAGTGCTGTGTTCCTCAGGTAAGGATGTGTCTGATGAATGTTCAGGAGCAAATATGTTTTCAAAAGGAGCCTCTTCAACAGGAGCAAAAGGATTAACTTCCAAAGAATTATTATCTGAAGATTCTTGCATTACTGGAGAAGTTTGAGTGTTTGATGACGAAGGTGATTGACTGGCAGTAGGAGCATTGTGACTGACTGATACTGAAGCTGCAGGGCCTTCTGAACCTTGTGGGGCTTGAACCTCATCCATAGGAATTATAGCTGGTTCACTCGGGATGGTTCCATTCGTTGGCTCAAAGTATTCATCAAACATAGGATCGAATAACTTCTTCAACTCCTCACATGTAGGAGGCACATAAGAATCTGCAGGCGTGGAATTCTGTACAAGTCCTGAACTAATGGGTCCAGGAGACAAAAGGTGAAGATCGGGTCCAGAACTGATTTGTCCTGAAACAGGTAGCTCACTCAGCTCATCGAACGTAACATGAATGGTTTCCATGATTTTACGGGTCCTTTTATTGTAGATTCGATACCCTTTACTGTCAGGTGCGTATCCAACGAAAATACCTATATCTGCTTTAGCTCTTAACTTTCCCAAGTCTTGACTATCGTTAGTTGGATAGCAAAGAGCACCAAACACACGCAGAAAGGAAAGATCTGGTTTCTTGTTATGAATTAACTCGAAGGGAGTCTTCTCATGAGCCGGATGAATTAGGGATCGGTTTTGAGTGTAACATGCTGTTGCAATAGCCTCTGCCCAGAGAAACATCGGAGTCTTGGAAAATATAAGCATAGTTCTTGCAGCCTCCACCAGAGTACGGTTCCTTCGTTCAACCACTCCGTTCTGTTGAGGAGTGCGAGGGATACTTTTCTGATGCGTGATGCCAATACTTTCATAGAAATTACGGAGTTGTTGGTTAACAAACTCCGTACCATTATCAGTGCGGATGATTCTGACAGTTTTATCGAGCCTTACTTGCAGCTGTTTTATCAGTTTAATGATAACCTCTGGAGTTTCGTCCTTGGTTCTCAAAAACTTCACCCATGTGAACCGAGAATAATCATCTACTATCACCAGAACGTACTTCTTTCCATTTATGGTTTGTATTCTCATTGGACCGCACAAGTCCATATGGAGGGTGTGAAGAACTTCCAAGTTGGTGTTGATGGTTTTAGGCTTGTGGGTTTGTTTCTTGCTTTTACCCAGTTGACATGCAGAGCAGAGATGATCTTTCTCATATTTCAGTCTGGGCATCCCTCTAACAAGATCTTTACGGGAAAGATTATTTATGGTACCGAAGTTCAAGTGGTTCAAACGACGATGCCACAGCCACGATTTTGTTTTAGAGGCTTTAGAAAGCAAGCATATTGGAGAGGACTTCAACATTTCTTCAATTGAGATGGTGTATAGATTGGTGCCCCGACTGCCCTTGAGGAGATCTAAACCATCCAATTCTCTGACGAAACATGTATGCTTTCTGAAAGCCACTTCCAGATCTGAATCACAAAATTGACCCACAGAAAACAGATTGTGTCCTAGTCCTTCCACATAATATACCCTTGAGATTACACTATTACCAAACACATAATCTCCATAACCCATAATAGCACCAAAGTGGTCGTTCCCAAATCTAACTGTCCCGATAAACTTTTTCACGAAGTTCTTGAGCCGTGAGCGATCTCCAGTCATATGTTTTGAGCAGCCTGAGTCCAAATACCACAGGACGATTTGTACGACCTGCATTTGAAACCAGACAACAATGGATAACTGAAAAATGTGGATCCCCAAGTGCAATTGGGGTCCATTTGGTCAGCACACACATATTCAGGAACCACAGATTTCACAGATGCTACTATCTTTACTGTGGAGACAGAACTTGAGACAGGACAAGACCTAGATGGAAGGCATTGTGATTCTAAAGGCAAGATTCTACCAGTTGGTCTCCATTCCTTATTCTTCACAATTTTATGCATATTCATTTTAGGTAATGGTCTCTGTTTTCCTAAATTGAATTTCCTTCCAGTGGGTCTCCATTCCTTAACTTTTACAATTTTATGCTTATTCATTTTAGGTAACGTGCACTGTTTTCCTAAATTGAATTTCCTTCCAGTGGGTCTCCATTGATAGCCTACGCTAGCAAATATTTTTCCTGTTGCTTTCCAAACCTTTTTGCATGCTTCAGTTATCCTTCAATTCTTAACATGGGATGATGCAGAAGACATCAGGAAAGACACAACACATTCATCATGATTAGCAGAAATTAAACAATTGTCGCAAGTTTTACAGATAGCATTAGAATTTGAATTAATTACAGTACTTTTGATACTAGAATCAACACGATTCATCCTACTCATTGTAAACTTATTGTTCCTAGGTTGGGCTTCTACATTCTTCAAGTGATCATTCTTAGCTGGCGCAGTCATATCCTTTCTTTCATTTCCTCTAGACCTTGACCCGCTAGCTTGGGTGTCACTTTTTACTCCTGTAGAAGCATCGAAGGTAACATTAGTTTGTTTTTCTGTCACATGCCTTCCTGATAATGATGTGTTGGGTTCTGATGTTTTGGGTGGTAGATCAAAGGCTACATGCTTGTTCACAACATTGGATGATGATGCAACAAATCTATCTCTATGGCCTCTAAACTTAGGAATTGAGCCTATGGCATATTCTAAGTTTTCCTGAATCCTTTTCGTGAGTTTGCATGCATAGACAACTGCTTGATCAAGTGGTTTATCATTCCTATCCTCTTCAACTACCTCACGAAGTGTGTCAAGGCCTTCTCTAAGATGATCTAGATATGTTTGGTGGGCAAGGCTGTTATTTCTAAGCTTAAACGGAATACGCCCAACATCAACATCATACTTTTTACTATCAGTAGCCTTTTGTGTATCACAATTACAAGTGGTGCATGGCATTTTACCTTTCACCCGAGCCTTAAGATTCTCAATTTCATTTGTTAAAGAGGTTATTTGATCATTATGATTGCTTCTTGTAACTTTAATAGAATCATATAACTCTTTGAAATGTTGTTTAACCTTTGAATTTTCTTCTCGATAACACTCATTTTCATAATGTAACTTGTTTATGGTGTTTTGATATTGAAAATTCTGAGAATCTGAAGATGAAGGTTTATTGGTGCCATATACTTCACACTTGTTGGATTTCAATTGGGCAATTTGGGCCCTCAGCAGTCGAATCGTGTTCGTGTGAGCTTGAATTGTCTCATCTCGTTTGCTTAATTCAAAATAAGTATCAAATTCAGGAGCATCCAAGGATGTCTTGTCATTCGATATCTTATGTTTTTCATTTAAATGTTGATATTTCAATTGTAAATTAAGGTATTCAACTTCCAATTTTGAAAAACGTTTAACCATGTTATCATGGTCATCATTTTGAATTTTTTCAAGCAAATTTAAATTCTCCCCCTCAAGCTCAACAACACGATTCTGGGTGACATTCAACGCAATAGCATACTCATTAAATTGACAAGCAGACAATGCAGAATCAGTAACAGTGTAAAATACATCTTGTGCAATACATCTAGCAATCAAGTTGTCGTTAGTAATGAGTATGTTTTTTCTTTCAATCTCTCGACTCTTAAGCTCTATTGCATATTCATTCAGCTCTGTTTCCATGTCTTTAAATACTACTTCCATTTCTTTTATTTCGACTTTAAGGGCAGTTTGCAACCCTTCAAAATGTTCTTTAAGTAGTTTAAAGAATGGCATGACCTCAGTTAAGTAACACCTTTTTGCATGTTCAAAACACCTTTCCCCCTCAGTAATGCCGGTTGGTGTGATTCTCTTCTTACATGTTTTATCAAAATCAGCAAATAGTTGCCAAAGCACATATAAGCTAATAAAGGTTTTGCATTCAGTGGGAAGAGACAAAGGTACCAGATTCCTAGGTGTATTGGGAGGATACACTGTTATGGACGCAACTTTTCGAATGAGGGGGGTGTTGGCCTTAAGTTTATCTTCCTTAAGTTTTTCACTATCTTGTTTCCAAAATATCTGTTCAGGTGTTAATTTCTTTTGAGGAGCAAATACAGTCAAACGATTTTCTTCATAATAATCATGGGGTTTGATTATTATTCGTCTGGCTATGCATTCGGGATCCCTCATTTTCTCATTCATTTTTTCCCTCGTTTTATCACTTAACTCATCCTCTTCATCAGTGTAGATATGCTCAGGTTGGTCATGAATAGGCTTAATCATCACATTACCATCATATAGGGCTGGTTGAAGTACTTGCATACCCCTAAGGATGGTTGACTTTGGTTCACCTATCATGATTTTACTATGCTTATCACTCAACTTTCTGTGCTTATGAATCATTTGAGCAGTTTGTATGGTTTGATTTTGTGTGTACAACTTATCTTCAAGCTTATTTTTTAACGTCTTGAGTTTAGAGAAATCATTTAAAAGAGTTGTTTCTTTTTGTTTGAATTCTTGCTTAAGTGTTGTTACACACTTTTGTGCTTCCTGTTTCTGTTTGACAGACTGTTCTAGCTGACTTTTCAAAGAACTTAACTCTATTTTTAATGTTTCTTCTCGCACTCTAGACTCTTTAATAAGTGTACTCATTTGACCTTCTAATTTCTGCTCACGATCATTAAGCTCAAACTTAGCACGCTGTTCATACATAGCAACTTGTTCTTTATAGATGTTTAGTCTAGTGATCAAGTTATTATAAGGGACAGGCAATTGGTTCTCATGGTACACACATGCATTATCTACATTACTCGCATTATCTAAGGCACATACATTACTCATAGCACACACATCATTATTGACAAAGGATTCACCATTTGGTACATCAGGCGAGTTGTTGCTATTCAAATACTGTTCATATGAGACAATATTGCTATTTTCCATATCAACATCACTTGAGTCAGAAACAACTGCCTGATGTACTTCTTCGGGAATCTGATGTCCCTCGACAATATTATATGTGTCATAAATTTTTAGTACCTCAGATATCACGGATGCATTAGAAGGACCAGCTTGATGAGATGAGGCCAGGGAAGACAAGTTAGCCATGAAGATTGTTTGAGCAGTAGGTTCATCATCCACATCAGAGTCAAATGCATCACAGTCATCTGCCTTGAAGATGTTAGGATCATTAAGTGCTAGATCCTGAACAGGTTTCTCATCCACATCTTCATCAAAAGTATTTCCTCCATCTCCTGCTAAGAACAATAACTCTTCCTCATCCAATACAGCTCCATTTTCTTGAGCTTGCATTAACAGCATCTTGTCTTTGAAGTAATCTGAGTTCTGAGGACGTTTAGGTTGATTGCAGTTTCTAGCAATGTGTCCAAGTCCCCCACAATTATAACACTTGATCTGTTTCCCTTGCCCCTGATTGGCATTCCCGGCTCTATTTTGCACATAACCGCGACCCATGTTTCTACCAGCTCTCCCTTGCACATTCTGGACCACAATTTTCCCGTCCTCCACCATAGCTAGATTGCGTGGGTTGGAAGAATTCCTTAACTGATTGTTGGTCTGAGGGAGTGATGCTTGAAACTGTTGAACCAGTAGAGATACTTGATTGGTGAGGTTGTCAATCATTTTGTCGGTCTGAGAGTAGCCTGAGTCAAGTTGTGAACTCATAGCAGGTACTTATGAGTAAAGTTGGTGATAGCTTGGATTGGATGATGATTGGATTGTTGGTTGTACATTTGTCATGAAAGCCAGTGGGTCATTTGTAGTTGAAGGATTCAACTTTTCTCTCAGCACCCGATCATAGAGAGCATGCTTCTCATGTTGTTGCAGGTAAGCATACAGCTGTTCATAGTTAGTATCCCTTAAACCTTTGTTGAGTTTGACGGCAGTAACAAATCTGTCCCATTCAGGAGTCATGTTGTTCACAAACTTTGAGTTAAGTTGGATATTGGGCATAGTCATTCTGATCATCCTCATATCATTCACCAACTTATGAAATCTCACATAGTAATCTGTGATATTCTCTCCTGGGTTCATTTTGAAATGCTCGAACTCATCATACAGCTGTGACTCACGATCTTCCTTTGTGAGTTCTGACCCTGCCAACAACATTTTAACGTTGTCCCACACAGCCTTGGCTTCAGTGTTAAAATTGATGAGCTTGTATACATCCTTTGGAAGACCTTGAATGACTATGTTTGAGGCTCTAATATCAGCATCATACCTCTTCTTTTCTTCTTCATTAAGATCATTATAGTTTCTAGGTCTATCAATGCCCAAGGTTACAGTCCCATCTTCACTAGTTGTAACAACGTCTCTGGTGGTACCCATCTGATAAGGTCCTTCGTCAATTGACTTAAGAATGTTAACACCATTATCTTTTCCCAAGCAGTAAAGTCTAATTCGTTGTGCCCAAGACTCATAATCCGTCCTATCTAGCATAGGTGGACGAGTGTCAGATCCTGCTGCTTGAATATCATCTGATGACGTACTTGATGTGGTAGCCATAGTAACTACGGGATTTTACTGATCTTGTGATTTAACCGAGAAATCGAATCTTTCGCGGGAATTTCTAAAATCACCAAGACACAAACCGCCTAGACAAACCGCGTAGACACAAACCGCGTATGTGCCTAAGAGACAAACCGAGTTCACACAGGAGATACAAACCGCGTTGACACAAACCGCGTATGTGCCTAAGAGACAAACCGAGTTCACACCAAAGATACAAACCGCGTTGACACAAACCGCGTATGCGCCAAAGAGACAAACCGAGTTCACACCGGATATACAAACCGCGTTGACACAAACCGCGTGTGCGCCTTAGAGACAAACCGAGTTCACACCAAAGATACAAAACGCGTTGACACAAACCGCGTATGCGCCAAATAGACAAACCGAGTTCACACCGGATATACAAACCGCGTTGACACAAACCGCGTGTGCGCCTTAGAGACAAACCGAGTTCACACCAAAGATACAAACCGCGTTGACACAAACTACCAAACCTGTCACTTTCAATGCAGTTTGTCCTTTTGCCTAAACTAGTAAAAAAGACAAACCGCGTATCCGATATACCACTAACCGCGTTCAAGATCGTCCCAACTACACAAACCGCATTCAAGAACACTTCCACAAAAACCCACGAATTGCTCCAAAATCACCACACCGTTCTTAGATCTGTGAATCCAAACACCAAATACCACTCTAATACTAATCTTACTCTAGAAAGTACAAAGTAAAACAACTTCTAATCACTAAACAAAGTGCAAAATGAGATTTATGCTACTAAACAAACCGAATCCAAAAAAAACTTAAAACTACAAATCGAACCAACAAGAAAACCTCAAGAACTACACAAATCCGTGAATACCAACTCTCATGGACCTAACCATGGCTCTTGATACCCAATGTAGGGTATTCACAATACATGAAACACTAGATTGAGGCTAGTTTGGATCGAATATGTAAGAATTCTAGAGAGAAGTATGAGAGTTTTGGGAGCCTTTTAGAGAGAGAAAGAAACTAGTAATCTATTAGCTTGAAAGGTCCAACCCTTCCCATGTGTGGGAAGGGGTATATATACTACTACATATTATGTCCCTAGTGGACTGTGGAGCGAGCTGACAGAGGGTAAAGACCCGACCCACTCCACAATACTAATTAATAACTAAACTACTAATAATATTACTGATAATCCTACTAGCTATGATGATCTAATAAGTACTCGGGGTGACCGAGTCTTCTGCTGAATATTCATATTCCTAACAAGAAATATACTTTTCATTTGCAAAAGTTTTGCAAATTGATAGTAAGGGAAGATGCGTATGACATTTAACACCATGAAAAGTGACTGTTACAACTTCAAACAGACAGTATATGCTGCATCCTATTTTATCATATTGATGTATTCTCTATACATAGCCCTTAGAGATGATACTAGTTACTAATTTATATATTTAAATGCTACAGATACCCAGGTTTGCATTTGAGAAATTCCCAAGATCCCAACCCGTGTTGACCACACTGATGAAATCCGTTGGTGAATCTATGGCAGTAGGACGCACGTTTCAAGTATTTATCTGTGTACGTGTGTGCTACTCGCTGATTCGTGCTTAGTAGTTTAGTTTATTATTTAATTGCAACCAAACCGTGCCAGTCTCTCAGGCTGAAACCCCCTTGCGTTAGATTAGGTTGTATAGCTAACTTAAGATATTAAAATACTGATTAGAATAACTAGATAATACGTTCCACTCTTAGTGATCGACACTCTACTTACCATTATATTCATACTGACCGGGTACACTGCTCGTTAAAGTGTGTGTGTTATTGATAAGTCGGCTAAATATAAATTTAAAACTTGAATACTGCTAAAACCACAACGACTTACCGTGGGTATAAAATAGAGCACGCGCACGCACGCATCAAGTTTTTGGCGCCGCTGCCGGGGAGTGAATTGTTATTATCTGTTAATTTGATTAGTATTTTAATTAGGTTTTTTCTTTTTAATTTTTAATCTAACCACTAACTTTGTTGTATATTAGTTAATTTGCATTCATTGTATTATTTGCATATTTTCTGTTTTGTGTGTTATTTGTTTTCTTTTATTTTTGTTTATTTTTGTTTGTGTTTATTTTTTGTTTTTATTTTTCGTATTTTATGTATTCTGCTATCGTTGTACTGAGCTTATTCAAACGATACGGCGCATCTATTTTCATAGATACGGCGTATTGCGTTTAATTTTTATAAAATACAACGCGTTTAATTAATTCGATACGACGCATCTTTCCCCAAGATACGGCGTATCTGTTTTTTATAAAAAAAATTTCTAAGCGATAACGCCATACGACGCATCTGCTTTTGCAGATACGGCGTATCTATTATTTTAATTAAAAACAGTTTTCGAATTATTAAACAGATACGACGCATCGATTTTTATCGATACGGCGTATCTTCTGAATCAAAAATCTTGTATTTTGAAACGTAACGAAAATACCGCGCATTAACTCTTGTTAATACGACGCATTTAATTTTAAATAAATATCGATTTTTGATAATTAAAACTGATACGGCGCATTCTAAAATTATAAGCGGCGTATCTACTTTCTGAATAAAAGTCTGATTAAATTTTAACGATTATAAGATACGGCGTATCCAACTTTTTGGATACGGCGCATCGTCTGCAGATATCAGTAACTTTAATTTTTCGTATTCCGTTTTCGTTGTTGATTTTTTGATATATTACTTTCTTGAACATACCCTACTGATGTTTTTATGCTAGTTTCAGGAAGTGCATGACCAGGAGTTCTACGAAGAACTTGATTCAACCTTTCGAAGATCCTGAACGAGCCTTTCATTCGCTTAAAAGGCTTTTTAACACAAAAAGCTTTGATATTTCAAGTTCATTCGAGCTTGATTATTTTTCTGAAGAGAAAGAGGAAGAAGAAACATAAACAATGGGCGAAAACACTACTATGGAGGAATACATGAACAGTACCCGTGCTGACTACAGTTCAGGAGTTGCTAGACCAAAGTTTGATGATAAGTCAAAGTTTGAGTTAAAGGGTCAGTTTCTCAAGGAGCTAAGAGAAAATGCTTTCAGTGGATCGGAACATGAAGATGCTAATGAACATGTTGAAAAGGTCCTCGAGATTGCATATTTGTTTACTACAGAAGGAGTCACTGACGACCAACTTATGCTTAGAATCTTTCCAATTTCACTTAAAGGAGCCGCTATTAAGTGGCTAAGGAATGAACCTGCTAGTTCAATCACAACATGGGAAGATTTGAAGAGCAAATTCCTGAAAAGATATTGTCCACCTGCTAAAACCGCTAAAAAGATGGAGGCTATCAACAGTTTCAAGCAAGAGCCTGATGAAACTCTTTATCAAGCTTGGGAACGATTTAAAGACTTACTGGTGAAATGTCCTCAACACTATCTAACCCCAATGCAGGAGATAATATTGTTTTATCAAGGATTGGACGTGCCTACTAGACAGATTTTGGATGCTAAGGGAGCTGTGCCTCAAATGAGTGCAGCTAATGCTAGGAAAGCTATCCAAGAAGCTGCTGATCATTCTAAAAAATGGCACGATGGAACCTCTACTAGATCTAAGAGCAGCAATAATTTTGACGGGTTTGCTGCTATTCAAGCTCAATTGGATAAAATTAGTAGAGAGATGAAGAAGCGTGATGAAAAAGTATATGCTGCCCAAGTTGGATGTGAAAAGTGCGAAGGACCTCACTACACTAAAGATTGCCCGAATAAGAATGAAAGTGAGACGTTTGAAGAAGCATACTTGTAACACCCCAACCCGACAAGGGCAAAGGTGTCACAGATACGGATTCTTATCAGAACAAACACAAGCATATGACATACATAATACAAAAGGATTCCAAGGGTTACAACTGAAAATCTGATATTACAAGGTTACAAATGAGATATACAATAATCACTAAGTCTGAATATAACTCTTCTAATCATCTCCAATCCAAATTAACTAGCAAGGTCTTCTAAGTCCAAGGTCCTCTCTATTAATAACCCAGCTTCCAACTAAAACATGCCGCACACGAAAAGAAAACGTGCGGCTGAGCTTACAAAGCCCAGTGAACAGATATATAATAAACGGAAACGAAAACAAAAGATATGAAAGTAAAAGGAAAAGAACAAATACAGTATAACGAAATAGATAAGTCAAGGTACAGAGAGAGAATAAAGGTCTAGGACAGTAATCCACCACGAGCCCAGAACATATCATATCAAATCACATACCAGGGTGTATGGAGGGGTGACCTCAGCATACCAAGACAAGGTTGAGGGGATACCTCCAGGGTTGGAGTTGCAAGCTCCCAGGGTTGTGAAAGGCATGTATTGCACACAGTACCAGTCACCAGACATACCAGATATATCAGAAACAGAACAAGACTAGGATGCATCCATTCGCCCCCCAAGAACAAATCATATTGGCCATAATAACAGGAGTGTGCACATATCAGAATCAAGATGGGGACGGTGTAACCAAATCACTAGGGCTACACACTAGTCATGCCAGTGGTGCATCACAGACACGGCCATGTTACCTTCATGGCTAGGGTCACAAATTTGGCTCGGGTATCAAACTGGGATCAAGGGTCAAATGTCAAAGGTTCACATCATAATCAGGGTGTCATATCAGAAGGTTCAAATATCAGAAGGTCAACATCAGAAGGTCAATATCAGCAGGTCAATATCAGCAGGTCAATATCAGCAGGTCAGTAATCCAAGTTCCATAGATAGTACTAGTTCCATTAAAAAGGTTTCTAATTAAGAGTCCATTTAAAACAATCTTTTAATAATGGTCTTCATAAAAATGATCCTTCAGAGTAGATTTCATAAAATGATCCTTCAAAATGGTTTTTCATAAGATAGTCTTTTAAAATAGTTTCATACAAGTTAGTAAAATCCCAATTAAAAGAGTATTGTATCATATTTGTAAACTTCATTTTAAATAGCTTTTCCTCAAATCATTTTCCAGGTCAGAATTAAAAAGGCTTCTCAGTCTAGGTTCATATAATAGGTCAAAGGTTCAAGACAAAGGAATCATAGCAAGGTATCAATGTCAGGTATCATATTAGGGTTCATGTCAGGGTTCATATCAAGATTCAAGACAAGAGATAAATGCAGGGGTTCATTATCAGGAGGTCAAGTCTCAGGTATCACTACTACACAAACTGGTTTTTCCCACGGTAGAATCCGTGGGAAACCCCGTGGGTAAGGGCCCTTTTCCACGGATGTCACACGGAATCATTCCGTGTGTAAAACCCTCGTGGGTAAATATTTTCCCACTGATTTTCCCACCGAGCGTTGAATTTTTTACCACGGATATTACTGTGGATAATCCGTGGTTTTAATTTCCCACAACTTTCTCACAAACATTTTCCCACTGATTTCCCACAGTTTCTGCATCCATTTTTTCATATATATCAGTGGTTTTTTTGCCACAGATTTCCGACAAACATTTTCCCACTGATTTCCCACATTTTTAGCATCCATTTTTCACATAAATTAGTCGTTTTTTTGCCACAGATTTCCAACAATTCTTTCCCACAGTTTTCTCACTACAACCTACGACGGTTTTATCACAGATTTCCCACGGAAAAATAAATTTCCTCGAATAATTTTGTGGGAATTTTGTGATTAATTAGTGGGAAATATGTGGCTAAATTCCGTGGTATTTCGGATTTTTCAGAACCTGGAAATACGAAAAACCAATATCTGAAACAATAAAAGCAATTGACAAATTACCAAAATAAACAAATCCATTACCCAAAATGCATTAATGTGTCGCCCAATGCACATAAATTTGTAATCCAAAAGACATAAGTTAGTAACGTGTTATCGGACGATGCACCATCGAAATTGTTTCCGACCTACTACAACCTAATAGTTCGAACACAAAAACTAAAGCCTAATGCTAAATCAAACTAGCTAGGTCCAGGATCCGATTCAGTAGGTCGCTCAGTTCGGGGAGGATAATTTTGAGCAAAAGACTCAAACCTATCATTGAGTGTTTTATGCCAAGCCATGTTGTACATAGTCATTAAACCATTTTTCAGCCTTGTCACATTGATTGTTAACCTGTCAAAAAGAGTGAAAATTACTTTCTCATTTGTTACAACAGTTCAACATGAACTAAAAGGTGGGAGAAACTTTAAAAAACAAAACATGATAGAGATATATATGTGTTTTGAAAACAAGATCTATTCAACAGAAGAAAGATCAAGAAGATTACTACTGAAATATTGAAAGATATACAATCCACTTCATCTTAAGTAGTAAGGTGCAAAGAAAAGGGGTATATATATAATACCTTATGTTTTTGCGCAGCGGGCATTAACTCTGCCGCATAATGATATTCTCCAATAAAAGTTAGCAGAGCTTTGTTCGCTTTTGCTTTAGCATTTTCGTCCTTGTATCTCTTTTCAATTGGACCTAATAACTGCATAAAAAAAATGATTAGATGTGTGTGCTGTCACACAACAATATTAACCAGCTTACAAGTAGCATTTTCTAGACACCTTTTTAAGATCATCGAGTTTTCCATTGTAGTCTTGTTCATCCGATTCACCATCACTGTCTTCATATAGCCAATCTTCGGTTTCTTGCAAACTTTTAGTGATTCCCTCCTTCTCTATATCAGTGGCAAAGCTTTTGTAGGCACTTGAAAGCTAAAATATACAAATTATGTCAATTTATATGCAATCCAAGAAATCAAAAGCATTAATGACAGCGAATGCAACCACCATTAGTGTGATTAGTTTCATGTAAACAAGTACCTTGCTACGAGTATCATAGACAAAAGACTCGAGGGTGTTTCTTTGGTCCTTAAGTTGCTCCACCTTTCTATCTTGCACTGCCAAGATCTTTTCTCTTTCTTGAGCTTCATGTAGCTCGTCTTCTGTTGTGGCGACATCTAAATTGTCCGAAAATAGAATTTGCTTATGTCTAGGGCGTTTATCTTCTAGAAGTTGAAGCCACAAACACAATCAAGAACGATATGATAATGCTTTTAAATGAGTCATTCTCAGAACATGACTAATTTAATCAATGTTCAACATTTTGATAAGAAACAACACTTACTGATATAGATCCTATGTCAACTTCCTTTTTTTCAAAAGGTATTCTAAATTTAGCTTTTTTCCAGAGCGGGAAGTGGAGTAACGGTACAAAAGAGAATGCGTCAAAAGTCCAGTTGTATTTGTTACTAACTAAAATGTAAACCAACTAAATTTCAGTGGCACTTCCACAATTAACTTTATATACAGTTCACCTATAAATCATATTCCAAATTAAAAAATAGAGAACTTTTTCACTTAAGGAATGCAATTGTTGAATGTTTAAAACATATACTATATTAATACCTGAACCAGCCTGCATAAGTTGAACCTGTGCATTCTTCAATAACGACGCACTTGCCTCAGCGTTCTTCTTTTTGTAAAATCGATAGTATACGCATCCTGCAACTAACAGCACCAAGGCTACTACTCCCACGACTATTCCTCCGATGGCTGCGCCTGATAATCCTGGTTAATTAAGAGCAGATGGTAACTTTGAGCTCACATTTATATTCAAGAAAATATGGAATAAGGCCACTCTGCACGAATTTAAAGTGAAGGCTAGGTCACCTTTGCTGCAACAAATATAGGAAAACCACTTGTTAGAAGAATTATATCAGTCGTCTTTTTCAGCAGATAACATGCCATTTTATGAAAATTCAGAAGAATATACCTGCTTTCTATGGGTGGATAATTTCCATTTTCATCTGCCAAAAAAAACACAAAAAGACTTTAGAACACATCCACTTTCATGTGATCGCTAGCATTAAAGTGGAAAACAAGCCACAGTTAACTAGAGACAAGTTATTCAATCGCTTTTCTTCCGATTTCCAAATAAGTACATCTTTTGTTACTTTAAGATGCAAAATTAGAAAGAACAAGACCTATCATCTCGTTTGTTAATGCTTATTTATTTAGTTTCTGTAAGCATTTTGTTGTAATATAAAACGGTGTTATGATAATTATTGGCTTAAAAAATCACTTGTTCCTTTTTCATAAAAATTGATAAATATTAAAAACTCAAAAAAAAAGTTATAAAAAAGATACTACGGAGTATTGTTTATAAGCTTCATAACGTGAACCTTGTCAATGTCAAAGGAAAAAATGTGCATTTTTTATTCATAACCCAATCTTTAAAACAAAAGCATCAAAATCAGTTCTATGATATATAACTACTTTACAAATTCTGTGAAACCGTATAAAATAATGAGGTTTTTCTTGTGTAAGTTACCTGTGGAGGGCGAGTTTTTTGACTTAGATGTATGCGGCCTAACCGGGGTATCCCCGCAACCGTTCCCCAAAAATCGAATAGAACAAAAGGTTGCCAAAACAAGATCTAAAAAGCTGATGCCCTGTTATTCTAGCTGCTAATCACTTAGACAAAAAGCAGGGAAACTAAGAAAGTAAGAATTGCTACAAATAGAAATTTGACGGTTTATATAATCATCTCAGGATCCTTCTAAGAAACATCTAAGTGACACTAACCCATCCTACCAATTTACGCTATCATAAACTTTATCCAATCATCATCATCAAATAACACAATAACATATTATCACATAATATCAAGCCAAAAACAAGAATATACATAAGCAACAAAACTAGGAATAAACTAAAAACTTCCATACGAGCTATACGAGAATTAGCATTAGGATTATAACTCCTAATCAAATCCGAACTTAAATTCGCCGCAGACGAAACCGAATTCAGATCCTCCCCAGGCCTTAACGGATACGTCGAAAACAAACCATACTCCTTCGAAATATCCTTATCCCCACACGAACAATTCACAGTCACGTTAAGCGTAGCAGTATCCGGAATCCTATTCGGGCTATAATTATTAAACCTCTCAATCCACGCCACCGTAGTCAAATACCTATTCGCAATCACATCATACGTGTCCTGCGACTGAACACGATAACTAAACACATGTCCTAAAAAATAACTTTGAATGAAATAATAATTTACCTTTTAACAGCTGGTGGTGGTGGCTAGGTCGGCGACGGCAGTGGCACTGTGGTGGTCGGGGACGGAACTTAAACACAACAATAAATAAACAAAAATTAACAAAATACAAAAATAAACTAATAAAAATTAACAAAACATACATAAAAAAAAATGCATACCTTTTATAAAGATGAAAGAAAGGGGAAGATAGAAAGAAAGAAAGAAAGAGAGAAAAATTGAAATAGAGGAAGAGAAGGTGGTGCTAGTGTGGTGGAGCAGCCGGCGGTGGTATGAGACGGGATGGAGCAGCGGCGGTGGTGTGGTGGTTTTTGGTAGCAGATTAAATGAGAGGAAGATAGAAAGAGCAAATGAGATAAAGTGTTAAGTGTAGATCTGGGTTTTGGTAAGGAAAGCCAAATAAATGGCGGGGTTATTTGTGTTTTGGTGAAATTTTTGGTAAGTGAAAAATTTGTGGAGGATTTAATATAAATATTTTTATTTAATATATAATTAAAATTAAAATTAAATACTTTTAAAAAATTAACTAATTTAATTTAATATAAATACTTTTATTTAATACTCCCTCCGTCCCATATTAAGTGTCCACTTTCCAAATGCACAAAGTTTTAGGAAATTCCACTAACTACACTCTCCACCAATCAAATATCACTATTACCCACTAAAGTCTCTTCTCATTGGTTGAAAATATTCCTTGGACACTTAATTTGGGACATCCCAAGATTCCATTATGGACACTTAATATGGGACGGAGGGAGTATATCATTAAAATTAAATACTTGTATAAAATTAATTAATTTAATTTAATATAAATATTTATTTAACATATAATTAAAAATTAAAATTAAATAATTTTAAAAAATTAACTAATTTAATTTATGGTTGTACACGACATGTTTAGCGAATGATAGCACTTTTAAGCATTTGAGGTGTCCCAAAAGAATTCTTTTTGAAATTACTAAAAGAAACATTAGAAGATACTCAAAGAGTATGTCTTGATCAACGAGATGTTTAGCGAATGATCCGAGATGGTATGGTTCTACACGAGATGTTTAACGAATGAGACGAGATGATATGGTTCTACACGAGATGTTTAACGAATGATCCGAGATGATACGGTTCTACACGAGATGTTTAACGAATGAAACGAGATGACATGGTTCTACACAAGATGTTAAACGAATGAGCCAAGCAATTATGGAACTCGCGCTCAACAACAAAGTTCCAGCTTATCTTATTCTAGTTTGAAAGTTGCAATTCCTAACTATGGGCCAATGGTTAACAACAATGTCTCACCAGGCGTAAAGCAGTTTATTAACTCGCCTGTTTCGTTTAACGAATGAGCCGAGTTGACATGGTTCTACACGAGATGTTTAACGAATGAGCCGAGATGACATGGTTCTACACGAGATGTTTAACGAATGAGCCGAGATGATATGGTTCTACACGAGATGTTTAGCGAATGATCCGAGATGGTATGGTTCTACACGAGATGTTAAACGAATGAGCCGAGATGATATGGTTCTACACGAGATGTTTAGCGAATGATCCAAGAAGGTATGGTTCTACACGAGATGTTTAACGAATTATCCGAGATGATATGGTTCTACACGAGATGTTTAACGAATGAGCCGAGATGATATGGTTCTACACGATATGTTTAACGAATGAGCCGAGATGATATGGTTTACACGATATGTTTAACAAAGACTTTGATAGCACTTTTAAGCATTTGAGGTGTCCCAAAAGAATTCTTTTTTGAAATTACAAAAAGAAACATTAGAAGATACTCAAAGAGTATGTCTTGATCAACGAGATGTTAAACGAATGAGCCGAGTTGACATGGTTCTACATGAGATGTTAAGCGAATGATCCGAGATGGTATGGTTCTACACGAGATGTTTAGCGAATGAGCAGAGATGGTATGGTTCTACACGAGATGTTTAACGAATGATCCGACATGATATGGTTCTACACGAGATGTTTAACGAATGATCCGAGATGATATGGTTCTACACGTCCGAGATGATATGGTTCTACACGAGATGTTTAACGAATGAGACGAGATGACATTGTTCTACACGAGATGTTAAACGAATGAGCCAAGCAATTATGGAACTCGCGCTCAACAACAAAGTTCCAGCTTATCTTGTTATAGTTTGAAAGATGCAATTCCTAACTATGGGCCAAGGGTTAACAACAATGTCTCATCAGGCGTAAAGCAGTATATTAACTCGCTTGTTTCGTTTAGCGAATGATCCGATATGATATGGTTCTACATGAGCTGTTAAGCGAATGATCCGAGATGATATGGTTCTACACGAGATGTTAAACGAATGAGCCGAGATGGTATGGTTCTACACGAGATGTTTAGCGAATGATCCGAGATGGTATGGTTCTACACGAGATGTTTAACGAATGATCCGAGATGATATGGTTCTACACGAGATGTTTAACGAATGATCCGAGATGATATAGTTCTACACGAGATGTTTAACGAATGAGACGAGATGACATGGTTCTACATGAGATGTTAAACGAATGAGCCAAGCAATTATGGAACTCGCGCTCAACAACAAAGTTCCAGCTTATCTTGTTCTAGTTTGAAAGATGCAATTCCTAACTATGGGCCAAGGGTTAACAACAATGTATCACCAGGCGTAAAGCAGTTTATTAACTCGCCTGTTTTGTTTAACGAATGAGCCGAGTTGACATGGTTCTACACGAGATGTTTAACGAATGAGCCGAGATGACATGGTTCTACACGAGATGTTTAACGAATGAGCCGAGATGATATGGTTCTACACGAGATGTTTAACGAATGAGCCGAGATGATATGGTTCTACACGAGATGTTAAACGAATAAGCCGAGATGTTTTGAGGATAAAAGTGTAACATTGGTATAATTATACCGACGACATGTCGTCGGTATTTTTCATCAAAAAATTCAACGCAACCTTGGCTTGGTCAAGCATGTTTTTTGTCGTTTAGTGTTTGATGTCGACGACATTATGTCATCGGCGTGGTCTTCGTCGCCCGTTCTATGTTTTCTTGTAGTGATAGTTACACGTTCACGCATATACATGTCCGTATACCTACATACAAAACATCTATATACACACAGAAGATCATAAACGGGCATACGGAACATATACGTGTAGATATCCACAGATATACAATGATTTGTTACACATATATGTTATACCTAAACTTAGACATACACTTGTGATACTAGCATAAATAGTTACATTAATAAACAATCACATAAAATATTAAACTACAAACACATATGAAGCCATACTAAGTAATGTGGGAGTGTGTAAGCATACACAAACATCAAAACGGTATTTTTGTGGGAAATTCGTGGGTATTTACACACATATTTCCCACGGATTTAACACATTTGTGGATAATCGGTGGGAAATTACCGAAAACTTTCCCACGGGCATAATCATTTTCTTTTACTTTTTAATATAAGTACACGTATACACGTCCGTATACCTACATACAAAACATCTAAAGATACAATGAAGGTCGTAAACGGACATAAGAAACATACATGTGTAGATATTCATACATATGCAATGGTTTGTTGCATAAATAAGTGATACTCGCATAAATAGTTACATTAATAAATAGACACATATAATATGAAACTACAAATACATATGAATACATACTAACTAATGTGAGAATGTGTAAGTGCACACAAACATAAAAATGATATTTTGTGGGAAATCCGTAGGTATTTACACGCATATTTCCCACGGATTTATCACATTGGTATTTACACACATAGACCGTGTGAAATCCGTGAGTAATGTAGCTAAAATTTGCCACGGACTTTTGGCCATGGCTAATATGTGTGAAATCTGCGACAAGTTTCCCACTGAAGTTTAATCAACACAAATAGTGTGAATATTTTTGCAAATCTGTGGGAAATTTGTGACGGATTTGCCACAAAAACTTGGTCAACAATTTAGTGTGTAAATAGTGGGAAATCCGTGGGAAAATTACGACATATTTCCCACGGAAATTTGGTCAATAATTTAGTGTGTAATTTGTGTGTATTCCGTGTGAAATTTCCCATAATTTTTTTTCCGTGTGTAAACTTTGTGGGTAAAACCAGTTTGTGTAGTAGTGTATCAAATCAGAGGTTAAACAGATCAGAACATGCAAGAGGTCATAGGAAACCTTACAGAGAAGGTCAGAATATCTGTACCTTATTCCAGAAGCAAACACAAATCAGAAATGGATGACACAAAGTGGATCAGGACCTCTCTTTCTTCACACCTAGAGGGGTAGACAAGAATTACAAACCCTTCCTTTTTAAGTAACTTTCCATTTTAGCTTTTAGATTCATCAAGTTACTCTTTTAGTCCTTTAGGTTTCATAATTTACACTTTATACCCCTTTACTTATCAAAGTTACAAAATGAAGCCCTAGATTTACTTAGTTTACATTTTAACCCCTCTCATTAATTTATTAACACATCACGCATTTTATTTTCCAAGATTACAGAGTGTACCTTCAAATTAACTTATTATACGAATTATACCCTCAAGTTTCACGATTCACAATTTATAATCCCTCGCTTAGGAAAATAACAATTTACATCCTTTTTACATGTCTTGACAGTTTTCAGGTATTAACTGGACTCGTTTTAAATAATTTGCAAAACATATTAAACCTTCGAAATAAAATCTATAAAAATTCACAGACGTTCCCCAGGGTCTTGAGTATTTTATGTAATTTTTCCAGATTTTATTAAGTTGTCTAGATACGAATTCAAAATCCTTTTTCCCAACCTGTTCCAGAACCGGATTAATTAAAAACACCCGACCATTTTTCATCTTCTTTCCCAGTCTAGAAAATTTATAAAATTCTACAAAAATTCCAGTAATTAGCTAACATGTGATATATTACTCATCTAAAAGGAAACATCCTAATTCGTTATGGTTTGAAAATGATAAATGAAAAACCCGTACTGTTTTTCCAGACTTTACAAATACGACCAGATACATGATTTTCTAAAAATCAAAAAGTAGCCTTACCGGCCTCTAAAAATTACAAAATAAATTTCTCCAGGTAGCTATTTCATTAAACTACAATCTAGACTCAAAAACCATTACAATACCCGTTCACATCATTTATTTACAGCCGGTTAAAGTCGAGCAAAGTTCCAGGTCAGAAACAGTTATCACAGAAACATGTTTATATTAGGGTTTTTATCATTCCTTTCATTAGTTCTTGACATAAAACGTTTTTTTGATGAGTTCATCCATGATTAGGTCGACTTAATACAGGTCAAAACATATTCAAAACAATTTAAAAACATCACATATACTTGTGTCGATTTACATATACTTGATTTTAGGGTTTTTAGGTTATGATTTCATGTGATAACTTATTGTGGTTAAATTGATTAGAACACGAAGAAAAACAAGAACAAGGATCAACGTTAGGATCATAGGGTTACCTTGTGATGACGATACATGAATTAAGAACAAGATTCAAGGCTTCTTTTGGTGGTGAAGGTGGATCGAATGGCAGCACACAAGAAAGTCGACACTTTTAGTTTTTTTTTTTTTTTTTTTTTTTAGGGTTTTAAGGATTTGTGATGTTCGGTTTTTGGAATAAAAAAGGGTGGACCGAATATTGTTGTTGTATTTAAGGGAAAGATCAATTTCATAATGGGCTTGCCAAATATTAGGAATCAAGAACTTGGACCTCATATTGGGTAAAAAGGGGGGGGGGGGGGGGGGGCGGCATACCATGGGCTTCTTTTCTTTTTATTTTATTTTTTTTTGTACAACTTATATAATGTAGTGTTTAATTATTTGTAACTTAAGTTAAGTGTTATTTATTTAATATTCGTAAAGGGTATTTTTGTCTTCTCATATTATATTAATTTGCGGGTTTTACATACTACACACAATTTGGACAACCATTCCAACCTTCAGGAAGATTTAGGGAAGCTACTCCGGGATTCTATCAAAAGAACAACTTTAATCCCGCTTATCAAGAAAGGAGGCAGACTTTAGATGACACTTTAAAGCAAATTATGGCCGATGCTGCTAAAAGACATGATGAGAACACTGCTATGATCAAGGAAATCCGAGCTTCAACAGACACTATTACAAGAAATCAAGGAGCTTCGATCAAAGCATTAGAACAACAAATTGGTCAAATGAGCAAAGTTCTTCAAGAAAGGGGATATGGAAGTTTACCTAGCTCAACTGAGACCAACCCAAGAGATCATGTCAAGGCCATAAGTGCCACTGAAGAAGTCACTCCTAACATCCCTTTTCCTAGAAGATTGATGAATGGTAATGATGGTGCAAGACCCGAATTTTTCTTTAATTCTTCAATCGGTTTAAGGAGGTTACTCAAAGAGAAGACAAAGATTGAAGAGGAGATCAAGGCTACAATGAAAGAAGAGAGCTCTGCAACCGACTTACATGCCTTGCCTCATAAAGAAAAAGACCCAGGAAGTTTTACTTTACCTTGTTCAATTAATGATATATCTTTCAATAATGTGTTAGCTGACTTAGGAGCTAGTGTTAGTGTAATGCCCCTTAAGACATTCACTACCTTAGGACTAGGAAAATTAGCACCAACTAAGTTACTTATTGAATTGGCTAATAAAACGGTAAAATGACCTGAAGGGATTGCTAATAATGTGCTAGTTAAGATTGAGAAGTTTGTTTTCCCTGTTGACTTTATTATATTAGATATGCCCGAGGATGTTAAGATTCCTTTAATCCTTGGAAGACCTTTCTTGTCTACTGCCCATGCTAAGATTGATGTGTTTAAAAGAAAAATCTCATTAAGGGTAGGGAATAATAAACTAGTCTATAAGTGCCAAGATCCTGTTAAAAGCATAATTAGAGGCGTCTATGTGCTAGGATTAAGAGAACGTATGGACCTCGATCTTGAAGCTAGGCTTATGGGAGAAACATTGATTCAAAACAACTCAACTAATCCTAATCATGAAGACTTCAAGGAATTTATTGAACTTAATGTACCTACCGAACTTAGGCGCGATTTTTGTTAATGATTCTGATGATGAGTGGTATGATTGCGTAGTAATCAACAAACGTAGGAGGATAGTTGAGGATACAAATTTGAATAATGATGTGTTTATTGAACTACCACCCCACCTTGCATATTTGTGCCTATTTAATAATAAGAATTTCCCGTCTATCATTTTGTCATCTCTACCCGAAAGGGACAGAACTTTGTTTATACAGATATTAAAGAAGAATGGCGTGGAAATTAAGGACAAGCAAGGAGTGCTCAATATTACTGAATTGGCGATGAGGGAGCGCGATGGTTCCGACTCCTTCAATGAACGATATTAATGAGCTGAACGTGAGTCTAACTTGAAGACTCTGGAATAAAGACAAGTGCTGACCGGGAGACAACCCGGAAAATTTTTACTATTCTGTTCTGTGTCGAGTCAGTCAGGCCCGCAGAGATACGGCGCATCTAAATCCTTAGATGCAACGCATCTCCTGCACTGGTCATATCTTATTTTATTTTCTGCATTTTTATTTTCGACTTTAAAACTTTTTGTCAGTTTATTTTAATGCGGCGCATCCCTGGTTAAGGATGCGACGCATCTTCTATTCTGATTCGTATTTATTCCAGGCTCGATACTGCGTATCTTTTTCCATAAGATACGGCGCATCGACTGACCTGATGATTTTCATTTTAATTTTTACATTTTATTTTTACTAACTACTAATGTATTATGCAAGATTGAACCTTCTTAACTCAGGTGTGTTAAAGTCTTGGTGGTATTATAGATTCCTGCATTTCCTGTGGATACATCAATTATGAAGCTTAAACGTTTTCATCCACGAGGAAGTTGATTTTTGCTCTTATACTAATGGAGGATCATACCGAGCAAATCTCAGGGGAGTTTTTCTGTTCTAATTCTTTTATTTTCCAGTTTTTAACCTTTGTTAGGAATATGAATATTCAGCTGAAGACTCGGTCACCCCGAGTACTTATTAGCTCATCATAGCTCGTAGGATTATCAGTAATATTATTAGTAGATTAGTTATTAATTAGTATTGTGGAGTGGGTCGGGTCTTTACCCTCTGTCAGCTCTCTCCACAGCCCACTAGGGGCATATTAAGTAGTATGTATAAATACCCCTTCCCTTGCAAGGGAAGGGTTGGAACTCTCATTACATTTCAATCTAATACACATAGTGTTTCTCTCACTAGAAGTTCCCACTTTCTCTCTCTAAGTTATCTTCCATTCGATCCAAATCTAAGCCTCAAACAAGTGTTTCTTGCATTGTGAATACCCTACAATTGGTATCAAGAGCCATGGTTAGGTCCATGAGAGTTGGTATTCACGGATTTGTGTAGTTTTTGAGGTTTTTTGGTTCGATTTGTTAAGTTACATTTATTTCATTTTGTGCTTTGTTTAGTGATTAAAAGTTGTTATACCTTGTACTTTCTAGCTTAGGAATAGTATAAGAGTAGTATTTGGTGCTTGGATTCACAGATTTAAGGTTTGTGTGGCATTTTTGGGTGATTCGAGTGGTTTTTATCCAAGTGTTCTTGGATGCGGTTTGTGTATTTTGGACGTTCTTGAACGCGGTTTGTGTCACATCGGGTACGCGGTTTGTCCTATTACTAGTTTAGGCAAAAGGACAAACAGCATTGAAAGTGACGTGTTTGGAAGTTTGTGCCAACGCGGTTTGTCTCTAAGGTGCGTACGCGGTTTGTGTCAACGCGGTTTGTCTCTCCAGCGTGAACTCGGTTTGTGTCAACGCGGTTTGTCTCTCCAGCGTGAACTCGGTTTGTGTCAACGCGGTTTGTCTTTCCAGCGTGAACTCGGTTTGTGTCTACGCGGTTTGTCTCTGCAGTGTGAACTCGGTTTGTGTCTACGCGGTTTGTCTAGGCGGTTTGTATCCTCAAGGGTGCTATTTGTCTATGCGGTTTGTGTCTTGGTGATTTTAGAAATCCCCGCGAAAGATTCGATTTCTCGGTTAAATCACAAGATCAGTAAAATCTCGTATTCACTATGACAACTAACTCAGACTCCATCATATCGGAGGTTCTCAAACTGTACGATGATATTAAGGATCATGGGAACTATAATTACACATCTCTAACAGAAACAAATGATACTGATTCTGCTGGAACTGATGAGTCACACTCGCAGTCACACATGGATGAATGCCTTGAGGATATGCAGTTGGCTAATGCAAAGGAAAGTCAAGTAGCATGCTTCCGTTCACTTCTATCACACATTAAGGCTTTGTTCGGTAACTCTGAATACGTGATGGGGTACAGACGGGCTTTTGCTTCACTCTTTGGTCAGGAAATTTGTGATTTTACAGTCATGATGACATTATATCTGGATCAACTAGAACAGGAGCTGGTCAAGGAAGAATATTCTGAAGATAAATCCAGAGACGCTCTCAATGTGATCAACAATCAATTCCAAGTGTTCATCAACTCTCAATACACTGTGGACTATTATTGTGACTGTCAA
The DNA here is from genome assembly GCA_021014915.2 of Artemisia tridentata subsp. tridentata. Classification (NCBI taxonomy): domain Eukaryota; kingdom Viridiplantae; phylum Streptophyta; class Magnoliopsida; order Asterales; family Asteraceae; genus Artemisia; species Artemisia tridentata. Next base: position 72,405,078 of record CP139507.1, read on the forward strand.
GTGACTAAAGAGTGTTTCGCTAAATATACTGGGTCAGAAATTGAAATGTTCAAAACGACATTGCTACTGCTGATGAGGGATGTCCATGGGTTCATTGAGGAAAAAGGTCAACAGGGTAGGAATGGAACAAAATCAGACAAGACGGATGATGGTGTCAGCACAGGAAGTGACTTCACAAGATGTGAGAAGAAATCCTACGAATCTGAAAATCACCAAGCACAGTCTACTGTGGTACATCTGTCTTATCTAGATAATACTGTTTCTAATGAACTTGTACATGATAATTCGTCGAGTTCTTTGCCTACGACTGAGTCTTTCAAATCACATGATATGATTGAAAAAAGGGTTTACAATGAACTTTTAAAAGGATTTTCAAAACTGGAAAAACATTGTGTTGATCTTGAAATTTCAATGCAACAAATAAAAGAAAAGTTCCTAATTAACCTTCCATCAAAAAATCCTGAATTACCTGACATTCGGGAATTTTTTATGATGAATGAGTTGAAAGATCAGCTAGTGGCCAAGAACGCGACTATTAACATGTTAAGAACCAAACTATGTGAATTGCAAGAAAAGGTCAATGATGATAAAACCACACATGATGCTAAAGCTGTTAAGTTACAGGCAGAGAATGAAACACTTAAATTACAAATTAAACAACTATATGGTTCAGTCAAGGATATCAAATACAAGAGGAAAAACCCAACACAATATTTGATAGCTGAAAATGATCACTTCCAAGCACAAAATCTAAGGAAAAGTTTCTCATTAGCTTCTCATAGGGATGACATTAAGAAGTCAGCCAAGAACCGGGTGAATCCTAAGTGTGTCAAACCATCAGTCTTGGAAACATCTGCCCCTTATTCAAGGTGTGCTCCCCAAGTTGGTGAGACTAAATGTTTGCCAAAATCAGTCACTTCACAACATAGTCATAAGGGAAAATTAGCTAAGGGTCAATTTCAGGATAAGTCTCACATGACACTAACTAAGGAAGTTAATGCTCATGTCACTGCAGTCTCCACTACGACCAACATTCACCATAGGCCTATAGAACTGATGAAGCACCCTAGGAAGCCTAATAGTTCTAGTGTTGAAAGACAAGAAACTTTCTCTTGTAAAAACACTAAGGTGCCTCAGAAACATCGCATATTTAGAATGTGCCTAAGATGGTTGCCAACAGGTAGAATCTTTAAGAAAGTTGGTCTTCAGTGGGTACCTACTGACACAGAAAATGCTTCTAAGAATGTTTGCATGAAACCACAAAGGCAGGATCCCATGGTCACTAACCAATACATATGCGAACAAAATACTTATGATAGTGCAAGGAGACGATTTCTGTGTGCAGCTACTCTCACAGAATGCTTCAAGAAGAAACTCAAGGTGTGGCTACCAAAGGGGATATCAACTCCCAAAGAGGAGGTTCGGAAAACCCACCGGTGATGTATGGGGACAATGACTTTTGAACAATTCAGTTCAAAACTCGTACAGATTTTACAAAGAAAATCTCAAGTATCCTTTTTCTTGGTGTATATAGTTTCTCCTATTTTATAGGTACATGTTTCTTGTGTATATAGTGATATGTGTTCTTGGATAGAGAGAGGCATGTCTTCTGGATATCGATAACATTTACGACCCTAGAAATGTCATTCAATAATGACACGGGGTTTTAAATGAAGCTCGAACAGAAGTAGATCCTAATAAGTAAATCATGTCTCTATGGCTTGCAGTTACTTCATACTGCAACCCGCGCTGTATATTGGGGAAAGCACGTCGCCATAAAGACGGCTGTTCCTCCAACTGGGTGATGTTCACCTGAGCATGAATTACTTCATATTCATGTTCATTCATACTGGTGATTCTTAGTTGGCCTATAGTCTCTCACAGTTGATCTCACCAAGTGATTAATTGCTGTTCAATCAATGTCTAAATGTTTATACAGTAGTTAAGTCATTGATTGAGGGGGAGAGCTGTAGCAATTTAAACTTGCCTATGAGTGTGAGAATTTTATTGATAGGAAAGTCAGGGACCAAATGTGTCATCTTGTTTAATTGGATTATTAGGTGATGATATTTTTGTTTAAAAGAGGAGAGTTAGGAGTAGGTAACCGATGCGGTTTGTCAAGACAACTAAGTCAGGGACCAAATGTGTCAGTTTGTAAAAGAGGAGAGTTAGGAGTAGGTAGCCTATGCGGTTTGTCAAACCAACTAAGACAGGGACCAAAAGTGTCAATAAGTTTAATTGGAGTGTTAGGTAATGGTATTTAAGATTCCAAATAAACGCGGTTTGTCTATTATCACTCTCTCTCTCCTCTAAATCAAACCGAACTAGCCATTTTCTCTAACTTAACCCACGATCGCCCTATTAATCCATCCATCGAGATTCTTCCTAGGTAATTATCGATTCTCACCCATATCTGTAGGCCATTACTTGTATCATTCCTAGATTCTAAATGTTTATTTGGTTTTTCTAGGTTGATTCGTACGACTCATCATTCGATCATAGGTTTGTTTGTTGTTTCTTGTTTTTGATTGATGGGATTCTCATTTTTGTATGTAATAATAATTATTAGATACTTCCATTGTCTCATCTTTCATGATATGATGTTGTCATAATTTTTCGAATGATGTTTGACTCCGTAAAGTCAAAATCGTTCATGGGTTTAGGATTTGTTCGATCGGTTATCGATTAGTACGTCTCTAGGATAGAGGGAATTTCGTTTCTCACTAATCAGATGAGGAATCTGATTTGATAATTAGTTAAGTCGATTGTTTGCTCCTTCAAGATCGGATTCGTTAAGTCGATTGATAGATGGTTTAAGTTAGAGTGAATCTGGACTTAGATAGGCTTGATTGCTATAAGCTCTCGTCGTGTTGTTGTTGTATGTATATACTTCCTTCTAGTAATGAGTGTTTAATCGATTAAGTGGAGATATATTCTACAACGCGGTTTGTTTGGTATAGGTCAAAAGTTTGCAATATGTAGTGTTTAAACACTGTATGGAATTAATGGATTCATTTGAGAAGTGATTGGCATGTCAAGAGGTGTTTGCAAAATGTTAGATCTAAAATTTCTACTCTCTACATGATCTAGGGTGTAGGTTGCTTTATGGTTTGTTCATCGATGCTGTTTGTGTGAATATTTTTGAATGCTGTTTGTCTATTCATCATGAATGCGGTTTGTCTGTGCTATTATGGATAATGGTTGTCTGTTTGATCATGAACGCGGTTTGTCTGTTTATTCACAAACGCGGTTTGTCTGTTTATTCACAAACGCGGTTTGTCTGTTTAATCACAAACGCGGTTTGTCTGTTTATACACGAACGCGGTTTGACTGTTTAATCACGAACGCGGTTTGTCTGAACAATCACGAACGCGGTTTGTCTGAACAATCACGAACGCGGTTTGTCTGAACAATCACGAACGCGGTTTGTCTGAACAATCACGAACGCGGTTTGTCTAAACAATCACGAACGCGGTTTGTCTAAACAATCACGAACGCGGTTTGTCTAAACAATCACGAACGCGGTTTGTCTAAACAATCACGAACGCGGTTTGTCTAAACAATCATGAATGCGGTTTGTCTGAATTATCATGAATGCGGTTTGTCTGATTGATCATAAATGCGGTTTGTCTATGATTATGGATGCTGTTTGTCTACTTGGTCATGGATGCAGTTTGTCTGTATTGTCATGTTATGTCTATATGCTTACATATGCAGTTTGTCTACATGCTTACAGTTGCAGCTGATCCATTTCTAATGTTGTAGTTTGTGTACAGTTGAGCTGTGCAGTTATATTGTGAGTTATGGTTGCTGCATATTTGGTCTCTCACAATTGTGTGTTACTTGATCTACTGTAGTCTTTTGTTATGTACACATAGTCTCTGTGCTAACCTCGAGGATTGACTCCCATCTAACTTGCATAGACATACTGTCTTTCTGTGAATGTGTGTGTGTAGATACAATGACAGATACAGAGATCACTACTTCCTCAGAACCAAACCCTGCAGTCTCAACACCTGTTCGCACAGATGAACAAATCCTTCCTAAGAACAAATGGATCCCTATTGGAAGGAGCAACTGTTATATCGATGTGACAAGACCTCAACCCAATCCTATTTACAAGATATCTGTTGATATCTTAAAGGATACCAATTTCTTCAGAGCATTCACTGCATGTGCAACCGTTCCGTCTATATACATTCAACAGTTCTGGAATACGATTGAACTCAACAAAGACACTGGAAATTACCATTGTCAGTTAGATGAACAATGGTACGAGCTGACTACAGACACCATCAGAGAGGCTCTTCAAATCTCACCTGTTGTCATTGATAAACCCTTTACTCAACCTCCTACATCTGAGGCTCTCGTCCACTTCGTTAATGATCTGGGTTATCCATCAACCATCCTCAAGGTGTCAGCGGTAGTCACCAGTGAAATGTATCAACCATGGAGAACATTCGCCACCATTCTCAATTTATGTCTTACTGGGAAGACTTCTGCTTATGAAAGACCTAGGGCTCCAGTGCTTCAAATTCTATGGGGAATCATAAAGCGTTCCAACATAGATTTCGCTGAAAGGATCTGGGAAGAATTCGTTCACTCCATTCACACCTTCCTAGAAGACAAAGCAAAACTGGAATCTAATCTGGCCAGCAGGAAGACAGTGAGGAAGATGTTAATTCCTAGCATCAGATTCACTAAAATGATAATCCACCACCTCTACTCTCTTCACAAGTTCCATCCTAGAACTGATTCTCCTCTCCATTTGTCCTCTGAAGAATTTGTTCTGGGAAATCTCAAGTGGGCTGCTAAAGGGGCCAAACAAGAAGTCTTTGGAAAGCTTATTCCTGAGCCTCTTATTTCAGATAACATTCGTCAAGCCTCCTATTATAAGGAATATCTGAGCAAAGTAGAGGGATATCAAAAGTCTCTCTCTGAGAAGGTAAGAAGTGAAGCCGAAACCCTTGAACCAGAAACCCAGAAATCCATCAAACAAACCCAATCTAAATCGAAATCAAAGAAAAGAAAGGATGCACCCACAGAAGTTGAGGGATCTAAGAAAAATAAGAAGATCAAAAGGAAGGCATCAATCAAGAAGTTGAAATCTAAGAAAATCAAGACAAAAGGTCGAGATGATGATGAAGAGATGGTGGTACCTGAACTAGGTCTAAGAGATGAAGAAGATCCGGTTCTACAACAAGCCTTGGAGCTGAGTGCTAAAGAACATGCTGAATCAACAAGGAGTGCTACGAAAGGAGTTGTCCTTAGAGAACCAATTGTTGAAAGCAGAAAACCATTACCTGAAGTAGAGGGCAAAGGAAAAGGAGTAGCTACAGTAGTACAAGCTGCTAAGACTCTTCTTACCATGTCATCACCGGCTTCCAAGACAACAACACAATTTGTACTCAGGAAACGTGATCAGGGATCATCCAGATTACTTGATCTTTCTGAAGGACTTCAAGAAGAATCACCAAGCTTAGAAGTTGCTCAAGATTCCAGTGATACAGAAAGCGATGAACAGTTGTACAAGGAGAAGAAGGTGGAGATGAAGATCACACATACTGAAGTAAAGGACCCACAAGATCAAGGTGAGAGTCAAGATGAGAAAGTTCATAAAGAAGCTGAGTCTGTTAACATCATTAAGGAAAGCCATGATCAGATAACAACAACCACTACAGAACCTCCACAAGATATACAACATGAAGAATTCGTGGCTTCTACATACCCAGGGGTACATGTGAATCTGAAAATGAAGGATGATGAACAATCTCACCTGAATGAACCAACAGGGTCTACTGGCACTCTATCTTCTCTGAAGAACCTTGATACCGACTTCAACTATGGTGATCAATTCATCCTGGATAAAGCCAACGACAACGCCACAGAGACTGACATACCACATGATGATAAGGAAGTTGAGTCGATGGTGTCTGTACCAATTAAACAAGACATGTCTGGTATTAGACCTATGACAATTCCTGTTTCCACAACAGCAACCATCATAGTAGATCCCTCACCAGAAGCAACACCAGTGACACCCATCCCTCCAGAACTACCATCTAATTTAGCATCACAACTAACTGCCGCCACAAAGCTCATTGATGACATGTCACGGAAGATGAATAATTATGAGCAGAGACTACTAAAGGTGGAAAAGCTTAATATTGATCAAAAGGTGGCTCAAGCTGTGAATGATCATGTAGAGGAAGCGGTCAGATGGGCAATGGAAGCTCCTATGAAGACACGATTCAGAGATCTTCCTACAACTGATATGAAATCAATCCTCTATGACAGAATGTTTGAATGTGGTCAGTATCAAGGCCACGAAGATCATCAACGGCTTTATGAAGCCTTGGAAAAATCGATGAGTCGTGATAATCAGGATTTCCTCATGGCTGAGCTTGAAGAACAACGGAAGAAGAAGAAAAAGAGACAAGATAAACCATGTACACCTCCTGGTTCTCCACCACATCCACCTCCACCTCCTCCACCTGATGGTAGCTCTGGTGCTACAAGGTTTTCAGGAGCGTCAGGATCCATCCAAGCTCAAACTCATCATCATCCCACTGTATCTTCTGGTGGAAAAGACCAATCCACTACCTCGTCTGCCCCAAGCAAATCTAAGGGAGTTACAAAGGCTGGATCACTTGTGTGGACAACTGTTGATACCCAACCTAAGTCCTCATTCTCACCAATTCCTGAGGACTTTGTCATGAATGAGGAATCAGAAGTGGATGATCTAACCTCTCAAACTGATGATGATGAAGTTTCAGCTAATGCCAATATCCCAACAGTTGACCCTAATCAAAAATGGTGGTTGGAATTCTTACGCACAGACACACCTGATGACTCAGACTCCACAAGAAAGCGACCCACCAAGGAAGATATGGAATCTTGGATGAAACCCGTATCTGAAGAAGATCGAGAACCAATTCCTGAACCAAATTGGTCTATCCCATCATCAGACAGAAGCGTTCCTGTAAACAATTGGGCAGCTGCTATTGCTTCGCAACACACCCCTCCTTCAGAGAACTCATTGCTGGCAAAGACTAATGACATGGGGGCATTTATTAATTGGTTCTGTAAAAAGAAAGGCATCACAAATCTCACTCCTCAAGATTTAGAAGGTCCTGCGTATGAAATAGTCAAAGTGTTTCATCCTGATGTGCTTCATCTTCAATATCAAATGGAAGAATGTCATAGACTACTTACTGATCAAGTTGATGACCGAATTCTCTCCTACAACGTCAACCGACCTCTTCCCTTTGATGGTCCACCAGGTCAAGTCAACCTTCAAGCTGATCTCTTCTTCAACAATGATCTGAATTATCTCCGATTCGGAAATAATGGTGACAGGCAGGCATTATCCATTAACAAGATGAAAGCGGCTCACTATCCTGACATTGGGCTAGAACAAATGGTGCCTGATCAGTTATGGTCAAATGAAGTATACAAATTTGACTTAACTGCATCTTATGGGGTCACACATTGGTGGTTCCACAAGAAACGATTCTATATTGAACGGCACGCAGGAAAGGGTAGTCGTCGGGGTATACATTCGCATCTAAGAATCTTAAGTGTTATCAAAGTTGAAATTCACCCAATGTATGGGTATGAGTATCTTAAAAGGATAGTGCTTCGTCGTGCTGATCAAAAGGAGTATATTATTGCTGAGAGCGATTTTAAGTATCTATCTCCAAGTGACTTCGAAGATCTCTTCCTTCTGAATCTTCAAGGGCACCTGAATCATCTTCCTCCTCGTGACAAGAAGGCGCTTGCTGCTGCTGTCAATTTATGGATTCGGGGTCTTGTTATCAGGCAAAGGGTAAGTGACTTTCAACTAGGGATTGAGAGCTACCAGACCAAACTCAATATAACCAAGCCGTATTGGGAACATAAGGGTCTCGAGTACATTCACGACTTTAAAGTAATCGAATCTCCAAGAGCAGTCAAGTTCACTGACCTGCATGGAACTCCTATGATGATGCAACTCAGTGAGATTCATAAATTCAGCGATGGTACTCTACGAATGATCGATGAAGCACTGGATTTCAGGATTAAGGACTACAAGATAAATCCCCACAACCCACAATTGAAGACTCAGTTCTGGACTGATCTGGATGTAAAAAGGAGTAAAGAATTTATGAGAGCCATAGAGCGAAGGCTGAAAACAAGAAGGATCTTTCGCAATCTGGAAAGCTTCGTTGGGGGTAGAGTTCGTGAAGGAGATTACAGATTGATGGAAAAAACGACATGAGCTGATTCTCTCCATAAGTGGTCTTTGTAGTGATGTTATTCTTTTGTTGGTCTCTTGTAATTATATGATGTAATTTCCACGAATCTTGTAATACTCTATGTGTGATCTGTGTATATTGACAAGTAAAACTCTCTCGTTGTTTCAAGGGAAGCATTGTATGCTTCAAAATCAGAATGCATTTAAACCTGACCACATTTTCTCCCAAATTTTCTAAACTTATTTAAATCAATTGGGATCACAAATCTCAAATGGTTTGAAATTTTTGATCGGGGGAGAGAATGTGATTTAAATATGAAATTCTGATAAAATGTGATGATTTGGATGTTAATGTAAGCTCTCCCGTATGTGCTAAACCATTTTGCATATCAAGGCACATATTGAGGGGGAGCAAAATGTTTTGGTCATAAACGCAAGCTCTTCCATATGTGCGAAAATCTTTCTTATATCGATGCACATATTGAGGGGGAGCAAATGGTTTTAACAAAACAAAGGATTTGGCATCTCACGTGAGCAAGGCTCAGTCTTCACCAAAGAATTGACGAAACTTGAATTGCCATCAATCGAAAGGATACGTCTTGGCCGGGTAATAATTTCAAGCTGGTCTAACCAGTGATGTAAGCGTGTCTCGAAAAATATGTATCTGAGTAGAGTGTACCATTTCTAGAAACTTTCTGTGGACTTGACCAGGCCGGGTAATAATTTCAAGCTAGTCTAACTAGCGATGTAAGCGTGTCTCGAATCGGTCATGTTCACTGAAAGTGGATCAATTCAAAAAGTGCGGGCTCTACCTAACATGTGCAAATTTATAAAACTATCACTCGAGCACATGTTGAGGGGGAGCATTTGAAAAATATAAAACTCTCAAGTGTTTGCAAAAAATGTGTTTCGTAATCATGAACACTTTGAGAGATTTTTCAAAGATTTGGTTTGGCAATTGTGGAAGAACACCAAAGACCGACCATTGTATTTCATATAATGGAGTTATAAGGATGGTAAGGTTAGGTACAAGTTCCCACGATCCCGCCAGAGCCGGAGGGATCTACCCAGGGACAATCCACTAGTTAGTGTAGAAGTCCTTAGGTATGATTAAAAAGGAGAAAAGTGAATGAGGGAATAGTGCCGACTGAGATGGAGCTAACACTGGAACAAACCCAACAAGGTGTTAGTTATGAAGTCTCGGTAAGCACTGAAGGGGTTGAAGAATGAAAAAGAATTGTAAAGAGAAAGGGTGAAAAGAAATAGCCCTCCTTACAACTTAGGCAGAAACCGGGTCAATACATATGCTGTCAGAATCACTCAGTTGATTGCTGGCATTGAAGACAAAGTATCATGGACCCAGTGATACGCTGCACAACCCTCCCTAGCCACTCAAGGTCCCTCAAAGGACTCTTGTTTCAATTGTCACGGAGTTCAATACATTTCTATCGTCTCTCTCACTCCGAGTTAGATGATATTGAAAAGGTGGCAGTCCTCTCCAGCCTCCGATCACCAAATCAAAACGCACAATTGAGTCTAGAGCCACGAGATTCACAATAAGATCTCATAGGAACACGAAATTATTTCTACAACTGGTTGTTCATCATTAAGGACACCAGTTGTAAACTTATGAGTCCTACGCAGATCTTAGCAATCTGCCAGAACATTCTTGAGAGACTTTACAAATGTAATTCTCAATGATTGAATGGAAATTCCTGCCAGGGTCAACATCAAGCAGCCTTGAAAGCAGGTCACTTCGGTAATTCCTCGTGAATTACGCTTAGTGGTCGCGGCGGTTTCAACCGGTCTACAGTCGTGGAGTGATCTCCAGCGACTCACCTAATCGTTGATTTACTACGGTAAAATCTTAAAAAGCTCTCTGTGGGTTTTCGATTAGGAATGGTCTTGGTAAGGATTAGAGAGAGTTTTCACACTATGCTGTTGACTATCTCGAAGTCCAAACTTGTAAGTACCGGTCGAATTATTGCTAACTGTCGTATGCAGGAACTTCTGGCGATTGTAGCAGTGGAATGCTGTAGCTGGTTGCTGTGGTAGCTGGTTGCAGAAAAGATGCCAATCCATCACCACATGCTCACACCACATCATCATCAAAGAAGTCATGATCAACCTAAAAGACCTTCAACACAGCTTCTGCTAACTCTGATGCTGAAGATCATGACACCATATCGTGTGAGCATGTCAGCTCTAAGTATATTTCATCACATGGAGACCTACTACTGAAAGATGACTTTGAGACTCAAGTGGGATGATACTTTCAAAGTTTACTCAAAGTTCATCCAAGACAAAAGAGAAGTCATCTTAAGATCACGGATGTTTGCACAACAATCTATGATATTGAAGAATCAATGGTTACGAGCTATGATGTCAAGATCCAAGGAAGAAGTGCTGAATTTCAGAACATTACTTCTGGGGTGACCTCCCTTAGGGGGAGATTGTTAGGAATATGAATATTCAGCTGAAGACTCGGTCACCCCGAGTACTTATTAGCTCATCATAGCTCGTAGGATTATCAGTAATATTATTAGTAAATTAGTTATTAATTAGTATTGTGGAGTGGGTCGGGTCTTTACCCTCTGTCAGCTCTCTCCACAGCCCACTAGGGGCATATTAAGTAGTATGTATAAATACCCTTTCCCTTGCAAGGGAAGGGTTGGAACTCTCATTACATTTCAATCTAATACACATAGTGTTTCTCTCACTAGAAGTTCCCACTTTCTCTCTCTAATTTATCTTCCATTCGATCCAAATCTAAGCCTCAAACAAGTGTTTCTTGCATTGTGAATACCCTACAACCTTTGATACAAACAACGAGGACGTTGTTTAACTTAAGTGGGGGGATTGGAGAATTAGAACACTTACTTGTCCTAAACTTTTCAAAATATGCTTAAAATGTGCTTAATATATCAAAATTTAAAATTTTTAGCATGTTTTTGTTTAAAGTCTAAATTACATAGCTGCACACATGACGTTATTTTCAAAAATTGTGATTTTTCAAAATTCACAAATCTATGAGTGTGCCAGTGACTTGTAAACTTTAGAACTTGGCTTGTATACTATTCGAGACCACCATAATAAGTATTATTTACATAATTGGAATGACTTGTCTAAATTGGTAAATTTCTAGGATTACACCAAATAGCCTTTATATGTTATGTGATATTAGCTAACTACACTGGTTAGTTAACCCCCGTATAAACCCTTTTGTTACTCTCATTTTTAGAGTAAGATACCTCTAGAAAAACACTCAGAGCCATTCCTTTCGTTTCTTACACCTTTGTTATAATGTTTCGTTACACCCTTACACCTTAGCCTACCCTGTAGATTAAAATCCGTGGTTGGTTAATTGCTTTAGGCAAAGTGTGTTTCCTTACATTACCTGTGTTCGCGTGCGTAATTCATTATCTATGGTTAGGTCGGGAAATTGCACAATGCAATTGGTATGAAAGTAAATATTGTATATCTTTGAGTTTATTTTTCGTGTGTTTACTACTTTCGCTATTACAATTATTTCTGAAAGTATGAAGAGTATGGAAAAATTATCCGGAAAGAAAGTGATGGAAAAGTTGTGAAATTCTACACAATTTATGTTGACGTGCAAAAAAAAAAAAAAAAAAAAAAAATCGAAAAAATGAGAAAAGAAAAAGAAAAAGGAAAAGTTGGATGTTTGTTTTAACCAACTTATGTAAAGTTTTGTATTAAGTGGTCGATATCACCACTAGTTGTTATATATTATATTTATGGATTGAATGGGAGTTGAACGTTATGGGAACGACAACTAAGGTTATTCTTTGATTGAGATCTTGTTGAGTATAATTCGTGTCTACCTAAAGCGTGAGTTTCAAGTGTTAAAGCGTGAGTTATTCAATGATATGAGTCTTATTCATGGGATGGTTGGGATAGTGATTAACCACACTTAGGATTTTAATTTATCTGTTTTGTTTATTTTTCATTTTACACCAATTTGTATCCCAAATATTATCCATACCCTATATCATTCTTTATCCAAACCTTTGATTTATTGAGATTAGGGATTTGAGCAATCTTAAGTATCGTAGTCGTGGATTCGGCTATGTATTTATGATTTTGTCGCCCTTTTTGATATAATATTATTGGTGAAGATTACTTGGTCCTATCTTTAGCCTATTCGAGTTAAGGATTTGAGCAATTGCAAGTATCGTGTTCGTGGATTCGATCATGTATTTGTGATTTTGTCGCCTTTTCTGGAATTTGAGATCGGTAGAGATTAAGAAGAATGATGAACCCTTAAGCCTCAAAACCCTTTTTACCGCTTTAGACTTGTTATTCCTTGGCTTTAGTGGGGGAGATGTGTATACTTGCCAAGCTTATGATAGAATATTCGTCATGACTGGACAGTTAAACGATTAGATTTGCTTTAATCAGAATATTTTATTTTACTTCTAATTCGTTAAGTGTTTGGTTGTGTGATTATGATAAAAAATGAATACATGCTTAAATATAAAAATAAATCCTAATATCTTTTAGGATACATTTTTATAAGAATTATTCTAAGGTTTACTTGGGGACAAGTAAAGTTCAAGTGAGGGGGATATTTGATGAACTCAAATAAGTACATTTTATTACTATCATTTATCCTATTTATTTGACTTGTTTTATTATATTATCTGTAAGAATTGATACGTTAATGTTTACTTTTGTAATTCTCAGGTAAAAACAAGTATTATGTGAAACTTGGCGATTTTGGACTAATTATGGAGCAAAACAAGCAAGAAGTTAAGAGTCTACTGAAATGTACAAGATCAAGACATTCTGCTCCAGATACGCCGCATCCTACTTATTACATACGGCGCATCACTATCAAGATTTCACAAGATATTATCCAAGACGGCAAAGGACATGCGCCGCATCTAAGAATGGAGTTACGCCGCATCTTCTGGCGGTGTACGAATATCCCTGAATATATTAATCTTGGACCCCACGCGAAGTTAAGTCGATGCGCCGCATCTACTTATTCTATGCGCTGCATCTAGCCCTCAGACAGAAACTATAAATACCCCAAGACCAGACGAAGTTCAGAGTTCGGAAAGTTTTAGAAGACCGAAGACAGAAGAACCCTAAGCCAAATTCAGACGAAGTAGCAGCACAAGACACACCCTAAACGAAGATACAAGAGCTGTAAGGAGGTCCTGCATGTATTCAATTCATTAAGTAGTTTTGTTTTATTGTATTAGTACACTTTAATTGGTCAGGATTGATGGGCTTGTGATCACTGATTTAATCGTGCACTTCGACTCCCCTTAAAATTGATTTCCCATTAATTAAAGTTTATATGTTGATGTCTTTGGTGACTTTTATTAGTGCATTGATAACCTCTGTGTCTAGCTGAGCATTGCTTGGGTCGCCATGCCCCTTCCTCGCCTATTTATTAGATCGCCTATGCATTCTATCGTCTGTAGAAAAGTAGGAAGAAAGATAAATAGGATAGTCATAAGTAATCATTAAGGGTTTACTCGCCGATAAGATTAGAACCAACGAGAAAGGACTTAATCTCGGTGCGTTGCATCGAACTATACACTTCATATAAAACTAGCAATAAAACAAGTGACAAGCTACTTAACTATCAAGACAGGTCTTCTTATTGTTTCAAGTATTTATCTGTGTACGTGTGTGCTACTCGCTGATTCGTGCTTAGTAGTTTAGTTTATTATTTAATTGCAACCAAACCGTGCCAGTCTCTCAGGCTGAAACCCCCTTGCGTTAGATTAGGTTGTATAGCTAACTTAAGATATTAAAATACTGATTAGAATAATTAGATAATATGTTCCACTCTTAGTGATCGACACTCTACTTACCATTATATTCATACTGACCGGGTACACTGCTCGTTAAAGTGTGTGTGTTATTGATAAGTCGGCTAAATATAAATTTAAAACTTGAATACTGTTAAAACCACGACATACCGTGGGTATAAAATAGAGCACGCGCACGCACGCATCAATTTGTAAAAGTCAAACTTATATTAGATGCACATAAATGAGTACACCAACCTACCAATTAATGGCATTAACTTTTATTTCAATACATAGGTAAGATTTGCTTTAAATTTACATAAGTACACCCATTAATACACATATAAGTTCCACTAAAAATCTTAAATCTTCCCATAATTCTACAAAATGAGTTCAAAGTCAGAAATTATTAAAAAAAATTCAGATGATCCAACCTCTTCTGATGAAACTTCTTCAGCATGATCTAGCTATTTTCCTACTTGGTATTCAAGTTCATCTGGTGTCTCAAAAAAGAGTACAGGTGGTAGATGTTGCAAGAAGATTTCAACCTCTGTGAATCCTCCTGCTACCACTCAAGGTTTTTCAATGACTGGAAAAAGAATCCAAGTCCTAGGGCTTCCAACTAAGGAGACCTATGCAAAGATCACAGCCAAAGGGAAAGGGAAAAGAACCCTTGGTTGAAGTATTTTGACTATTGTCTTCTTTTAAAGATGTGTAAGTTTATGCTATGAATGAAGTATGTATCTATGTATGTATGTATCTGTGTAATGTAATATGCATATATGTATGCACCTATGTAATGAAGTGCCACTTGTTTCTGTTAGGATAAGCAGGTAAACACAAAAGACGTGAAATAAGCAAATCATTTAAAAAAAAATGTTTGTTAGACATTTTGAAAATATAGTAAAAATCAAGAAAAGTGAAAGATAATCTTACTTGTTGTTGTCACCTCACATATAAAACTGATACAATAGATCATTAGGCTTAGATTTGTGACTGGAAAACGGCCATAAAGGCCTGAAATCCGCCATGGCTGCAAATAAGCACGGTTGCACAGTAGCAAGTATGCTATGATACCGTCCGGCTATTGCCATGCCAAGTTACGGTTTCAGCCTTCTTATGACCAATATCATTTGATTCAGAGAACAACTGATCATCATAGCCCATCAGTATCCTCGAATGAAACAGCCTAACAAAAACCCACGGAAAAAGACCAAGGAACATTATACTTACTGTATACTAACCATCAAAATGTAGCAGCCTTCAAAACAGGACATTAAGTATCCAGCAATATATACAGAGTCTGTTAAATAGATCGTTAGGCTCAGATCTGTAGGTGCAAAAAGGTCATAAAGGTCTGAATTCCGCCATGGCTGCAAATAGACACGACTGCACAATAGCAGTTATGCTATGAAGGCAACCGGTAATTGCCCTGCCAAGTTACGGGTCCAGACTTCTTATGGCCAATATCATTTGATTCATAGAACAACTGATCATCATAGCCTATTAGTGTCCTGGAACGAAACATCCCTACAAAAAACGACATGAAAGTGGTGAAAGATATTGAGTAATTACGATCAACTGTTTTGAAACCGCAAAACTGATATAATAGATCATTAGGCTCACATTTGTAACTGGACAACGGTGATAAATCTCTGAATTCCGTCATGGCTGCAAATAAGCATGGACGCAGAATGGCAGGTATGCTACCACGGCATCCGGCTATTGCCATGCCAAATTACGGGTACAGGTTTCTTGTGACCGATATCAAAAAACCATGGGAGATTACGAAGGAACATTATACTATATAGTAACCATCAAAATTGAGCAGTCTTCAAAACATGGTATTAAGTATCCAACGATATATAGATAAAGTCTGTTAAGTAAATCATTAGGCTCAGATTCGTGGCTGGGAAACGGTCATAAAGATCTGAATTCCACCATGGCTGCAAATAAAAACGGTTGCACAATAGCAAATATGCTATCACGGCATCCGGTAATTGCCCCGCCAAGTTATGGGTTCATGCTTCTTATGACAATATCATTTGATTCAGAGAACAGCTGATCATCATAGCCTATTAGTATCCTGGAACAAAACACCCCTACAAAAAACCATAGGAAAACGGTGAGAAATATCAACACTAATGAAACAATTGAAGAAACATGCAGACCTAAGTGAATGGTGCCGTACAGAGTATCATTCGGCACTTTCCTATTTAACCCCCAATAACAATTTCCTATTGCCTGACGCCGGGTTTGATATTAATTGTTCACTGCGTTTTACCTTGATCCTTTGCAAATATAATTTAAAAGGCTATATGACACACATAAAACACCCACAAATATAAGCGGGTTCTTACTATGCAACTATAATTTAAAAGGCTTTATCATACACATAAAACAAATGCAGTCCATTGTTAAAAAACACATAAGATTAGTCATTGTAAGAGAGTTTATGGTATATTCTGGTTACACACATGGATGTTGCTGAAGCAGGTATTCGTCGCACTCTAGCATCCTTCCATTGGGCATAGCAAAACAACAGATTTATAGCATCATCAGACCCAAAATGCAGCAACAATGATGGTATGGTGCAACATATAAAATAACTGCATTTATGGAATGGCATTTATAGAAGCATATAAAATTAGAGTATATACTAACCACTAAAATGGTGTGGCACTAAAAATAAATAATCGAGGGATGCTTAAAGGACATGTGGTTATAGCTAATACTTGCCATTGCTGCAGCAACAATCATGGTATGTCTACCCAGCCAACATACGGTTTGTAGTAAAGAATACATATGAAAAACATATAACTAATCTCAGATCATAAATACGCAATTAAGTTACTTTGAGCAACAACATAGGCCGAGATACACATCTCAGCAGACTCACCTGCAAAACAAAAAAAGAGAATACCCAAATTAATAAAACCCTAAATAAAAAAAAATAAAAATAAAACCCTAATTTCAATTAAAGATTAAATTAAGTTACATGTACGAAACCCGAAATTAACAAACCCTAAATTAAAAGAAAAAAAAAAAAAAAAAAAAAAAAAAAAAAAAAAAAAAAAAAAAAAAAAAAAAAAAAACACTAATTTCAATTAAAGATCAAATTAACTTACATATATGAAACCCCAAATTAAGAAACCCTGATTATATGATATTATACTATATACTAACCACAAAAATGGTGCGGCCATAAAAAAAAGTTACATATCTGAAACCCCAGATGAGCGAACCCTAATTGCCTTCCTTTAAAGCCGCACCATTTTAGTGGTTGGTTGAGAATGGGTTAACAGGTTAAAGACAATGAAGAAGTTTCTACATCAATACCGTAGATGCATAAGATGAGTACATGTGGTGGATAAGATGAATCCATGTGTTATACATACCATTGGTTCCGTACAAATAAACAACATCTCCACCAATAGGAAAGCAGATTATGTTTAATCGTTGTGAACAGTTCAAAGGGAACCACATATGGACCAATAACAGCGCAGTTTGGTGCGCTTCATTAAGGAAGGAGCCAATGAGAAATAACCACATGTCCCTTAAGCGCCCCTTAATTACTTATTTTCTCAGCCGCACCATTTTGGTGGTTAGTATATAGTATAATATCCTAAAAAAAAGGGGCAAAGATGAATAATCTTAATCAGTCAATGGAGGCGAGATCGAGATCAAATAAAGGGTCATCTAATGATAATGAAGCCAATACAAATGGTATACCGCGGACAGTCCCAATCGATAATACAAACAACAACAATAACGAACAAGATGGGGGAGATGCACAAACAACACCTCAGCCGAACAGGAGTGAATCAGTTGGTACGATAGCTGCGGATGTGGACTCGGTCACTGACTCGCAGAGGACTCATGTATCTTCTTCTCGAGAAACAATCAAGGTAAGAATGGTTGGTGGAAAACTTGGATTTGTATGGGGAGATAATATAGGAGGAATGAGAATAGAAAAGTCTGATAAGGGTGGGGATATAAATGGGGGGAGACACCAAACACGTTTTATTATGGTAGAAAAGTCTGATAAGTGCTAATTTTATGATCTTATCTCAAAATATTAAGGGTTTGGGTAGGGAAGGAAAAGATAATTTTCATCGTGATTGTATAATTCTTTCCGCGTAAGATTTTTGAGATATTTAATTTTTAGAAAAAAAAATAATAAAAAAATACAAGTGAGTTTTTTTGTTTTGATATACACGAGGTTTTGATGCCCGCGCTTCGCTGCGGCGAGTTTTGTATAGAGCGTTTTAAAAAGAACTTTGAATACAATAGAAAACTTTCAACGGCTAGTGTTCTACACACCCATATGCATTTAAACCTCTTTGACTCTTCTATAAAGTTTAACGCATTTTCTTCAGATTCTAACATAACACATATTTTGGTTTAACAAACACATAAACATGTAGATCTACGATGATTTCAACTTGCAAAATTAAACATAAACTTGATATATTATTTAAGGTTAGAACAATAAAAGATGTTTAGTCCAGCTCTTTAAGCCCATTTCTTGTACTCCTTGTATTCTTCAGTGGCTCTCACTTGAATTCTTTTATTGAAGACCCATATCGCTCTAAGATGAACTCATTAAATCATTCAAATAATTTTCTGGCTGCCATTTTTAAAACTTGTTATCGACCTAGAATTATACCTTCAAGCTACCTTACCATTACGCCACGTTGAGATAGTTCGCAGAACCTCATGATGCAGTAAGCATACATTACATGTACGTGCAAGATTCTCTTGTCCGTAGTGGGATGGAAGCTACTCATTTCTAGCTAGTCTCATTCATGTACAAATCTGAACCAATAAATACATGTCATATAAAATCATAATGAAGAAAGAGAGCCCAAATTACAACGATAGAACCAAGCAGAAAAATTAGTTTTATATTCTAAAAATGATTGGCCTCAGGCGGATACCAAATAACATACAAAGCACTATACATCTATAGATAAGCAGCTTAGAGTTTTGGTATAACTTATCAGTTATCACGTTGCGTTAAGGAAATTTATGATGATAACGGATTCAGTGTACGATTAAGTCTATATACTATCAATAATGTGTGCATACATCAGAGTTAGTTGCATATGTGAGCAAGTTAACATATTCAAGTCAATAATTCGCATAAATTTAGTTTCGATTCTAATGGTGGAATAAGATTTGAGTAAATAAGTATGTTACTTGGGCATACGTTTAGTTTTGCATAATAAATCTAGACCATATTTGTATTCAATCTCGTAAGAGTTCTTTGACAGCATGTCTAAGCTAAGGCCTGATATGAAGTCACAGTTACTGAAAATCGGTAGGTAATTGTTTCTTACCAGATGCATCTAGCTTAGTAAATCACTGAACCAAAGATAAGAGAAACATATTTCTGTATCTACCACCATTCTCATGGTTTGATAACTGATGTAGTCATATAGTGTTCAAAGAATGGTTCCCTGTTTTAACTCTCCTAATGTATATTCAGTTAGAAGGTTAGGGAAGTATTTATCGGACTTACTTGTCGGACATAGTGAACCTTTCCCACTTGTGTCGTTCTTGGATCAAGAAATTCGTCGTCACTAATCTCACTATATGAAGATATCAGCACCTGGAAAAAAAGTCGAAAGAGATTTAAAACTGGTTGACAACTTGATATGTGAAGATAGGTAAAAACTATAATCAAAATCCAAAATAGAACTCTCTCCAGCTGCTAGTGAAACTACCAGATTGCGCCCGAGCTATTTTCTCATGTAATCCAATCACACATGCCCATATTTCTGTCTAATATACACAAACCCGAATTTAAAGTAGTTACTTTTATCCTATGCAAGTCGCCATAGACATAATTCAAATGATGCAAACCAAAAATCAATTTAAAATGTTTCTCCTAAACATAGTAGTCAAAAAATATAAAACTTAAGACGATATACCGTTGCTCACTTTTTTTAGAAAGGAGAATATCACACACTCGCCGCTAATGTCTCATACAGTCTGCACCAAAACTTGACTCACAACTTCCTTGTTAGTGCTGTGCAATCTGCATATAGTTCATGTTGTGCCATCATTTTCTTCAAAGTGTCTTGATTCCAGAGTCAAATCTGAGCCGGCAGCAAGTCTCTTTTCTGGACTTTTTCCTCAACAAGTACTGAAACCTTGGCTCCTGCAGTTGTAGTTTTATATGCTGACCATGAGTATAAAAAACAACTTATGTACCTGATGGTGGTCATTTTGACTCATTTACTTGCAAACGGGTCAAACAGGAAAACATATATAAATGACTTGATTCTTAATACATTGTTTTTTTTTTTTCCTGAAATGGTGAACTTGTATTGATAAATCAGCAAATTACAACATCATTCAAAACAGCTACTATGAACATGCTCATATAGCTTGATACAAATCAAAGTAAAATCTATTCAATACTTCTATATTCAGGATATACAACCGATTCAAAGCTCACCATTCTTCTAGATATAGCATACTCATATGCTATCACCTAGGCAACCATGGAGAAATATCCAAACCTTAACTACATTTCCACTAGACAAACACCCTACCTGGTCTCCTTTATAGCCCATATAAAGAAAACCAGAGGCTCTTATCCAGGGCATCATCGAGGAATGGATCAAAACTCCTGTTCCATTGGGACTCAATATGCAGAGAGCTACATTTCCCATAACAGGCATCACTCATAAGCATAGAGTTGCCCAAGGATACATCCCACCTTGACTACATTTCCCAAACTTTAGATCTCCCAAACTCCACACCTGAAAGAACTTTAGATTGGGCATCATCAGGCTGGCACTCCACCATTGTTTCTGGAAACCTACTTTATGTGACTGTGTACTAGGCTGTATTGGACAGAGCGATAAAACTCATCATTAGTTGCTACACCAGCACCCCTAATGTGAGAAGAATGGATATCCAAACACCCTTTCCTCAGCCACAAGTTACAAGGCCCTCAGACATGCCATCAAGGAACAGAGATTGTCTGCTAATTCCTTGACCCAAACACCCCTTAAGGTACTGTTACATTGAAACTGCAACTAGCATCTTACAAAATTCATATCCACATTCCACTGTTGTGCAATTCTCATAACATGAACTGTTCTTTTGACTTTTAAACACTTAAGCTGCAGTTTAATATTGCCATCAATAATCTTCAACAGGCTTCTTTTATCAATTTCATTTCCAGTAAAAAGTCTGGCATTTCTCTCCTTCCAAATGTGATATACCACTGTGGCCAAAACTATTCTCTTCAACACACTCCCAATTCTTAATACATTGTTCGAGTCACATCATTTCTTACTAATGTATATATAAGTTAATTCAAGTAAAATATACAATGAGATTTGATTATGCAGTATGGTAATGCAATAATTTAATCATCATAATCACTGATCCACTGGTCACCACAAATAACTTTTTCCAATGAACCAAATTGTGAATCAAATCGAAACGCAGGCTTAAACTTAATAATACTAATCAATAAAAACGCAGAGCACCAAATGATATTAGCAAAAAGTCAACTTTTGTTTTCAAATCTTAAGAGTACTAAATACAAATTCCTAAAAACGTCAAAGTGATTGAGTTTTTGGCTAAAGTGTTAAAGTTAAGCTTTCAATAACCGCACAATAAGGTAACCTTAAGTTTAATGTTTATTTTTAGATATATCTTTATTTTTGAAGCTGAGAAGGTTTCTTAAATGTATGGATGAAACTTTCAAACCAGTTTATAGAGTTGCCAAACACTAAAACACGTAATGATAATTAAGGTTATTTGGCCCGTTTGACCTTAAAGTCAACGTTTCCTCATTATTATGTTTTGAAAGAGTGAAAGCACAAACCTCTTAAGACTTTGTCATAGTTAAATTCAATACGGGTTCACAGTAATAAATTTTTGGCCTCAGTACCTAGTTTAATTCTTGTTGTCATAGTTGTATAAAATAAAGGCCGCATAATGATGAGTGCATAGTCTTTGATACCAAAGGAAAAACAGATCGGCAACAAAGTTTGTACAGAAAAGCAAGATGTAGAAATAGATAGAAGACTAACCTTTACAGGTTGCGGTTCGTAGCAACATCCTGAACACAAAATAATGATTATGTGCGCAGCCACGTCAGCTGCAACATCCTGAAGAACTTAATTTCGCTCCCCAACAACATCATGCATCTCGTTTGTCCGGGCAAAATTATTTTCTGCACCATTGGATATTCACGTAGGAGTGAGCAATGCGGGTATCTTAAATTGATATTTGAGTCGAATTGTGTTTGTTGTAATCAAATGAGTAACTTATCTCACAGTATCGTTTACTATGCTAATTTTATATTACTCATTTGATTAAGTATCTGATACAATTATTGCAGAAAACAAAAGTTTTTTTTACTATGCTAATCTGCTACAGAGCACTTACTTAAATCTGTTATTGATCTTTTATAACGACATATTCGTCACACGTAAACGCTAAAATTGTCTAATTTAAGAATTTAACTAAAAACCTTGGATCGCGAATTATGTGAATCGAAAAAAGGTTTTTGAGCATTGAATTTTAATCTATAAATATAAAACCAACTGAATTTACTGATTAAAATCATCACCTGCAGTTCTATAAAATGTTTGTCCTGAAGCAACGTCTTGATATAATCTGGGGGCTCAGGCTCAGGATGCATAAGAATCTTGCCTCCTCCACAACAGGAATTATATTCTGGTCTGGCGCTCTTCGAGTGACCTTTTAACCGTTCTTCGTACCAGAAGGCTGCCCCACAATGGCGAAAACGCTGATCACAATCTCCTATATCGTCATATGCAGGCAATGAGTCTGCAAGCAATTACTTTAACAGTTTAGTAGCAGCTTATGTTATCGATAATTAATTATTAAAGAAAAAGTAAAGCTGCTGAAAAAAGATGAGGATGTGTACCTTGGATTCCTACAGAACTGGGACCCCCTCTCCAAATGGAGAGGTCGCTGGCTGATGCTGGTGTGGCGATGTGTCTCTCACAACACACCTACGCGTGTTGCGTGTCGTACCGTGACTGCGTGAGGAGGAGGTAGGCAAGGCTCGTGATGCTCGCCTTTTTGGTGCCGTTTGAACAGAGTAATTAGAGGTGCTAGGTTCGCCAGCTGTATAAGAAAATGAACAGTCAAGGCAGGGCAACACAAAGTAATAAGGAAGCTGCCGTATGTATACGAAAATAATGCATCAGCATGGGCGAAAAAATATTTTTTAAAGACATACCTTTGTTCATGTTAGAAGTGGAAGCGTGTGCGTTTGTGAAGACAGCTATTCGAGTAGTGATTCCGATCCCAGCTGATGCAATACACGTCCTGACATCTTGTTGATCTGCACGATTGTACGGCTGGGAGTGTGGTAGTTGTTGCTGTGTCACCCTTTCCTCACACGCAGAAGCAGTATCGTTTAAGGTGGTGACATCTGCTTATGACAAAGAGAAGAAGGTATAAGAAGACAGTGTAATCAGGTGATATTTAAGCATAGCGGGGAAATAAAAAGGACAGACCATGTTTAGAAGCTAAACTGGATGTTGAGTCAGGTGGAAGTACACCGGCGGACGGATAATTTTGAGAAGTAACCGTGGTTAGGCGAGCAAGTACACTACGTAAGCCAGCTCGAGTATGTATTCCATTGCCTAAATCTGCGATGCCCGTGCCCCTTTTAGCAGCCACACAGCATGCATCAATCAACAAATGTACATATGATAACAATTATTTTCATTAAAACCTAAAAAAACAAACCGTTATTCAGACCACATAAAGATGCTGCACCTTCGTAGCTGATAGCAAGAGAAACCGGAGGTGGATATTCAGTCACTGGTCCAATATGATTTGTCCGTGTTAGAGGCAAATCTTCATTTTTAACAGATGTACCATGATAAGTTTTGCCACAGGCAGTCGAGTGAATACTTGTTGCAGGTAGATTATAAGTTTCAACAGAGGTGGGCGGACAATTACCCGTTCGAAGATCGAAAACTCGTTTTGTCAGCCTCCGAGTTTCAAAGCCTAAACGGGTAGGAATGTCTGGCTTGAAACATGTAGCTGCACAGAAACAATTATAAAACCCACAGATAAAGATACTCATGTATCTAAAAAAATCATAAGACCAGTAAATTTAATATAAAAAAATAAGTTACCTTCAACACGATCGTTGTGGCTGATTGAAGCATTATCATCATTATTATCGGACAACAGTTTCGTACTCGGAAGATTACTGAACAACCTTCGTCTAGCAAGCTTTTGCCTTTGTGAAGTGAGGTTGAGGTTTATATTATCAGGATGTTTTGGTGGTTGGTTATCATGAGAATGTAGGTTTTGATTTTCGGAATCATGATTTGGGTTGTCTTTCATATTTCAAAACAATAACAGACAAAGTGATCAGAAAAACAAAAATGATAATACGTAGGTCAATAAATGCAACGCGCAAATGGTAGAATATTTCAGTTGTCAAAAATGCAAATAACCAACAAAATCTAGAGTTAATTTTTAAACAATGATAAATATCTTTTTCTTTAGCCAGTCTAATGCAGAAATAGTAAAAGATGTTACAGGTTTTAAATATTTCAGTGGACCAAATACATCATAAAAGGTCATTTTTAATCCTTAAAAGCTGTATTTGTACTAAAGTGTAGTTATTCCTAATCCTAAAACAACAACCCAAAAGAATCAAGTTATATCTCTCCCACAGTATTTGTTGGCATCACAGTCTATTTTCTTTCTATTACTATCTTTCTAGGTAAAAAACTGGATCAATAGCTTTTCGAAACTCTTCTCTTGCTTCATCTCGCCTGATAGTATGGCATTCAGTGACAGTAACAAGGCAGTGTTCGCGCAGTCCTATGAGATAACCAGTAGAAAGTAGCCTCAACGCTCTTCCAATAAGAAACCTTACCACACCTTGAAGAGAAGCTCGGGTCAGTCCAACTCTGAGTTCTTCGGCATAAGAGTAACAAACTTTAGTGCAACTAATACCTAATCCTGAAACAACAATCGCCAAATTATTTTTAACCCCCAAACAATAAGCCTAAGCAATGAAGCTGACTAATTGTTAATCCTAAAACAATACCCGCAAGTAATTAAATAGTATTTCAAAAGAAAATTACGCCAAACAAAAGGAATCTAACATAGCAGACACAGAACGGAATCTAAGGAAAGCGAAAGAATAACAACATAAACAAACGTGCGCACGACGCGGGTTTGTCTACAAAGCAGAGGAAGCAAGAACAGGTATGAAACAAATCAGATAAGAATACATAAACCCTCAAAATATGCCGGGACAAAACAGGTGCCGTGCATTCAAAGGTAGACTGGTTCGGATTCAGAAGAAGAAAGCAATAGGATCTAAAGAATCGGATCTACACCGGAGATTGATATGTGAGTGGTGAAAGAAGAAGAAGAAAAGAACCGGTTGGGTCAGAGTCGGTCGGTTAGAAGATATGGGGCTAAAAACAAACCGGGTCGGGTATCCCGCTTATTTTTAGTATTTAGAAAATTTGGTATCTATATCTCAAAAAATATTATGACAATTTATGTTTTAGTAGTAGTTTGAGCTCAAGATGCCTTTTTTTGCTTCCATAAGCCTCTTTCCCGTTTTTATTTACTTCCTTTTACAATTTTATTTGTTTCCTTTTTCACATCTTTATTCTCTATATATAATCAATTCAAGTTACGTATAAAGTTATACATTGAACGTTGTACTGTAAACGTGAACTAGCGGATCGACTACGATTTTGGAGGTAATACTTTTTCTCAGTTTTCATATTGATAATTCATTATTATTGCTATCTTTATTGTTATTAGTTATTGGTTACGAACCTGATGTTTCGGGTATTATAAGAAATCGAAATCAACACATGATTTATTAAACCTTAGGTTAGCTACTGTAGATTTGTTGTTGTAGTCCGTTTTTGAGTTTGTGAGTTTTAAACTTGCACATTAGATAGTTTCTAATCAATGTCTTTGTGTTTTTGTGTTAATAAATAAGCCAATCCAAGCACTTACTTAAAAGGTATGCTAGGACACAAGTAATCAACAGGGCAAACATGTATATATAGCAAATTACCCAATTATTTTTTACAAACAAATTGGGCACAAAAAGAATCTCAGTTTATAACTTTGTTATCAGTTATCCAAAATCATAAGGCACAAAAAGAGCACGATTATCATAATTTACAAAATAACAATGCGGCAGACTCTAGTAAATTACAACACCACCACCCAGTTGGCCAATTTTTCAAATAGTCAAACATCTGGTTGGCCAATTTTTCAAATATTCAAACATCTGATCAATGGTAAATGAACTGATTAAGTAAAGGTATTCAACTAGCATATTACTTAAGCAAATACAAAACTAAATACCGTTTACGTCTTCACAAGAAAATATATATGGATTAAATCTGATATAACTCGATCATAAGTATTTGAAGCAAATACAATATATATATAGGGGGTATATGTGTGTATAATAAACGTGAATAATTTACAAGTCCTCTAAGCATTCTATGCAATTAATTTTCCTACGTGTCTTCGATGTGATTGACTGCTTATTTATTGCGTTCAACACCAGAGCTTCACCTCCATTCTTCCAATACACGCATTCAATTCATTCCTCACCACAGCTCTATTTTTGTTAAGCAATTAATGTAATTGATTCCTCATCACCCTCTCCCAAAATAAGTTACGAGTTGTTATTGAGTCTTAGAGTTGAGCAATCTAATGCATTAAGTAAGGTCCATTCATAATTTCACAAATTGGAGTTAACCGGGTCTTATTCATCATTGGTGGTGATTTTTGACAAGTTCTTCTCGTTATTCCAAAAGGTTCACGGCAATACATTATAAGTGCGTGTTTAAAGCAATCTTATTTGTGGGATCATTGCACGGTTCTAAAGTTAACAGCCAACATGAGGTTAACTATTGGATCTCGCCCTGAAGATGTGAACGAGATACGTGAATTTGCTAAATGGATACTAAAAATAGGAGACGGGGACGTCGGAGATGCAAATGACGGAGAGGTTTCAATAGAGATACCGAAAGATATTCTAATACATGATGCTTCTGACCCGATAACATCCATTGTAGATTTTACCTATCCAAACTTCTTTTACTTACATATTTTTTAAACTTATTAGGTGTTCACCTAATGGACATTTTGTTGAAGTGTTAGAATGGTCACTACATACATTTGCTTCTGAAGACAAACATATTGGAGAACACGAGGCAATGAACGTTTATACACAGATATTTACAAGCATTGTATTTTATACTATCAGTCACTTATAACTTATTATTTCATTACAAGAAAATTTTCATAGCGTTCGTTGTTCTTTCTTACTTTATTCACGTACTTATTTTTTTTAATCAAAAACCCTCTAAAATCTCGTGGATTCCACGGGTCTATAAGCTAGTCGCTATATATTTGTAGGTAACAACTAACAGGTGGTTTTTCTAGTTATAACTATCATAAAATTATTACTTGAAGTTAAGAATGGTGAGATTTATTTTAACTCAAGACATCGGATTGCGAGCTGCTGTTCATATTTTTAATAGGATTAGCTTTGCAATAGCTAGAGGAGTGGGAGCCTTGTTAGTATCTCAGCTCCCCTCTAATTTCTTGTAAATCATATATTTTTCTAATGAAGTGATGTTTACAATAATAATAATAATAATAATAATAATAATAATAATAATAATAATAATAATAAGTATCTCGGCTCATATTTTTAGTAGGATTGGTTTTTTTATAGCTAGAGAAGTGGGAGCCCAATTAGTATCTCGGCTCCCTACTAACTTCTTGTAAAAATCATATGTGTTTCTAATAAAATGATGTTTATAATAAATAATAAAAAAAAAAAAAAATAAAAAAAAAAAATAATAATAATAATAATAATAATAATAATAATAATGGTGAGATTTTTTCTATCACTCATACAATAATACTAAATGGGTTTCTTCCCTTCTTATTTTTTTCTTTTGGAGAACTTGGTAAGGATGCATTGACCCTACTGAAACGGATCCGAAAGTTCTCAGTAACTCAAGACATCGGATCGCGAGCTGCTGTTCATATTTTTAATAGGATTAGCTTTGCAATAGCTAGAGGAGTGGGAGCCCAGTTAGTATCTCGGCTCCCCTCTAATTTCTTGTAAATCTTATATTTTTCTAATGAAGTGATGTTTATAATAATAATAATAATAATAATAATAATAATAATAATAATGGTGAGATTTTTTCTATCACTCATACAATAGTAGTACCCTTTATGTAATTATTACTTGTTACAGTAAATATTTATTTTTACTATGAAAATGTCAAATTCAAACTCAAACTATCACCAGGTTAAATTTGTACTATCTCTTTTAACTTCAACTCATATGTTCAAAAAATTAATATGATGACAACTAGTTACATAACAAAATTACATAAAGGGTACTACTGTTGTTACTCTCATGGTATACTTTTCACCATCTTTATTCTCTTTTTAAACAATTGCTAATCGTTTAACACAATTAGTTTTTTTCGGATTTTTCGTCAATTCAATACTTTTAACTAGTTAAACTTTATATTTTATGATAAGTAGTTTCTATTTCATAGTTTTACAACAGAAATATTATTAACTTTTTTTTTTTTTAACAATAAGAAAACTAACATAGTATTATTCCTTCTCTAATCCGATTTTTTTTGAATTTGTCATATACATTTGTCTCTTGCTTAAACATTTCAGAATAAACTTACACCGATGTATACCCTTTCGAGAGCCTGCTTACACAAAAACAACATGACTAAAAATAGCAAAAATGCAAACCAAAACTGCACATAATCTAAACTAGTGTGCCAAAACTGAAACTATTTCAGTCTTCTTTTTCTTTATTACTGTCAAAACCGGTCATTTTCCTGCTCCCATCATCTCTCATACTGCCACCCTATACACTAAGCTAAAAAAAGAGTCATTTTTTTGGGTTCATCTCATTTTCTTACAGAGGTAATACCGTTGTACATTTTTATAACACAATTTTTTTGACATGTTATTCATATTTTGTTATTTTCATCATTTTTAAAAATTTTCAAGTTATTTAAGCTAACGTCACGTCACTTTGCTGTTCATCGGATTGTGTCAGTGACGGTATATTATTAGCAATAGACTATTCCCTAGTTTCGTACCTTGTCACTGTATCATAACTATGGCATTATTACCGTAGAGGTGGCAAAATAGGTGGGTCGGGTCGGGTCGGTCCGGTTTTGATCGGGTCGACACTAATTTTTTCAAAAGTGAAAAAGATTAAAATTTTATTTTGTATAAATGTTTAAGCTCTTAAAAGTTCCTTTTTTTTTTTTTTTTATATATATATATTAAGTAGATGAATGGTGTTTATGTGTTTATTTTATCAGATTTTTTGTTATGTTTGTTATAGGCATGATTTATTGTTTATTATTTAGGTCTTTTTAAGTAGTTTTGCGTTTGTGTTATATCTTGGGTATGTTTGGCGAAATGGGCTGGAGCTGGGCTAGGACTTATATTATAAGCCGAACCGGACCGACGAAACCGACCGAACCGGACCGACAGCCCGTCGGTTTGGTTTCGGTTTTAGGTTTTACATGATTTCGGTTTCGGGTCGGTTTGGTCCGGTTCGGCCCAAAACCGACAAAAACATACCAAAATACACCTAGACCGACAAAACCGACGAAAAACCGAACAGAACCGACAACATTCGGTTCGGTTTCAGTTCGCGTTTTTCACGGTTTTCGGTCCTCAGTTTTCTAGGGTCGGGTCGGTTTATGACCGATGCTCTGCCCTAGTTTGCTTAATACTAGTAAAAGATTTGCTGGTTATTATTTAGGCGTTTTTGATATTTGAGTGTGCATGTGTGTGTGTGTGATGAGATGATAGTTGTTAATAGGCTTTTGTTTGCTTTATTTGAGTGTGACGTTTCTTGTATGCTTTGGTAGAGTAGATATGGTTGTATTAAGCCATGACACATTTTAAATTTGAAGTATGTTGACTTCTACTAATTGTTGTTTGTTTGTCTATTTAGGTATCTGTTTAAGCATAGATATGCATGACATATTGTTTACGTACGTGTTTTTAGCTATTGCTTTATTTGGGTGTGACGTTACTCGTATGCTCTGGGTATCATGCTAAAGTGTGGTTTAGGCAGATTAGATATTGATATATTAGGCCATGACACATGTTAGAGCTTTCCAAAGTTGATAATTGTAGTATCAGTGGACGCAAATATGGGTTTACTCTATTTTCTTGCATTATTATTTTTAATTTGTGTCCGTAGATACTAGTATTGTTGTTCTTCAGTATATTCATCATTTATTTATTTATTTTCAGGTTATTTGAGCTGAATATTAGAATGTCGAAAACATGGGGGAAGAAAGACGAATTCCCCGAAAAGGAGGAGCAGGCTGCGGCGCCTCAAAGTTATCCTAGTAATAGGGGGTCAGACGGTCCTAGAGGTATGCCTTATAGACCCCCTAAGGCTGACCAGTTTGATAAGTGGACGCAGGCTAAGAATGCTAATAAAGAACGTACGCCTTTGAAATTGTCACCAAAGACACTGCTCGACAGTCCGTCAACTAAGCCTCCGGTTAAGATGGATAAACCAAATCCTTTTGGAAGTGCTAGGCCGAGGGAGGAGGTATTGGCTAACAGAGGTTTGGTAATAGATGCGGCTATTGGCAGTCGTTCTACAAGCTGGCCCAGGAGGGCACAATCTGATATGTCTTGGAGAGCTGAGCCAGAAGATGTGGTTGCAAATGAGAGGTTAGAATCCTTTATATAATTCTTTTTTGTCAAGTGGATTCTAAACTCTTATTTGCGGTTTCATTTTACTTACATCTTTTTTTTTTTCTCAATTCTTTATTGCACCTGTATTTGTTGTATGTGGATTGTGTTACGTTTCGAATTCAATCAGGACAAAACTAATGTTCAGTGGGTGATTAAACTCTTCAATCAACAAGGTTAGCTAATTTAAGAAGAATAGTTAACGATGAGTGATTGCTTAATAAAACAGTAAATTGAGATGGATTGGGGAAGAAGATATCTTATCATTCATATCTCAAAGAATCTCATCAGGATGTTATATACCCATCCATAAGCTCACAGACAATCCTTGCCAATGATGCCTTGTACATAATACCCCCCTCATCTAACAAACTTGACAACTAGAGTTATAAGTAAAAGAAAAGATAAATGACAACTAATACCCTTAGGAATTACTTAAAGACATGTAACGATCCTCCCTCCTTAAGATGATCCTTGACCCCAAGGATCAAATGTTGGATGCAACTCCATGACTCTTTCAAATGTTGGATGATCCTTGAAAGATTGTTGATAAGTGTCGCAAATGTTCAGCCCAAGTAGGACTGTAGATGAGTATGTCGTCAAAAAAGACTAGTAGGGATTTTCTGAGATATGGTTTAAAAATGTGATTCATGAGATTTTGAAAGGTCGATGGAGCATTGGTTAACCCAAAGGGCATAACCAAAAATTTGAAGTGGCCACAATGTGAAAGCAGTCTTGTGAATGTCTTTTGGTTCCATCCTGATTTTATAATAACCCGACTTTAAATCAATTTTAGAGAAGAATTGAGTACCATGCAACTCATCAAGCAGTTCTTCAACTAGAGGGATTGGAAATCTGTCTCGGATAGTGGATTTGTTAAGAGCCCTGTAGTTCACACACATTCTCCATCCACCATCTTTCCTTTTCACCAATACCACAGGGGATGCAAAGGCACTGCAACTAGTTCTTATCACGCCTTGATCCAATAACTCTTGCGTCAACTGTTCTATCACATCTTTTTGAATCTCAGGTTGTATGAGTGGTTGTTTATTAGGAATAGTAATTTGTGGTCTACTCTCTTCTTCATTTGCATTGACTGCATAAAGCTGAATCATAGACAATTCGCATGCTTGTTGCATAACTTTAGCCATTTTGTCCTCTCCCACAGTTTTTAGAACCTTATCATTTGACCCTCTTAGCGCAACCCTTTCTCCTTGATACTCAAATTCTATAGATCTATTAGATAAGTCAAACTAAACTTTTCCAATAGTATCAAACCATTGTATTCCCAACACTATGTCAGATCCACCTAAAGGCATTAAGAACATATCAGCTTTATAAATCATATTCTTCATCTTCCATTCAACCCCATACACCATCTGATTACACACGACTTTGTTCTTTCCTGCTACTTTCACATTCATCGCCTTCTTTTCTGTTATTTTTGCACCCCAATTTAATAGGCAAAGCAGTATCCATGAAATTATGCGAGCTACCAATATCAAGTAACAAGTGAACCTTCCTTTTACCTATATTTGCTGCAACTCTAATGGTCTTATAATCAGCAATCCCTGCTAGAGCATTCACTGAAATTTGTACTAACTCAGCAGAACTATCATTCTCATGTATCTCATTTATTTCCTCCTCTTCATCTCCTTCACTATCATCCACTTCCACATAATATAACCGAGGGTTTCTTCCGTTACAAACTGTGCCCAAATACATATTTTTCATCACAAAACATACATAAACCCTTAGATCTTCTCTCATCCATTTCTGCATGGGTACATTTGGTTTTTGATAAGGAGTGTTTGGTTTGGGTAAAATTGCTACTGTAGTTGTTTAGTGAACTGGTGAGGAGTTGTGGGTTTGTTAAACACATTAGGGGTGGATATTGGTTTCTTGTTATTTGTATAAGTGGTGTAAGGTGAAATAGGCTGTTTGGCAATGCTTTTATTTTTTTTTGATTTTGCATATTGAGCTCTTGTATTTTTGCAAGAGAATAAGCTTCCTGCACCGTTGATGGATTAAACATTCTGACTAAACTTCTTATATCGTCATCCAAATTAGTAATGAAACAACTAAGGGTGTTAGCAGGGGACAACTGTAACCTGCTAGTAATGTCGTCAAATGCATCTCTATATTTCTTAACGTCACCATTATGACTTAACTCCATTAGTTCTGCCATAGGGTCATCATAAGGTTCACCAAATCTGTGAGTCAAACCCTTAACAAACTGTTCCCATGTTGGAGTAACCTGACCCCTAGCTTTCATGTACCCCTGATGCCAATTCAAAGCCCTCCCATACATATGAATAGTCGCTAATGGCACTTTCACATTTTCCTTAACCTGGTCTAATTGAAAAAATTGCTCAACCTTATACAACCAAGGTTTAAGATCCTCACCATCAAATCTAGGAAATTCAATCTTAGTAAGTCTAGAAGAGTATTGGTTTGGATTACCAATAATTCCTCCTAAATTCAAAATTGGAGCATGATTAACCCCATCCCACCATTTAAACCACTGTCATGACTTGTACCATTATCAGAACCCTCCATTTTTATCCCTAATCTTAATAGTTTCATTCATAAGCTAGTTTAGTTGCATCGATTCTTTGATATCTAATTATGTAAAATCTTTCAGCATGATGGACATAGTAATATCTAAGATAATGGGAATGATTATATAGAACGAAACATGCAACATGAATGCTATAGGAATACTCATTCCTTTCCCCGTATTATTATTGCCTTTCCCTTTCCCATTACTCAGTTTGAACCAAGCACGCCCTTAGTAAACGCTTTTCTCTTTTCTAGATCTTTTATTAAAGCATTTATGTAAACTGTTAAAACTAGCTTCCTTGATATCTAATTATGTAAAATCTTTCAGCACGGGTGTGGACATAGCAGAGATGTTAGAGAAAATTGTTATTTCTCCGATAACTGTGATAAAAAGTATACCGAAACAGTTAAGCCATGATCTTGAACATCCTGCAAGTAAAGAAGCTGCAAGTAAAGAAGCAGTGGCTCGCTATCAAGAAAGACCAAGAAGAATAACGGTGTCTGGCGGTGGAGGTTCTCAAAGGTACGCATTCTCATTCATTTCTTGTGGGCGTATGGCCTTGTGCTCTACATCAATATTTGATAAGATCCTTTTTGATATTCTTGATGTCATGACACATACTATTCTAGAATTAAAGCATTCATAGTTAATTTCTGGTTCACTAAATCTTGGTAATCATGTTCGTGGTCAAAGAGGTTGCCAAATAGGAGAACTTTGTTTTTAACTTTACATATTCCTAATAATAGAAGCACACATTTTAAGATTACATAGCAGTGTGTTTGGCATGCTGGAATTAGTTCCATTTTAAAAATTGTTTGTTTTGCTTGATGGGATATTGGGATGGAATGGACCAGTCCTCACTCAGTGAATGTGGTTCCATTTCATTTAGTTAAATTTCATTCGATGCGTAAGCTGGGGTGTACAATGTTAAAACTGCCTTGATATCTTGTGGTGTACGATCTAAAAGCTCCTGCATAATGTTAATATGTACAAAGTACAAACTAATAAGTGACTTTTGTTTTGTGTAAAGTGTGTAACATTATGCTCTTTTTTTACAGTGTTGCACCAGAAGATTATAAAAAAATTAAAGAGAATTTGTATAAACTTCCTAGAATGGGATATGAGACTTTGGCTAAGGAATTGAGGATTGAAAAATCGGTGCTAGTTAAGGGAGTAGATAAGTTTTTTATATTAGAAAAAGAACATAGGTCAGCTGAAGTAAAGGAAGTCTTCAACACACAAACACAATTAAAAGAAAAAACACAAGAAGAAATGGAAGAAGAAACAGAAGAAACAAAGGATTTAAGAGAATTAGCTTTGCATAGGGTTCTAACCTATATGGAGTGGACCACTAAAAAAAGCTTTAGCACAATAGAGAGGCAACATGGTATAAGCTTAGAAGATCAAAAAAAGTTTGTAATTTTTTTTATGGAATTTAAAAAGTATCTGGGGTATTTAGATGTTGAAGCAATTGAAGATGAGGAAAGAAATGGTGGAAGGAGGAAGTAAAGTAAGAAGATGGTGAACTAGAGAATGCAAAGCCAAGCCATAGTTATTAGTATTATATTACTTCACAAAGTCCAGAATTTTTGAATTTTTGTTATCCACGAGAATGGCGACGATCGCCGCGTTGCCGGCGAGCCTGTTTTTTGGTAAAAAATCCGTTTTAGTTACAATAAATATCATGAGAGCGTTAGAGGCTTTTCACGTATGCTTCTACGCTATGGTGGTAAAGAGTATGTTATGCTTTGTTAGGAGTTTTTGTTTGCACAGTTTTGGATTTTTTTGTGATATCGAATAAAAGACATAGGCTATCTTAAGTGAAGAAAAAGGAAAAATAATAATGAGTTATTATAACTTTAAAACTTATACATTTTTTTTCTCCTTTTTTTTTATAGTATTCTTATAAAAATATACATATCAATAAAAATAAAATACAAAATCATCAGAGATGCTAATCATCCATCTTCCTCTGCCTCTTCAATCAGAATTAGGTGTAATTATTTCATATATAGATGTCTTTTGCATACCTTCATTATGTATCCTGAGGAAGAAATAGGGGTTAGTGTAAGTAAGTAGGAAAATACTTGATGCAAGCAGTATGCATCGTATTAATATAAAATTTCAATCAAACTCATTTATAAAAGGTTTTAGGCTTGTTTTAATTTCATCTCAAATAAGCAGCTCCCTAGCCACTTATAAAAAACCTCAAATTAAACAGATAAGCATAAGATGCAAAACTGCTTTTAATAAACTGAAATTGGAAAATGATGCTAACCTCCATAACCTCACCAGCCGTAGTATCAATAACCCTCCTTTTAAGTATTTGTACCAACTCAATTCAATTAGTAGCAATTGATACCTGATGGATAGAAACAAAAACCATCAAAAATTAACCATCAAACTATGAGAAAACCCTAATTTCAAAACTGAATTTTTATATATGTATAAACTGTAAAATAATTTTGGACAAAGAATTTCATAGCTTATATTTGTGTTTGTCGATTTTGTCTAGTGACTCTGGATTTGCCATCGTCTACTGTGAACCCGAATGCTTATACCGTTAAATTTCAAGTAGCTTTAATCATGTGTTGCTGTATAATCACATAAGTAACATTCATCATTTCAGATATGAGAGTCTTTTACAGTTATCATTATTAGAAGATCGTTGCAGAATAGAATATAAGAAAACGAAGACGATGTGGTATCACTTGTCTGTCAACAAAAAAAACTATAATTTTTTTTTTTTTTTTTTTGGATATTGACAACTGCAGATTCATAGAAGATGTTGATCAGAGAGGACAGTGCAGGCAAGCAATGTGCACCTACACTGTTCTCTTCTGTTCATTATCTATGAACTGGAGCTACAAATATGCAAACGAAAAACATAATGTGAAAAACGAAAAGTTTCCGCTTTCATTGTCGGCAGCCAAACAATACCACATGGTCTTAATTTCATCAAATTATAATTTGTTAACCTTAGTAATTAGATCTAATTTACGCACCTTACTTTTCTTCGTGATATAGAAACGACGAAATTTTCCCCTTCCTAGCAATTTCCCATTGTGAAAGACAGCAACACCTATAGTTGAAGAAGCTGTTGCTGCGGAAGACCATTGCTGGGTACAAAAAAAAAAAAAAAAAAAAAAAAAAAAAAAAAAAAAAAATATATATATATATATATATATATATATATAGGGAGACTTTCTTGCGAGAACCATCTTATCTGCGAGAACTGACAGAACCACCAAAAACATACATGCACGCCTTTTAAAATAAAATAAAAATACATGCAAATCATCAATAATCGTAAGTATCCACCTATGTTCTTCAATATCATCATGAACTCATCCTCTTTTTTCACAAAACCCTTACACACGGCCGCAATATTGTCATTGCACGCTTTATAAGAACATACATGCACACCTTCAAAGAAAAATTTTGTATTTCCAATTTCTTATCAAATTCTTTAGAACAACCATGTTTTTTTTAAAAACATATATGTTGTTTTTAGAACATATGTGCAAAAATACAATTATTGAAGGCGTGCATGTATGTTTTTGGTGGTTCTGTCAGTTCTCGCAGATAAGATGGTTCTCGCAAGAAAGTCTCACTATGTGCAATGACAATATTGCGGCCGTGTGTAAGGGTTTTGTGAAAAAAGAGGATGAGTTCATGATGATATTGAAGAACATAGGTGGATACTTACGATTATTGATGATTTGCATGTATTTTTATTTTATTTTAAAAGGCGTGCATGTATGTTTTTGGTGGTTCTGTCAGTTCTCGCAAGAAAGTCTCCCTATATATATATATATATATATATATATATATATATATATATATATATATATATATATATATATATAAAATAAGAATAATAATAGGTTGAGGCTCAAAGAAATTATGTTTATAATGTTTAAACCACGCATATCAGCCATGTTTTATGCATGCTGAACATGTGCTAATACTATTTGTCTAAGGCTAGGCATTGATATTGAGTGCCGTATGCCTGTTCGTTTGAATTCAGGGAGGAGATCGGTGGGAAACGAAATAGGATAACGCGTAGAAGTAACCTGCACCAAATTACTTATGATACGTTCCTATTTCGTTTCGCACCAACCTCCTCCCAGAATTCAGATCCGAAGGCACCAACAATGTACCAGATGTCTATATCAGGAAATGAAGAGTATCCACCGATACTAAAAGTCGATGTCCTGTATCTGTCATGTTAAATTTGTTCACGCATGTTTGTACGCGCAAATCCTCAGAAGGTCTTGCTCAACAGCACGACTAAATTCCAAAAGATAGATGGGAAACAAAAGA
Organism: Artemisia tridentata subsp. tridentata; assembly: GCA_021014915.2. NCBI lineage: Eukaryota > Viridiplantae > Streptophyta > Magnoliopsida > Asterales > Asteraceae > Artemisia > Artemisia tridentata. Next base: position 72,442,792 of record CP139507.1, read on the forward strand.
GGATGGTGCAAGAAGCCGCTTGCATCAAGGTACTTGTCATAGCATTCTCTCTTGTCTCCCATCTATCTTTTAGAATTGCACCATTTTGCTGAGCAGGAGCTTTTGCAGAAACGCACGTACAAACATGTGGAAAAAAACTTAATGCAACAGACATAGACTACCAAATGTTAGTATCGATAGCTGAAAGAAGGCACATAATTTTCAGTTTCTGATATCGACATGCGATGCATAACATGTGCCATTGTTTTTATGTTTGGATGTCGATGGTCCATTTCCATTACCACATATGGTTCCACAACAATTCCAAACCAAGAACGTGACTGAATTTCGAAAGATCAGTGGCAAATGAAATAGGATGGTGCGTAAAAAGTTATCTGCACCAAATAATTCGTGACAGCACCCTATTTCATTTGCCACCAATCTTTCAAAATCTAATCATGTTGTTGGTCAACATAGCTGATTACAGGGTGCTGGCTTATGTTACTATTATTTTATGCATCATCGGTTCAACAAACTGATAACAATGCAAGCCGCAGCGGGTTTTTTTATTTTTAGATATCTAAAAACAGAGAAATCCGATGCGACTTACATTCTCATCGTTTTGTGGAACGGATGATCCATATAATAATAGTAACATAAGCCAACATCTAGGAATAAGCGGTGTCCTTTATCGCATGAAAAAAAATACGTGTATATAGGTGGTAACAAAAGTGAATGGCACATGATTGAACATTAAGGAAAAAAAAAGGGAAAAAATAATAAAAATTGATATGATGTAGTGGTTAGACCTCTGTAACTTCTGGCCAACATGAAGATTTAAAAGCCGCTGCCATAGCACCGAATCTGTTGTATACACAAAAGACGTCAGTAAGCTAAAAAGGGGAAAAGCCATTGTAATATCTGAATTTCAGTGACACTTATCTTTGTCTGGTTCTATTAGTAGCATCCAAGGCTGGCAGCCATATTGATGAATATGGAGTTAAAAAAACCTGACAGAATAAGACCAAATTCAGTACAGTTATTGGGTACGTTGTTTCATCTGCTACCAATTGTTTCCATATCTGTAACGGTGGTGACACAATTACTTCTGGTCAATAGTATGATTGAATTACGAAAGAAAGATGGGAAACGGAAGAGGACGATGCGAAGAAGCAATCCCTTTTAAACCACTTGTCACACCATCCTCTTAGGTTCCGCATCTTTCTTTAGAAATTTAACCTTAGCGTTGACCAGAAACTTTTATGCCACCACGGTTACGAATATGTGTACAAAAATCAGTTATGACAGTTAAAAAAAAACAACGACCCTTTCTAGATCCCCTTACAATTCCTTTCGTCGTTTGAACTCCCTTTGTGCAAAATCCTGCACCAGGCGAATTGCTAGATTGTTCAAACGACGAAAGGAACTGTATGGGAATATAGAACAGGTTACTATATATTAAATTAAAAGAATTCTGCATATTCTAAACACATTACAGCTAATAAAAAGGAAGCGTGTAGTCATTTCATTTGCTCTATTTTGTCTTGGGGAAAAAAACAGTCATGATAGTTAGAAAAAATAGTGATCCTTTCTAAATCCCCTTACAATTCCTTTCGTCGTTTGAACTCCCTTTGTGCAAAGGCCTGCACCAGGCAAATTGCTAGATTGTCGAAATGACGAAAGGAACTGTATGGGAATTTAGAACGGGTAACTATGTATTATCAGAAGCGTCAATAGATACCTATCTAAGTGTAATATTAATACATCTGAGTACGTATATACCTGCAGTTCTGATAATGTTACCATAGCGTTGAACCTGGTGCATACACAGAATGTGTTAGCAGTCTAAAATGAGGAGAACTCATTGCAATATGTAAATTTCAGGAATACTTATCTTTCTTTGATTCTGCTAGCAGACTGTTATTGGCTGCGACCAACATGGAATATTAAATGTTAGCATCGGTAACCAAAGAAAATACCAGATAGTCTTTTTCATGCTCATAATTTCCTTTTTATCGTATGCCTTAGCATTATTAGTATCCAACGCGTTATCATTCGCCGAAAAGTTTAACCTAATTAAAAAAACAGAGTAACAGGTTAATAATGTTGAGCGTAAAGATGATAACAAATATCAGAAAGTGAGCAGAAATCGTAACTTTTAAACAATAGTGGAATGAGTCGTGTTCAAGTGATCTTGTTACGGCCGAACCATTTTCTACTTTTTTGCAATGCCGCTTCTTCGCCTTCAGTTAGAAATAGAAGTAGACTGTTCGTACCTGGATTGGTAGAAAATGCGAGTGATGTATATCAGCTGTTTATATTAGGAAATGAAGACTATTCGATTTTCTTTAGTCGCCGATATTAAAAGCCAATGCCTTGTGTCTGCCATGTTAATTTTGTTCATGCATGTTTGTACGTGTAGTTCCACAAAAGGTCCTGGTCAACAACACGACTAAATTCCAAAAAATATATGGGAAACAAAAGAGGATGGTGCGAGAAGCAGCTTGCACCAAATTACTTGTCACAGCATTCTCTCTTGTTTCGCATCTATCTTTTAGAATTCTACCATGTTGTCAAGCAAGAGGTTTTGCAGAACCGCACGTACAAACATGCGAAAAAAAATTAACGCGACAGACAGAGAGCATCAAATGTTAGTATCGATAACTAAAATAAGGTACATAATTTTCAGTTTCTAATATTGGTATGCGATGCATAACATGTTTCATCGTTTAGTCCAAACCAAGAACGTGACTAAATTTTGAAAGATCAGTGGCAAATGAAATAGGATGGTGCAGAAGAAATTATCTGCGCCAAATAATCTGTCAGACCATCCTCTTTCATTTGTCACCAATCTTTAAAAATCTAATCATGTTGTTGATGAACATAACTGATTACAGGGTACTGACTTATGTTACTACTATCATACGTATGCTTTCTTCGACAAACTAATGATAATGCAAGCCACAGGGGCTTCTTTATTTTTAAATATCTAAAAACAGAAAAATCCGATGTGACTTACATTCTCAGCGTTTTGTGGAACGAAGGATACATATAATAATAGTAACATAAGTCAGCATTTATGTTGACACGTATTTATGACTGCGGTGACATAAATGGTACTAATAAACAGTACGGTGCAATTACGAAAGAGAGATGGGAAATAGAAGAGGGTGCTGTGGAGAAGTAATGTCATTCTAATTACTCATCACAACATTCTCTTCTGTTTGGCATCTTTCTTTTCGAATCATACCCTATTGTTGATCAGTACCTTTTATCCCACCGCAATCATGAATATGTGAAAAGACATGGGCATGACACTCGGATATCACTGCATTTAACAATGGATACTCACCAAGAAGTGCTAAGAAGCAATGTAGGCCAGATTACTCATAAGACAATACTATTACATTTTCCACCAATCGGCCGAGATTGCATCTGACTGTCTATTAAATGTTCTAGTCTGATTTAACATCATATGTTCCCTAGATCAAAAGCAACAGCAACAACATAGCTGAATTCTAGAAGATCAGTGAGAAGCGAAATTGTAACACCCCAACCTGACAAGGGTAAAGATATCACAATAATGGTTTCATATCAGATCAAAACAAAGCATACATCTATAGTAATACAAGAATTTCAAAGGTTACAAGCGAATTACTGAAACTACAAGGTTACAAATGAGAATTCCAATACATACTAACTCTAAAATATATTAACATCTAGTCATCTCTAATCCAGAAGGGCTATCAAGGTCTTCTAAGTCCAAAGTTCTCTCCACTCATTCCCAGCTTCCTACTAAAACCTGCCGCAGGAAAAGAAATGCGGCTGAGCTACGAGAGCTCAGTGAACAGATATAACGATAACAAAGCAGCAATGGAGAAAAGTACATATAACAGAAATAAAGGTCATGCAGATATAATATGGGTTAAGGGAATACGTAAAAGAATACGAACAAAGGAAAAAGAACAAGGGATAGTAATCCACCACGAGCCCAGAAACAAATCAAATCAAATGTAACCATATCTTCATAACCATATAGAGGGGAGACCTCTCAGATAATCAGATAATATGAGGGGTGTCCTCATTCTTCAAATGGAGTAGCTAGCTCCCAGATATATGTGAAAGGCGTGCATTGCACACAAGCACCAGTCACCAGACAATAATAAATCATATATAGATAATCCACTAAACAGAACAGATCTAGGATTGCAATCCATACGCCCCCCCGAACCATATACCAATCATAATAAAGCGCGCATAATCAAATGGGGACGGTGTGAGGAATCACTCACCCACACATGAGTCATGCCAGTGGTGCATCACAGACATGGACATGGAACCCCCATGCCTAGTGTCACAGAGTTTGGCTCGGGTATCAAACTAAGAGTCAGATATCATATCAAATCAGAGTGTCATAGTAACAAGGTTCATATCAATTTATTCATAACAGATGGTTCATATCAAATATCTCAGAAGTAGTATCAAAGGTCCAAATCAGAGTTTGTCAGGTCATGGTTCATATTCAATAATCAAGTCAAGGTTCAGATCAAAAGTTCATTTCAAAAGTTTCTATCAAAAGTCCATTTTAAACAATCCTTTATTCATGATTTTTATAAAACGATCCTTTAAAGTGGTCTTCATAAAAATAATCTTTCAAAACGGTTTTTATAAATATAGTCTTCAAAATATAGTTTTCATAAAAGTTAGTAACATTTTATATAAAAGTAGTTTCGCATCATTTATAAACAACTTTTTTAAAATGGTTTTTCTCAAAACATTTCCATGGTATAATTAAATAGGTTTTCATAACATAGGTTCATAACAGAGGTCATATCATATGGGATCAACAGAGCATGTTCAAGCAAAGGGAATCATAGCAATGGCATCAGTTCAGAAACTAACGGATCAGAAATGAAAGAGATCATGAGAAACCTTATAAGGAAGGTCAGAATATCTGTACCTTATACCGCAATTGAAAACACAACAGAAAATATAAAGGTCGAACGCAAACTCCATCTTCAGCCAATCTACACAAATTCATGATTGTCTTGTTAAAAGCCTATTTAACTCAGATTACTTATTTTAGTCGGCTTTCCGTTTTTAGTGACTTTTCATATTTAGGAAGTTTCCCGAAATAGCAAATTAATACTTTAAGACTATAATTGACGATTAATAATATTAGAGGATCAAAATGACAATTATAATGGCTTAGGGTTAGTTATGACGAATTAAAATGTTTTAGGATCTTATATATCATTTTAGCAAAGTATAGGGTTTAATGTGTCAATTATCAAAGTTAAGGGTTAAGTGTGTCAAATCGATTTTAGGACTTATATTAACTGAATTAAGAGAGCAATCACACGTGACATGGCTTTAGTTTTATATTTGTATCCACTTTGGTCATCATACTATATTAGTGTTGCATAAATACAATTTAGCGTCGATACACCATTGTCACATAACTATTAAAATTTATTATGTATTATGTTTTAATACGTATTATGTCAGCAATCTATATTAACTAATGACACTAAAGTGAATCTTTAGTATCACATATATGTATTATATAAAAGTAGTTAAAACTGTATATTTTGAACATGCGCTGCTACGTATTTCTTATGTACATTATATTTTACATTGTTATATTCTAAATCTCAAATCGAAGGGACAGTGTTTTATACGTGACATCTTTAGATAAAAAACAAGCTCCGCATGTTGTGATCATGAATATGTGTTGCTTAAGGATTTACGTGACAATTGCGTGTTTAATCTCATATAACTTTTACTAAATGAAACAAAACATATCGAGTGACTGAATATACGTATGAAGAATCATTACAAGAAAATCAAACGGATCTTTAGGGGGTACCTTACGGTCGAATATGTGAATGGAACAAAGAGCAAGAGATATAGCCACGATCGCCAAGCCAAGCGTATCACAAATACCTTCAACTAAACATCCCACGAGCAGTCTTCCTTCTTGTCGTGTCTTAGATTATCAAGAACAATTTGATCGGTTTGGTTTACTAGATGTGGTTGTGTTTTTGTTTTGATTTTTTTTTTGTGTGTCTCGAATCGAAAGGAAAATGGGAGAGTAACTGCTACATCTCATAATATGATTGATATGATGCTTGACGTTTTGACGTTTGACACGTTTCATTCTTTGCATTGACATGATGAAATTGTCAAAATGGGATTGTAAAGCATGACTTATGATATATATATATATATATTTGATGTTTGTTCGGATGCGTGAATGATTAGAAGATGAGATTGTGCCGATTAATAAGAATGAGATAGGGAGGTCTCAATTCTCAAATAAGGAATGTCGACAATATTGATGGGCTGATTGAGGGTGATTAGGGCCTACCATTTAAGGGTGATTTATCACTTCCATATTTAGCCAAATTCATACTTATCTCCATAATATATTGTGTACAAATTTTAATCAATTCGGCCTATAAGAAACTTTTAAACGTGCCATACTTTAATTATCAAGTTCTTGTATTATTTCATATTTTACTTTAGGTTACACGTTCATATCGTATAGTTTCCGAGTCATAACACGATATATAACTCAAGTTTTAATTTATAGCGTATTTCATAAGTTCTTAAAATTTCAAATTTAGAGGGTATTTTGGTTATTTCAGATTGTGGAAATTTTGGGGTTTTACAATTCTTCCCCTCTAAAAGAAAATTTTCGTCCTCGAAAATTGAAGTGAAACGAAACGGAAAACATAACGGACTGTGAACAGAAATGTGAATGACTAGTTTCTCATGACTCTATCTTGTTGATCAAAATAGCTTCGGTTTTCTCAGAAAGACATATCATACTGAATCCAGATCAAAAGAGTAGTATACCAACGTAGAAGATGATAAACGTAATCTCTCGGGAGAGATACAGGAAAATACGTAGGATCTTGACGGATATGCCGTTCATAGAATTTGATTAGACAAACCAGATGAGAACGTACAGAAAATAGATTGTTGAAAAACATCAACCGGTAGAAGGCTCTACAACAGAATCTAAGATCTTATTGGAAGCGCAGAGGTCAGCAAAACGCATGTCGAGAATCCAAACGTATCAGATCGTATAACGGTGAAAGCAGATTGGGCGTATAGGTGGAACAATCCTAAAGTCTTACTAACGCAAAAATCCTCAAACAGCTGATCGGAATTCTAAGGCTCCTAAGGCACTCCTCAAATATCCTATGATCACAATAAGTGCACGTTATATGAGGTAAGTATTATCACGTTGGCCAGACGCCATAATACCGGCATCATATAAATATGCCCTCATGATGGTCATACTTTATCTCAAGTCGTGAACAAAATAACCTATCTTAATTCACCTAATCCTTCTACAGTCTCAGAGGTCATCAAAATCAAACACCATAACTAAGAAGAGAACGAAACTACTCGAAAGAGTAACGGACAGATCTAGAATGTCTATCAGAATTTAGGTATGTCGTTAATAGCGGCAATCCTTCGTCACTCACCGAAATCAACTCAGCCAATATAAATGGTTGCTTCGAAACTCCGCCCATTTCTGGACATAAATCTCAAGGTTCCATCCACAATTCGTCAAATTTCGCATAACAAAACCATCGTCCAACATATGCAGAATGAACATAGAACGGAATTACTAATGGAGAGCCTAAATTATTCAAAGGACCTCATTATTAGGTAACGAAAATCGAAGTAGGTTGAGAGGAAGTGAATTACGTCATCAATAGCTTCATCCTTCACAGAATCAACTCTCTCAAACACGAATGTTCGCTTCAAAATTCATCCATTCAGATACATGATTTCAAATCTCTTCCAATTCCAAGTAGCCTGTCTACGTCTGTCCATATGATCATAGGGTGGAAAGGAATTATAAACTTGAGTCTGGTCCCTCAAGCCTTCGACGCCTCTTCTGGATTCTGTGGTGTGGTAACGCGAACCTCTGACACGATCACTGTGCATTCTTCAATCCGCGAGTCCGCTTCTGCTCTCAATTCATCTTAGTACAACTAAAATGAATAGAAAAGCATGACTGCGTGTCTTTGACAGGTCTTCTAGCATAGTTCAAAATTCGCCTAATCCAGCTGCTGTCATCACAGTATACCTGGTAGTGTTGTCTGCTATAATCTCTGAACGTCAATCCAATCTACTCTTCCAGAACAAAGGGTCATTCTACTTAATACGAAGATGATCTACGTGCTCCTCGTTTGACTCTGAGCACAAACACACTGTCATACTATGACAATTGTCGAATTACTCGCGAAAACATGATTCTATTAGCCAATACAATTGGCATCATTTAAAACTCATAATGACCACAACGAGTACGAAGGCCGCTTCAGGGATCGTCTTCATATCTACTTCACATCACTAATTCTTCCTCTTCACGAATAAAACTGAAATGCTTCACAGAGGTTACTCTCAGTTAGTCATCTCCCTTCTTAGAAGTTTTTGTGGTTGTTTCTCCTGTCCTTCAAACCTAAATGAGACCATATGATACGGAGTTTTCAAAGATAGGCCAAATCGATCATTGATACGCGAAAAGGAAAAAAAAATGACGGATAGTGATATGGTTAAGTTCACGATAGTCGATAAGCCGCCGCATACTTCTCTCTTTCTTCTTCATGTGCCAACAGGAAAATCCCAGGATGAACACTAGTGTGAAGAAAATTATATTTGAACAGTCCCCTTAATCTCTCAACTTCTATGACATTATGGTTTCGTCAACTGAGATCAATTCGATGCCAACTCTACTTCCCAAGCAGGAGGGGATTCTAAGAGGTTCATCAGAGAACATCGGAAAATTTTCGTACAACAAATACTTCCAATGTCGGAGCTTCTAAGGGTGGATACTAATAGGTGTCAGGAGAACTCGACAACCTAATGAGAACGAAATATGTGCTTTCATAGCAGCATTAATCGTAACAGATTTAAGCGGTTAAGAGTCATCATAACCAAAAGTAGGGTGAGGCAGATTGTTAAGGATCACATTTCAGATACGGTAGTCTATGGTAGCTTTACGAAAGCCAGCAATCAATAACCAAAAGACCTCAAAATCAAATATATCAAAAGTAAACGGATTTGTAGAACGAATATGGTCGTCAAGTCAGACGGATAGTTCATATATCGAGGTCAAGTACACGGTTCATCATTGTGTTGAGCTATATAAGCGAATAGTTTCGAAATGTTGGAATTCTATTTAGCTTCTTAGCATATATGGCAGGTAGGGTGTGCATCATCAGAAATTCGAACATCGTATAACTGTCAAAAGTGAGATGTATGGAATATTAGTTATCAACATCATAATGCTCAGTTAACAATTCCGTACTGAGATAGTATTTACATCATATCTTTCCAAAGGAACTGGTTGGCAGGCAAGTTTAATCATTCCAAAGGGAGGGAACAAAACTTCTTATATTCGTGGTTGATAATTGTCAGGGTTCTCATAGGAGTAGTAATGGATTACGCAGAACTGAGTAGTATCAGATGATACACTTCATATCCGACATGAGTAATGAATTCATAGAATGTGTCAAACACATTATGGTTGAATGACCATCTGGATGGTCGGAAAGGTATTAAACTGTTTGTCAAATAAATCGAAAGTGGAGATCAAAATCAGGAAGTGAAACTTAAATGGTGCAAGGTATCTATGTAGTTTTCGAGGAATTCCAAACTTACTTGGTTACTAAGCTTACGTTGCAAAACTTTCTAGCTCCTGAGACAAATGTTCTTACAAGGCATATCTAAAGGCAAAGGCACGAATCAGAGTAATGCGGAAGCAATGCTACTTACATAGATGTCTTAGTCTACCCATTCCTCACCGGTAATAACTTAAGTTCCTATGGGGAAATCCTAAAGCAAATTTTTCAAAGGTTGTCTTATGAGCGCCTACAGTGGAAACTTAGTGGTCCAAACTTCACAGGCCAAGGGTAAATGTATTACGAGTCGCAGCCTGTCTCTCTGATACCATAATTGTAACACCCCAACCCGACAAGGGTAAAGATATCACAATAATGGTTTCATATCAGATCAAAACAAAGCATACATCTATAGTAATACAAGAATTTCAAAGGTTACAAGCGAATTACTGAAACTACAAGGTTACAAATGAGAATTCCAATACATACTAACTCTAAAATATATTAACATCTAGTCATCTCTAATCCAGAAGGGCTATCAAGGTCTTCTAAGTCCAAAGTTCTCTCCACTCATTCCCAGCTTCCTACTAAAACCTGCCGCAGGAAAAGAAATGCGGCTGAGCTACGAGAGCTCAGTGAACAGATATAACGATAACAAAGCAGCAGTGGAGAAAAGTACATATAACAGAAATAAAGGTCATGCAGATATAATATGGGTTAAGGGAATAAGTAAAAGAATACGAACAAAGGAAAAAGAACAAGGGATAGTAATCCACCACGAGCCCAGAAACAAATCAAATCAAATGTAACCATATCTTCATAACCATATAGAGGGGAGACCTCTCAGATAATAAGATAATATGAGGGGTGTCCTCATTCTTCAAATGGAGTAGCTAGCTCCCAGATATATGTGAAAGGCGTGTATTGCACACAAGCACCAGTCACCAGACAATAATAAATCATATATAGATAATCCACTAAACAAAACAGATCTAGGATTGCAATCCATACGCCCCCCCGAACCATATACCAATCATAATAAAGCGCGCATAATCAAATGGGGACGGTGTGAGGAATCACTCACCCACACATGAGTCATGCCAGTGGTGCATCACAGACATGGACATGGAACCCCCATGCCTAGTGTCACAGAGTTTGGCTCGGGTATCAAACTAAGAGTCAGATATCATATCAAATCAGAGTGTCATAGTAACAAGGTTCATATCAATTTATTCATAACAGATGGTTCATATCAAATATCTCAGAAGTAGTATCAAAGGTCCAAATCAGAGTTTGTCAGGTCATGGTTCATATTTAATAATCAAGGCAAGGTTCAGATCAAAAGTTCATTTCAAAAGTTTCTATCAAAAGTCCATTTTAAACAATCCTTTATTCATGATTTTTATAAAACGATCCTTTAAAGTGGTCTTCATAAAAATAATCTTTCAAAACGGTTTTTATAAATATAGTCTTCAAAAATATAGTTTTCATAAAATTTAGTAACATTTTATATAAAAGTAGTTTCGCATCATTTATAAACAACTTTTTTAAAATGGTTTTTCTCAAAACATTTCCATGGTATAATTAAATAGGTTTTCATAACATAGGTTCATAACAGAGGTCATATCATATGGGATCAACAGAGCATGTTCAAGCAAAGGGAATCATAGCAATGGCATCAGTTCAGAAACTAACGGATCAGAAATGAAAGAGATCATGAGAAACCTTATAAGGAAGGTCAGAATATCTGTACCTTATACCGCAATTGAAAACACAACAGAAAATATAAAGGTCGGACGCAAAATCCATCTTCAGACAATCTACACAAATTCATGATTGTCTTGTTAAAAGCCTATTTAACTCAGATTACTTATTTTAGTCGGCTTTCCGTTTTTAGTGACTTTTCATATTTAGGAAGTTTCCCGAAATAGCAAATTAATACTTTAAGACTATAATTGACGATTAATAATATTAGAGGATCAAAATGACAATTATAATGGCTTAGGGTTAGTTATGACGAATTAAAATGTTTTAGGATCTTATATATCATTTTAGCAAAGTATAGGGTTTAATGTGTCAATTATCAAAGTTAAGGGTTAAGTGTGTCAAATCGATTTTAGGACTTATATTAACTGAATTAAGAGAGCAATCACACGTGAAATGGCTTTAGTTTTATATTTGTATCCACTTTGGTCATCATACTATATTAGTGTTGCATAAATACAATTTAGCGTCAATACACCATTGTCACATAACTATTAAAATTTATTATGTATTATGTTTTAATACGTATTATGTCAGCAATCTATATTAACTAATGACACTAAAGTGAATCTTTAGTATCACATATATGTATTATATAAAAGTAGTTAAAACTGTATATTTTGAACATGCGCTGCTACGTATTTCTTATGTACATTATATTTTACATTGTTATATTCTAAATCTCAAATCGAAGGGACAGTGTTTTATACGTGACATCTTTAGATAAAGAAACAAGCTCCGCATGTTGTGATCATGAATATGTGTTGCTTAAGGATTTACGTGACAATTGCGTGTTTAATCTCATATAACTTTTACTAAATGAAACAAAACATATCGAGTGACTGAATATACGTATGAAGAATCATTACAAGAAAATCAAACGGATCTTTAGGGGGTACCTTACGGTCGAATATGTGAATGTAACAAAGAGCAAGAGATATAGCCATGATCGCCAAGCCAAGCGTATCACAAATACCTTCAACTAAACATCCCACGAGCAGTCTTCCTTCTTGTCGTGTCTTAGATTATCAAGAACAATTTGATCGGTTTGGTTTACTAGATGTGGTTGTGTTTTTGTTTTGATTTTTTTTGTGTGTGTCTCGAATCGAAAGGAAAATGGGAGAGTAACTGCTACATCTTATAATATGATTGATATGATGCTTGACGTTTTGACGTTTGACACGTTTCATTCTTTGCATTGACATGATGAAATTGTCAAAATGGGATTGTAAAGCATGACTTATGATATATATATATATATATATATATATATATATATATATATATATATATATATATATATATTATATATATATATATATATTTTTTTTTTTTTTGATGTTTGTTCGGATGCGTGAATGATTAGAAGATGAGATTGTGCCGATTAATAAGAATGAGATAGGGAGGTCTCAATTCTCAAATAAGGAATGTCGACAATATTGATGGGCTGATTGAGGGTGATTAGGGCCTACCATTTAAGGGTGATTTATCACTTCCATATTTAGCCAAATTCATACTTATCTCCATAATATATTGTGTACAAATTTTAATCAATTCGACCTATAAGAAACTTTTAAACGTGCCATACTTTAATTATCAAGTTCTTGTATCATTTCATATTTTACTTTAGGTTACACGTTCATATCGTATAGTTTCCGAGTCATAACACGATATATAACTCAAGTTTTAATTTATAGCGTATTTCATAAGTTCTTAAAATTTCAAATTTAGAGGGTATTTTGGTTATTTCAGATTGTGGAAATTTTGGGGTTTTACAGAAATAGCATAGTGTAAAAAAGTGTTGTGCACCAAATTACTTCTAACACTATACTATTTCGCTTCTCACTAATCTTCGAGAACTGCAACCGATTGTCGACCATTTGCTTTTGTTATCTAAAAATCAACACGTTTTGATTATTAAGATCCATATATGAAGTTATAACTAAACAATTTCAGAGAAGTCAGCCATTTTAAATAAGAGGATTGAGATACACTGTCAGATAACAATGTATATAAGTTCTATTATTTAAACTGACCAACTTCGCTAACATTATATAGACATATACATATTTTTTTTTGGATGCATATCTTTGGTATTAATTCTTCTACTAAAAGGTTTATGGTAACAACATTATATATATATATATATGTATATATATATATATATATATATATATATATATATATATATTATATATATATATATATATATATATATATATATATATGTAGATATACATGCATATATAATAGATATAGATGCATATATATACATATATGTATTACTTTAAATCTTTCAATAGAAGAATTAATAACAAAGATATGCACCCCAAAAAAAGTGGGTACATATTTATGTGTTTTACGTGTTATGTACATATAAAAGTAGAAAATAATGCTCATGAAAACACAACATACTCACTCTTTGAAAGTTTCTCGGCAATTTCTATTGCTGTTCGAATATCATCTATCCAAATGTATGTATATGAGGTGTAGCTTGTTGAAATGTGGTTAACAAATTAATATGTAAATGTCTAGTATCGAACCCGAGACCTCGGGATTGCACACATTACAAATGAGTATTAAGGAATAATAATAAATGTATTTTATATATTTATTATTAGCACAAGAACTTAACGACCGTTAGTGTTTTCCGTTAAATGACTAACGACCGTTAGACGCAAATAAGGAAAGAGTGTTTGTATGTAATTAGGAAACAAGGAAAAGATCTAGAAACCCTCTCTTGGGTTGAGGATCGGCCGAACATGGGTTAGGGGCAACCCATTGCCCTAACTTGTTCCCAAAGATTCCTAAACACTATATAAACAAACCTTAGGTAATTGTTTTGGCTAATCTTTTGTGCACACAATTATCCCTAAAGTTTTCTCTCCTCTTGGTTTGTCCTTGCCGATCGTATACCCTTCTCCAAGGGATATAGGATCGAATTTTTGTGATAAAAAATAAATCTTGTGTTTTACTTGCATAACCTTAATACGGTTTAATTTGTGTGTACAAGAACGAGGTAACAACACACTATTGTTGTTATCAAGAGATCGATAAACAAAATGGTAAGGGGTTTATCATTGATCTAGTTTAAATCATATTCAAGATTTATTGAAGTGCATCGGGTACGTTTTCTATTTATGTTTAAGTTAATAATTATGTGTTATACTAATTGTTTACATGCTTCCGCTATTATGTACTTTGTGTTATTGAATTATATGATTGTCATGGTTTTCAAATTCCAACAGTGGCATCACAAGCCATGTATAACATGTAATTGATTACTTAAACAATAAAAAACGTATCTTTAAATTGTTTAGAATATACATGTTTGTTTTCTAGGGTTTTAATTATTAAAAATTTGTTTTTTTTAATAAATGTCGAACCCTAACCCTAATTTAGGGGGGGTGTCGATTTAATGCATAAACCCTAATTAGGGTTTGTGTTTTTCATAATTAATTGTAATTAATTAGAAACCCTAGGTCTTTAAACAATTGTTGTGTTATGAATCTTGTGACCTAATTGCTATATGATATGCATGAATCCGTGACTATTTATGCATAATTAGTCACGGATTAAATTACTTGAATTAAATTGTTTAGATGTTTGCTACATGTTTAGATAAATCTAAAATTAGGGAAGACCTAATATATATTAAATTAATGAATCGGTTATGTGCAACGTGGTATATTATCATTAAAACTTACGCGGCCAATTGTTGGTGTCTGTGGTCCATTGGGCACAATGAGCTCGAAAACCAATGGGAGTTTTATTGATTCTATACATAATAATTCACATATAGATTATTAATAGGATTTGTTTAAAAGGTTGCATGTGGCTAGATGTTTCAATTACAATTAATTGTTTTAATTGTTTCATTATTAGTTGATTGTTTGTTTTCTTTAATTACTTGTTTATTGTTTTTTTTTATATGTGATATGTTAAAGTAAGCAATAAAAAGGGTAATTTTCAAAGAAAATTAAATTGGACTAATAATGGTGAAACATAAAGTAATAAAGTAAGGATCTTGCAAAGTCTTATGTGCCGACAGTGGTTCGCTTCGCACGGTAATTTGCTCCCAGGCGAGACTAGCAAGATCTAAACTTTGTCACTTAATTTTTAAGACTAAGATCATAAACTTTTGCTTGATTGATGTTTTTGTACAATAGTGTGTGAAAGGCGGACCAAAGTTGACAAACTGTGTGGTGGGTTTATCTGGAGAGGGGTTTTTTAAGAGATTCGCTCCTACCGGCTCTCCGGGCCCGCTTGTGCGTCAACTGCGACTTACCTATATCACTATTTACGTACACTATCATCTTAAGGGTGATTTACCTCAATTCCACGCGCCACTTTTGTGCCAAATATCCGAATAACATGTAAGTAGTAGGATATGTGGGCGATAATTGTTGGTACTTCTTTAATTGGTGAACCCAATACCTCAAGTAAATATTTTTTGGTTTACTCTTAACTAAATGGGAAATAAAAATTGTTTTGAAAACTAATGATACAAAGATGAGTGCATGCATCTTTGTACATGTTTTTGTCACATCAAAAACTAAATACCCTAAAATTTAAGTTACGTGCCATCTAACAATAAGGAACACTTGAAGTTAATTTTGGGTATGCGTGAGACCTGGACCAAAATTAATGACAAGGTAAATTTCCGAGTGTGCGTGAGACCACACATGGATTAATTTGCAGTTTCTAAGTTAGACAACTTAATTAAGCTGATGCGTGATACCTAGAGCTTAAAGCATGAGATGGGATAAAACATGCTTACGTGACATATTGATGAATCAATATGTAGTAAATCCCATAAATTATCTAGGAATTGGAAAACTTGTTTGCCAATTATTGTACGACAGATTACCATCTTTTGTACTTCCACTACTAGCAGATCAACTGATGTAGTGTGTGGAAAACTAGAAGGGGGGTTGAATAGTTTTTACCGTTTTAAAGTTTTCTTTGCTTTGTTACTATATGTTAATTTCAAAGGAAACAATCACAAATAAATAATCACACAATATAAACAAAAGATAAAGAGAGGAAAGATCAAACCACACGACACTGTTGTTTATAGTGGTTCGGCTACAAGGACTCTCTTCCTTGCCCTACTCCACTCCCCGAGTTTCCTACTCGAGAGTTTATCTTTCACTAAGAAACAAACTCCTTTTCCAGGCGGAGAAAACCTTTACACGTCGCTTACTTCCTTTTCCGGTACTAAGCTAAACACCGGGTTCTTTCACAAGGTAGAACCAACCTGACGTCGCCTATTTACTTTACCGACACTAAGCTAGATGTCGAGTTCTTTACACGGGCACAACTACTCCTTACACTCCTTGTGCTTTAAGGACTAAAGCACTAACCACACTCACTGATTACAAATGATAGATATGATGTGTGAAACAAACTACAATATCACACAGTAATGCAACTAAAGGATTACGGTTCTGTAGATCCTTGAATGCTTGATCTCCTTTCTACAAAATGAAAGATCAAAGTGAAATGCAACTATGAATGATGTTAGTAAGATATGTACTGAATGAATATGTGTGTTAAAGCTATATGAGTGATGAGAGAGCCAAATGATCAGCTTCCTATTTATAGGCAAGCTGATCTTCAGCTCACGGATCCCACGGATCCCTCACAAGGGATCCGTCCTTTATGTAATTTGGATCCGTGGGACATGACAGCTAAGGTATAGTTGTCTCTTACCATATCTTAGTTGTATCTTACCAAATCATCCAAGATCTTCAAATGTCAACTATGTATCTTGCAAATCTAACCAAGATATATCAAAGATCTTCTATGTGATGCATGCAATGATGTCATGGAATGGTTCTAGAATTAAAGTTTCCTTTTAAGGAAACAAGTTACTAAACTTGTAATTCTTAGTTAGTATGTGAAGTGTAAAATGTGTACTCAAGAGACTTAAGCTAGTATTTATTATTTGCTAAAAGATATTCCTTATATTTGTTATTAACAAAACTAATGAAAGATCAAAGAATATAAATAACGTTTTTGAGACGCTATTTGTATTAACAATCTCCCCCTTTTTGTTGATGACAAAACATAAGGTATATTTTTGAGCAAGAGAATAAATATAGCATGAGTTCTTAAAAAATATATATTAAGTTTGTTTATTAAAGAAAAGTTTTGTAAAAAATTTATGTACTGTGATGAATCACAGTTGATGCAAACTTAGTTCCTTTCTCCCCCTTTTTGTCGAAACAAAAAGAGTAGCGTAGCGGAATGCGATTTTGAGAACTTTAAAGCTCCCCCTTGTTTTATACTCCCCCTAGATGGAGTAATCAAGGAAATGATGCATGAATCTACAAAACAAATGGTTAGTATATGAAATGCTTATGAGATGCTCCCCCTTGATGTATACTCCTCACTTCTCGAGTACCAACGTATACTATGAAGGGTATGATATGCTGCAAATGAAGTGTTAGTAATGAATGACTTCAATTAAGAAGTAGAATGCTTGTGAAGTATTCTCCCAAACAAGCCTTTCAATAAGTTTTGACTTTTAAAAGTCAAAGTAAGTGTCTGATCATTATTTGTACCTAGGGTAATCATAATCAAGGTATAATATATGCTATATAAGAATGTTAGTTCACAATGATAATGATAATATGCAATATGTTGATCACTCATAAGCATAAAAACATCACATTCATTAATTGAAAATTATGTGACAAAAGTCACAAATATGATATGATGTTACATTACAAAATAAATCCTAAATAAAGACAACTACAACATCATCCTAGAAGGTTCCTAACAACACTTTTATTGAGGCGGATGAGAGATTGCGTTTAAACGTTCAAGAACATGGTTCAAGATGAACCTCATCTCATTTTGAAGCTCATGGACCAAGATGTTGGTCCTTTGGGCCAAGTGAGCCGTTCTCTCACAATGTGCGCAATCATGACTTGAGAAGCCGGGAGGAAGATTAGGCTCCAAGTTTTGCGGTGGTGTTGGTGGTGGTGGTTGGTTGTTGTTGTTGTTTGATGGTTGTTGTGGTGTTTGGAGGGAGTTCATAAGGATGTTTTGAATGTCCATTGCTTCATGAAGGCGATGGTCAACCATACCCGAGAGAGTGTAGAGACGGTTGAGCTCTTCACTAATCTCTTCTTGGGTTTGAGGCATATTCATCCACATTGCCTCATCAATGGCAACTAGAGTGGATGTGGGTGATAGAGGTTGTGGTTGAGGTTGGGATGATTGTGCATCATGGTATAAATGGCCATGGATATCTGGGTAAACCGGGTGAAAAAGCATGGGTTGTTGACCTTCAAAGGTCATGGGTGGAAGATTGGGTAATTTTGGTGAAGTTCTTCTAAGTCATCAAGATGTGGTGATGTAGGAGGAGTCCTAAATAATTCCAAGGGTTGGAGTTTGGGTGAGTTTGGTGGTGATGGTGATCTAACAGGCTATGATGGAGCCGGTGGTGGAGTAGAGGCTATTGGAGTAATGGTTGGTGGTGGTGTTTCACTACTAGAAAATTGGGCATCAGCAACGAAAGTTTGCATCGCTATTCTGTCACTAAAGCCCTTCAACGACAAAATTGTGATGGATATATTCCATCGCAAAAAAGGGCCTCGCAAAATTTTAGCGATAAGTTTAGCGACAAAAGCTTCAAAGTTTTGGCGACGGGTTGTCGGACTCAAACCCCTCACTAGAGCCTTTTCAAAGTTACCTAAACTAAATTTGATTCGACCATCAAGTGACGGCTTAGCAACAAACTTTCTGTCGCTAATAGTAACATCTAAGCCAGCCATTTTGTTGTTATTCCATCACTACTAGAAATGGAAATGTTTGTCGTTAATCCGCCACTAAAACTATTGTCTCAATACCGTCACTAACAATTTGATGTACTAGTGAAAATGTTATTTTGCTCACAAATATTAACTATGAGCACAACAATTAAACAAAGAAATCATCATCATTCAAATAATCACTTTGTATACAAAAGTCAAAATAATCATACAACATATATTACCATTCAGATGAAATGATCTACGAGTTGTACGCATATCCAGGAATAATAATAAGCTGAACGATTGTACAGAATTCCTATGAAATTAGAAAATCATGATTGTTTGCCAAGTGAACTTCTTTGAGATATTCTTGCTTAATGATCGGAATCCACCTATGGTCAAAATACATATACAAGTATAAGTACAGAGTGTTGGTAAAATCATGGTTTCATAAGCAATCTCAAGTTTATAAAAATATTTACCTTACCAAATGATAGGACATAACGATAGATTGTACTCCTGCAGGCGTGTCCATATTATCAGATAACATGTATGGTCTTACTTAAAGATGTCAATCGTCATAGATCTCATTTTGAAGATACAAATATCACCTGAAAAAGAAGAAAACTAAATAGTTACACATATATTTTAAGAATACCTTTACACAATCTAACATTATTCTTTTCTAATACGATTTCAAAACTATTCTAATTTTAGGCCGGCTTATTTACATCTTGCAAAGTGCTCAATGAAATGACTAAAAATCCCTATATTCTTTTCAATATGGGTGAGCATACTCATTAAACAAAACATGTATACAATCCCCTACTTCTCGTGCCAAAATAATAGGAACAAACGTTGATCCGCTAATTCTTTTCCACCATCTTCTACCAAAGGCTACAATTAATAGCATGTAATGGTAAGGCACACAAAATCGTTAATAAAGAAAAAGTATGAATTGTGCTAATAGCTTGAAGATGCAGATTCACGAGGTTAAGGCACAAAATCACACCAAGCTGTTAACATAACAACAACATAAGTAAGTAAATCAATGTTGACTAATCTTCAGATATATATCCAAAGAATGACAGTTCAAGTGTTCACTTTGATCGAGTATAAAGTCCTCACATTAAGATTAACTTGAAGGTCGATAATCATGATCCACCCACAAAAAGCAACATAGCATGACTACAACCAAACATTTGATATGTCCCAATCCATGGCCTTTCCTTGATACCCATATCAGTATAAGCGCAATTAGGTATGTATCTTAAGTTTTAGCTTACGTAGTAGCAAATAACAATCTTAGATTATTCTTATTTGTACTAGAAAGCATAACTATTCCCAATTAATTGTACTAGAAAGCAGAATACCATAAGTCTTATATGAATTAAGAGATTAACCATTTGATTGAGAAAGATATATGATTACCATAGCCAAGGCCTTTAGCATGCTTCCATGTCTCAGGCGTACAACCAAATAAATATTCTGCACATTGAAACAAAAAAAAATACAATTAGAAGACAACATACATTGACCTGAATTCTGCTGTCAAATTTTCATGTTGAAAAGGATGTTACACTCATATACATGTTGAGAAAATTATCTTTTAAAATGGAGAAATACTTGCTTAAAAGTGATTGTTGGTATAACGGAAAAAAACTATAAACAGAACTGCTCCATAGGTAGGAATTCCTGAATTCAATAACATGGAAGATTAAGTCTGGTAGCAATAATAGGAAATCAACCTCTCGGTATAGTATATAAAGCATCTGTTATTAAGTCAGTATCAACTATAGATTACCATTATTTGCATACTAGTTTTGACCAACACACAAGGCTTAAAATCTTTAATAGCAAAAGTTATTATATCGACCAGATGAAACTACAAACATTCCTTGATGGAGCTGTAAATTTTCAACAAATGAAAAACTGATATAGTTAACATACCAAAATATAAGACCATACAGACTAACTTCAATAAATAGCTGAATTCATAGACAAATTCAAATTACCACATCTAATCCTAACGGTCAAACTAATACTACATAGTTACTTGTACTATTTCAACATGTCGTATTAAATAAAATATGAGTGACAAATTCATACCTTTAACCAAACATAATAAATGTTCAGAACAGTCTCGCAACTCCTGGAGGTGATTTTAGTAAATGCTTTTGCACCGCATCTTCCACTACCTTGTTTCTTTGGTCGTCAATTTCTTTGCTCATTGCTTCTAGTTCAATTCTTAATTCTTTCATGATCTTCTGCTATCTCAAGCTTCTTCTATTCATGATCCTCTTCAATCTCTTTTGCATCTTAATCAACTTTTATCAGCCTCTCTAGTGACCCATTAGCTCCCCTGGAAACATAAATGATAATGTCTCGACGGCATTCACCTTCTTTATCAACTTAGTCACACTTCTACAACTAAGTATACTGTAAAAAAGAATCTAGAAGCACTTCCATCTTTTAAATCTTTTTAGTTCTGCATTTGTTCCTTCATTATTGCGCACGGAAGATTTTTACAAAATCTACAAGTATGATCTTTAGTATATGAATAAGGGAAAATATAGTCCAGGTGCTTCCTGCACTGAAAAAATACAAATCAAATCCTGCTGCAACTATCTACTGTGCTGTCCTCAGCACGGAAGATTTCCCCATAATTTAATTATATAAATCTTACAGTAACGCTTGTTGTTCACAATGTGTAGCAACATATACATGTCCTTCTTTCCTTTGGCATGTTAACTCAAACATTGGAGTTACAATAGGTGCTTCCTTAATCTATATGTATCAGATTTAATACAAATCATCAGCAAGAAAGTATATAAAAAGCACAAATCACCAACCAAAGAATTACAAAGTTCATTTCTTATGAACTTTTTGGACCACTAGTGTGCATATATTTTTTAGACATTAGTAGACACATTGGGATGACACAAAGCTTCAGTATGTACATGAACTGAAAGTTCACACATCGGTCAAAATGATAAACAAAATACTAACAGTAAAGAATTAACTAACCAATTCTTTATTGCTTGAAAGGCAGGCATAAAGGAAGTCAATAAATCGAGTTTTAGACTAAAAAAACTGTTTATGCATATACATCCAGTCTCTATCACCCTATGTTGTGATGTTAGATTTAAAATGTAACTATATTGTATACGAGGTTTGATCTTTATCGATAATTGGCTTGAGTGCCTAATTTTTTTGTTGGATAACTTGATATGCTATGTAAATAATCACGTTGGTTCTTTTTCCTCTACTCAATCTGAATATCAGCATATCCATAATAATCATGTTACTCAAGCACATCAACTATTGAATTAGAATATCAGCATATCTTTAATACATCATAAAGAATCAATTATAACTATATAAAAGTGAACTAGCTTTTGTTGATGCAAAAAAAAAAAAAAAATGATGAAAGAAAAGAAAAGAAGTTTAACAATTTTACCAGTGATGGCGGCCAAGATTGGGCACATTGAGAGAGGCCACCGGTGACAGAGTGCGAGGTGACAGTTTTTTTTTTACGGATGCAGTTCGCGGTTATGAGTTAGATATTACGGAGTTCTAACTTTTTACATAAATAATAATTGGCAGGGGCTCAAATTGGGCAGCCATCCATTTAATCCTCTTCTAATTTATTATTATTTTTTTTTTTTAATTTTTATTTATTTTTTTTTTCGAAAACCTTTTTCCTAAAAATATTTTCCGAAATTTTTTTCCGAACTTATTTTCCGGAAAAAATATTTTCAAAATTTTATTCAAAATTTTTTTTTCTGAAACTTTTTTTCGCTTTTTCTCAAAAAATTTTCTGAAAAAAAAAATAAAAAAATAAAAAAAATCAGAATTTCTTTTTCACATGTGACGAATAAAAATTTTTGAAAAAAAAAGTTCATATATCTTTTTTAGACATGTGACGAAAAAACATTTTCCGAAAGAAAAAATACATAAAAAAAAAAGTTTTTGAAAAAAATTTCGAAAATATTAAAAGACAGAATATATGAAACATAAAACGATAAAAAATATTGTCTTGTACTGTCAATGAAGTGAGTAAAAGTGAGGTAGGAGGTGCCACTATCCGCTAGGCTACCAATAACACCATCCATTCTCTAATGACTTATAATTATGTTCATTCTTTAATGACTTATAATCATTATGTCTGTGATGAACCATATTGGGTGTGCCTAAAATATCTCCTTAACCACTTGGTCGAGATGAAAATATCATATGCGAGCTTCTCGATAGATGGGTATCGTAAATCCGCATCGTGAAGTGTCTTGCTGACGAAGTATATCGGCATTTGTCTTATACCCCTTTCGGCTACCAAAACTGACCCTATGGCTTCGTTGGATGCTGCCAGGTAGATTGATAATTTTCCGCCTGGGATTAGAGCTATCACAGTTGGTATATCGGCATTTGTCTTTTACCCCAAGATATGATCGAGGATCAAGAGTTGGGGTTACACTCACATACGACCATAAAGTGTGTGTTGTGTTGTGTGAAGGTTGATTAGCTTCGAGGTGAATTCAACTTGGTCTGTTTCATGGAAATGAACCAGTATTTATAGAGATGCATTTTTTCTATTTTTTATTTTTTTGGTAAAGGGTTTGTACCCGGTGAATATATTAAATAAAAAATAAGTTTAAGTAGAAGATCGAAGAGTGGTAATGAGCCACTCTTAGACAAAGAACAACATGGTTCGAACACCCTCGAACCATGACAGCCAAACAAAAATGAACTACTAGACAATCAAAATGAAATTACATGAAAAAACTCTAGATATCAGCTATTTGCATATCCACCAGGTAGCTTCCAAACTTGCTTAAGTTTCTATACTTGAGCCTTCTTCTTTAACTGAATCGAGACAATCTTCAATCTAACCGAATCAATAATAATGTTTGACACATCCTTAGGCTTCCTTGCGTTCTTTCCATGAATTCTGTTGTACCTTTCTTGCCATATGAAATAGGACGTTGTTGCAACTAAAAGCCGATCCACGATATTTGTAACTTTGTTATTTTTGGAGATGGGTAATAACCAATCCATAACAGAGTTCCATATATGGGAACTAGTAGGGAATTCGGCCTCCTTTCACACATTACACCAAATCGTTTTCAAAAATGGACACTCGAAAAACAAGTGCTCATGGGTAAAGGGCAGAGTATGACGGTTTCTGGCCTTTATGGGTATGTCTTGGGTCTATCTTGGCCCTGTAACGGGTGTATGGGCTTTAGCCATTTGAACTGAAACTCACATACGCTATCAATTAACATTTCCTAAATTCAATCATATAACGCAGTTTAGAGTAGCTTATCAGGAACAAGTCATCAGCGGTCGACTAATATATATTATATATAATTTTTTGAGAAAAGTTCGTTACGAAACACATATTTTCTAAAGAACAAATGGGTGGATCATGACCATGCGTTTTTTCATCAAATAAAAAACTCACTTTCATCATTTGTTTATAAAAATAAAATATTTCGCAAAACGTTAATCGTTACGCGAAATTAATTATACCATCACGACGAGAATTAAATTATCTTTCTATAGATTTGCAATTCTATATAATTTCGACAAACTTTTTTTTTTCAAAATTTTGGCCCAGAAAAATCACAAGTGATTCGAAAAATCACATGTGATTATTACTTTAATAAGTACATGTGACTTGTGAAATCACATGTGATTTTTTTTTAACCTGATTTTTTATTTTTTTTATTATTATTTTTTTTAATGAAAAAATGAATTGCTAAGATTCAATCATTTGTTATTTAGGAAAAAAAAAATGTTCTTTATTGATCTCACCTCATAATTTCTTTAATCTTTTGACAAATTTCGTTCCGATGAAATTGACTTACACTTTCTATGAATTTTTTATATCAAAATTTTGTGAAGAATATACCCTTTTAATTATAGTTATTCAACTCAATGTGGTTATATCAAATTTTTATTATACAATATATTAAAAAGTGGGAAATCGGATGAACAGTACTGCTACAGTACTGTAACAGTACTGCTACAGTACTGTAACAGTACTGCTACAGTAATTTTTTTTTTTTTTTTTTTTTTTTTTTTTGTTTTTAGTTTCAAAAATTCGCAAAAAATACCCTCGAAGTCGACAACTCTTTGCAAAATTAGTCCTTTTACAAAAAATATGTTTCAAAATTCGCAAAAAATACCCCCGAAGTCGACAACGCTTTGCAAAATTAGTCCTTTTCCAAAAAATATGTTTCAAATTTGGCAAAAAATACCCCTGAAGTTGACAACTCTTTGCAAAAGTAGTCCTTTTACAAAAAATCTGTTTGAAAATTGGCAAAAAATACCACTGAAATTCACTGCTCTTTGCAAAAGGAGTCCTTTTTCAAAAAATCCGTTTCGCATCACCTTTTGAATTACGGACACTGCATTTGTTACCAACAACGGCGAAAACAACATTAAAAAAAAAAAAAAAAAAAAAAAAAAAAAAAAAAAAAAAAAACACACGCAAAGCGCGCCGCTGCAACGCGCGGGCTTCCCAGCTCGTTATGATAAATTGGGATATGGAGGGAATATTTGCAACATGTGGCGCCAAAAACTTAGACCACGTAAGGTAGTGCTTAGGTTTTTATTATTAAATTTGAAAATTGGAGGGACTGCAAGATAATTTGGCGCCATTTATTTTCACATTTGCTGTTGAAATTACTTAGGATAGGAATTTTCGAGCACATTAGAGAAAACCAGAAAACAAAATAAGATAAAATATAAATTGAATGGCACACAAGAAAACAACTATCTAATGCAAGCAAATTAAATTTTGTGTCATTCAATCATGCAAAAACAAAATACTCTAAACATATGTGGCATGATCTTGATGGTTTGTAAAAAAGTGGGTCCCTTAGCTACAACCACCAGAATGATGCCACATAGTTTTAGGCACATACTTAGGCATATCTTCAGGTCTCCCAATCATAGCTCTTGGTATAATCAATGTTGGTGATTTTACTTTTCTTTATGAACTGATAACAAGGCTGTCAAGATCGCGATCCCGCGCAAGATCGTTTTTGTCTTTGCAAGATCGAGATCGTAGGATCGGATCAAGATCCTACGATCCTACCAATTTATCATATTTTATAAGCAAATGATAAACGAGTCAAACTTTTTATATTTCTACTCTTCATGAGATGTTTCCAGGCGTTTCCAAAAGATTTGAAACGTTTCTCATTTTCCAGAAAAGTTTCCACCGCGTTTCTAGGCGTTTTCAGGCGTTTCCCGTTTCCCATTTTCCAGAAACAAGAGCTGGTGAGCACGTAAGATCGTACGATCTTACGTGTAAACTCGCGAGTTTACGAACGATTTTATGTAAGATCGTACGATCCCACCTAAAGTGCGATCCTATGACGAGTTTACACGATTTTGGCTGGTGTGCACGTAAGATCGTACGATCTTACGTGTAAACTCGCGAGTTTGACAGCTATGACTGATAATATGGGAGGGAATTTGTAAAATGTGTGGCGCCAAAACCTTTTGGACCATGTCAACTAGTATATTTTGATTAATTAAAGATTATAGTTAGTGAGTTGGTAAAAAAATGGAGGGAACTAAAAATCAGTGTGCCACCAATTATTTTGGCAAAGAACAAAAAGTAAATATAAACTATTGCGAAGAATTACACTCAAACTACTCCTTCCATCCCAAAACTTAAGTCCATTTTGACTTTTATTTTGCAACTTTGACCTTAGTTATATATTTTCGTGTTATATAATACTTGATGAAAAATATAATAATGAAAATACATTTAAAACACAATCCATTTATATATTTAGCATCAAGTATTATATAACACGAAAAAAAAATAATTAAGGTCAAAGTTGCAGAAAAAAGAAGTCAAAATGGACTTAAATTTTAGGACGGAGGTAGTATATTATTATACCCAAGTCCATCGCTAATCACTAGCTAAGTGAATAAACTTAGCTACGTATTTGAGACAGCTTAAAAAATCCATCGTTATGTCGTCAGAGTTCTGTCGCTAATAGTTGCAACCTAAGTGCGTCTCTAACTCCGTCTCTGTACGATTACATTTTGCGATATAATTGTGACAAATGCGTAATTCATCTCTAAATTTGTTACTGATTTGTCACTAATTTGTCGCTAATTTATGAAAGCTAATTTTGTAGCTAATCTATCTCTAATTTGTCACTGGGAACCTTTTTTTTGTGACAGATTGATTCGGTCGCTTTTTTTCGTCGTTGTTGCTCAATATTCTAGTAGTGTTTGTATAACAACATTTGATGGTGTTGGGGTGGAGAGTGTAAGGAAATTTTCACTAGCAATGGGTGATGATATATTGAGAGGAGAATTTTCCTCAGATGAGGAGTTTGCTAAGTTGATAAAACAACAGGGTTTAACACTAATGCGGGCTGTTCTTCTTGAAGGTCTAGATGTGGAAGAGTTGTTTGACTTAGTCATGGTGAAGTATGATAGCTAAGATGTACAGGAGAGGAAATGGTTGTTTGTGTGAAGGGATGATCCTAAAGTGCTAATTTATAGACAGAAGGTTTGTGAGTCTGTGTGTTTGGATTTGATGTGAATCCAATAGACAATGTTGGTTACTAATGATTTGGAACAAAAATTTGTGCAGGTCATATCAAGGAAGTCAATCCATTGAGCTTTGGTTGAGTAATATGTTGTGGATTTGCAGTTAATACAAGAAGATAGTGGAAAGTCTGATGATTTGATATTTCCACGGATTTGACGGATCCCTAAAAAGGGTTCCTTCTTTGTATCTGTTTGGTAACTCACACCTAAAATTTAAAAATTTAAATTTTGGTAGGAAATTTTGTTCCTAAGTTTCTAAGAATTCCTAAATTATTCTAAGAGGAATTGTGATCAGTGAATGAATCCTAAGTGATACTAAACATTTAAGAATCGGGATAAGTCAAAAAAGTTTTGTAATTTTACTGGGAAACCTGCGGATCCAAATGGTTGCAAATGCGGAACCATTTTTAGCGATCCGCCAAATCCGCATGATGGCGGATGGCGGATCCAACGATAAGCCTTGGCGGAACCCTGTTTTGGGATCCGCCGGATCCGTATGCCTAAAACTTAAAAACTAAACAGAACATATGTCATATTTTTTGTTTTTCGACAAAAACCCGAAAATTCACCTAGACCTTATTTAGCATCTAATATGTATAGCAAAACAACTAAATATGATTACATTAACACATGATTGCACATAGTTTAATCCGTACTTAGAAATTTACCGTTTTAGGTGTTATGCCAAACACTGGCTATAACCCGGAAAATTGATAACCATTATGGTTATCCACCTGCAAGTGTTAGTTATTACACATACACAACAAGTATCATCAGATAAATTCTATACACATAGAAGTTTAACAACACAATATCCAACATTGTTTAAAACCAAACACTCCATCAACTCAGCTTCTTCTTCAACTTCTTCATCCCCTTGTGTAATTTCATCATCCAACGACCCAGATTCTTCACCATTCCTTTGATGTTTCTATACTCAGCGGATTCATGTTGGATTGGAGGAAGATGGCTCAAGTACTCGGGTGGAGGAATCCTAGAATTTGGCATACCATCATCTTCACTCATTGAAGATGATGAGGATGATGTTGGAACACGAGGACGTTTGCCCTTATCAACACTAACCCTAAAGTCACTCAAAGGAACGAAGGTATGTTCAATTTCATTGTAATCCGGAACAAAGCCTAGATGGTTTGGACGAGCGGGTGCAAAGGCTCTATAAAGTCGGGTTAAGAGCATACCATAAGGCATTGCAATCTTGCTTTGAACCGGAATGTCACACATTCTTTTGGCAACATAATAAGCAAGATTGAAGGGTTGACGAGTAGAGATGTTGTACATCATGTGGCATAAACAAGCATTGATATGATCACGGTTTCCTATGGTGCACATCACATTTGCCCTTAATACATCCTCCATCTTCTTGAATTCGGGTCCTAGTTCATTAAGTTCCATTGCAAATGGATCTCTAGCAACTTCACGACCGCGATACATTCTTGTGGGGTTGTTCTTAGGAATGAAGAGATGTTCCCTAATCACTTCTTTTGATTGGAGAGGAGTGGCATATGGTGCCGTCCTATCAAGATTGGAGTCTAAGATTGTTAAGGACCACTTGTCCGAGTAAATACATGTTCCTTGACTTGGAATTCCTAAGACCTCACCAAATTGATCAAGAGGGATGTTGACAAGATTTCCATTTAGAGTAAAATGAAGACTTAAGTAACCTTCATCACTCGAGCTAAGACCTACACTAGCATAGAACTCAAGTATGAACCTAGGAATGATTGGTTCATCTATGTCTAAAAGAGAATCAAATCGAATTGCGGCTAATTGTTCCCTAAGTTGAGTTCCTTCATAGAATGATGAATCTACGGCTCTACCCTCATGGACATACTTATTCTCTAAGGCTTTGAAAATTTCGATTTGGGCATTGGTTAGACCTTTGGTTTTGTGGACTTTGGGTAAGTAGTTAACGGTTTTCTTGTGATCGTAGTTGGTTGCGGGAGGCATGATTTTCCTAAGTACAAAAAGTTACATAGTTTTAGTTAAAATGATCAAAGGAAGTGTAAAATTCCTAGTGTGTGCCTACATGGGGACAATGTGGAGGTGCGGTTATCTCGACTCCTTGTGATGCAAGAAAAATTAGTTTATGCAAGTTTTGTTTACAAACGAGAGATAACCCAAACGCTCCTATTTCAATGTAGCTACGGTTGAATGTACCCGAAAATACATATTAGTTATGTATTCCCTTTAGCATTCAAGAGACATTATGCAAGTGAAGTCTAAAAGATAACGTTTTTGCATTTGTATGAACAATGTAAGAAAAAATCATTTTACCTAGTCGTTAGAAGATTTTAGTGAAAAATTTTCATGGGGTTTTTGTTAAATTAAGACAATGTGCTATGAGATGCAATTCCTAACTAAGAAAAACATGTTTTTAAGTATAATGTAATAAATATGCTTCATGATTTTTCAAGAATTATGCATATACCCCAAGTTTATGTTTTGTGCATGAAATGGAAATCCTAGACGCAGATCAGGAGTATAAATATGATAAGAATACTTACAGTGATGTTAGAAGCACAAATTTGTGGAAGAAAATGGTCTAAAATGTGATGGAGATTAAGTGTGTGTCGAGTATGGTAAGGTGATATGTTTTGGAGTGAGGAATGAATAGTAGCTGTTCTTGTTTATTTAATAATATACTGAACACAGCATGCGACGGATCCGGCGGATCCCAAACAAAGGATCCGTCTTTGTTGTCGATTGGATCCGCGGATCAGAACACATGTTTTGGTTTGGTGTCGTGTGTGGCTAAACTAAAGTTTACACTAATGTTTCTCCTAATCACTAGGTTCCATTAATCCTAATCCAAGTCTAAGATAATTGAAAGGTTCTCGTTTAAGTGGTTTAGTGAGAATATCGGCAATGTTGTCCTCTGAGGAAACTTTCTCAATTGAGATGATTCCCTTCTGTACATTGTCGCGAAGGAAGTGATGGCGTATTTCAATATGTTTAGTTCTAGCGTGTTGGACAGGATTTTTGCTTAGATCGATAGCACCTTTGTTGTCGCAAAGAATGGGAATGTTGTTGAGTACAATTCCATAGTCGACGAGAGCTTGTTTCATCCACAGTGCTTGTTGACACGCCTTTCCTGCAGACACATACTCTGCCTCTGTTGTTGAGATTGCGAGGGCAGTTTTTTTCTTAGCGAACCATGATGTTAGACAATATCCTACAAAAGTACAAATACCGCTAGTACTTTTCCTATCAACATAATCACCTGCGTGATCTGAGTCAGTATACACTATGGTTTCTACACCCGTTCCTTTGGGATACCATAATCCTAAGTGTGTAGTACCTTTGATGTACCTAAATATTCTTTTAACGGCTTCAAGATGGGACGTTTTTGGATCTTCTTGAAAACGTGCACATAGACAAACACTAAACATAATTTCAGGCCTACTAGCCGTAAGATAGAGTAAACTACCAATCATTCCTCTATATTTAGTGCTATCTACGGATTCATTTTCTTCATCCTTAGTAAGTTTGGTTTCGGAGGACATGGGTGTTCTCATGGGTTTTGAGTCTTCAAGACCAAACTTCTTAAGCATATCTTTGATATACTTTGATTGGTTGAAGAATATCCCATCTTCTAATTGTTTAATTTGGAGACCTAAGAAAAAGTTTAGTTCCCCCATCATACTCATTTCAAACTCGTCATGCATGATTTTTGAGAAATCGTCGCATAACTCTTGACAAGTTGAACCGAATATAATGTCATCCACATATATTTGGACTATAATAATATGTGATCCCTTTTTCTTGGTGAAGAGAGTATTGTCTACTAGGCCCATGGTATACTTATGGTCAACTAGGAAAGTCTTAAGTCGATCATACCAAGCCTTTGGTGCTTGCTTAAGTCCGTATAAAGCTTTCTTAAGTTTAAAAACATAATTTGGTTTTTCAAAGTCGGCAAAGCGGGGAGGTTGTGCAACATATACTTCTTCATTAATAAGACCATTTAAGAAAGCACTTTTGACATCCATTTGAAATAACTTAAAATCATGTGCACATGCATATGCAAGTAATATTCTAATAGACTCAAGTCTAGCTACGGGTGCAAAGGTTTCATCGTAATCTATACCTTCTTGTTGATTGTAACCTTGAGCTACTAGCCTAGCTTTATTTCTAGATATAATACCCTTTTCATCCATTTTATTTCTAAAGACCCATTTGGTGCCTATTATGGTTTGGTTTTTAGGTGGAGGTACCAAAGTCCAAACATCATTTCTAATAAATTGATTAAGTTCTTCTTGCATAGCAATTACCCAAGATTCATCTTTTATTGCCTCGTCTATATTTTTAGGTTCAATGGTTGAAATAAAACAAAAATAATTACTTTCATTTTGAGCTTTGGATCTTAATGTTCTTTCATTAAGTTTTCCTATGACGTTTTCTAATGGATGACTTTTAGTTTCTTTAATATTGACTATTTCTCCTTTTACGGGTTCATTGTCATTTTCAATGTTTTCAATATCATTAACCATTTGACTTTCAACTAAGTCATCATCTACCAAAGGTGATGTCTTAGAGGGAGGTGGACTTTCGTTGAATGTTACGTTCAACGATTCCTCGACTCTTGATGTTTCCTTGTTTAATACAATGTATGCTTTACTGTTTTGTGAATACCTAAGAAATACACCTTCATACGACTTTGGGTCGAACTTAGTGAGATAATCTTTTGTGTTTAAAATGAAGCACTTGCTTCCAAAAACTCTAAAATATCCTAATGTAGGCTTTTTGCCTCGATAAATTTCATAAGGAGTTTTATTTAAAAATTGTCTAATTAAAACTCTATTTAGGATATATGTAGAAGTATCTACAGCGTGACACCAAAACTTTTGTGGTATGTTTTGTTCATTTAACATAGTTCTACTCATTTCTTGAATTGTTCTATTTTTACGTTCTACTACACCATTAGATTGAGGTGTACGAGGAGCCGAGAAATTATGAGTTATTCCATTATTATCACAAAAATTTCCAAATTGAATTTCATTGTCAAATTCTCGACCATGGTCAGTTCTAATAGATACTATATTACTTCCTATTTGATTTTGAATTTTCTTGCTTAGAATTTCAAATTTGTCGAATGCCTCATTTTTAGTTTTCAAAAACTTTGTCCATGTATATCTAGAGTAATCATCTACTATGACTAAAGTGTAAAAATTTCCTCCATAACTTTGTATAGCCGACGGGCCAAACAAATCCATATGTAATAATTCTAGGCATCTAGATGTAGATACCATGTTTTTAGCCTTATGGCTATTATGTACTTGTTTCCCAATTTTGCAAGCATCACAAAAGTGTTGGTCATATTTCAACTTGGGTAGGTTCCTAACGAGTTCTTTGGATGACAAAGATTGAATAAGCCTCATATTAGCATGACCTAAGCGTCGATGCCATAGAGTTGAGTTTTCGTCCAAGGAGGTAAGACATAACTTATCTTTAGGTGTTTTATCTAATTTCATAACATAGACATTATTCTTTAAAACACCTTTTCCTACGGTTATGTCATCTTTAAGTATTTTACTTCCATTTTCACTGAAAAGGACGTTATACTTTTTGCGGCATAATTGACTTATACTAAGTAAATTAAATCCTAAATTATCTACATGAGCAACATCATCAATAGATAGAGAGTCATGAGAGATTGTACCTTTTCCGATGATTTTACTTTTAAGCTTGCTACCGAATGTGACATTACCTCCGTCATACACTTGATAGGTTGAGAAAAGATTTTTGTTTCCCGTCATGTGTCTTGAGCACCCACTATCTTTGATCCACTCATCAGGTTCAAGATCAACTTTCAAGCATACCTAAGTTCATAAAAGACTCAAGCATTTGGTCCCCAATATCTCATGGGTCCGTTTGGGTTAAACATGACATTATCATGGTTTATGTATGTAAATGGTGGACAATTGTTCCATGACATATAATTAGGACCATGAAAGTTTCTAGGTATGTTTTGGTTCCAATTATTTTGATAAGTATGTTGTGGATTAACTATACTCTTTGGAAAGGGGTGTTTGGGAAAACTCATTTGAGGTCTCTGTTGATCCATTTTAACTCTATATTCATTTCTAGCTTGTCCTCTTCCTAAAGATACTGCTGGTTTATGTTTATTATTATTTATACTACTGTTAGGTTTCTTAGTAACTTTAACAAACTCGGAACGGTCGACTTTGTGAACCTTCTGTTCAACTTCTGTACTCGCGGATCCTTTGGATACACTTGGCGGATCCAAATTTTTGGATCCGTCGGATCCGTGAGTGTCCAACTTGGTTGAATCAGTTTTATTCACAGTCTGTTCCTTATAATCACTTAAGGTTCCTAGTTTCATAAAGCCTAGTCCTGTTTTATCATGAGGTAGCTTTTGCATTTTCATTATTTCATCTGCACAACTTATGTTTTTATCAAACCTTTTAAACTTTGAATTTTGTTTGATTAAATCTTCCTATGTAGTTCTTAAGGTTTCTAATTCAAGTTTTAGTTCTTGACAAGACACACACGTTTCTTTACTATCTTTACCTTTTTCAATTCGTATTGCTTTTTCTTTAAGCCAAAATACTTCATTTTCTAAAAGTGATGTCTTTGTTTTCAAAAGCTTGTTTTTGTTTATGATTTTTAAAGTTACGTCACACAGTTTGTTATATTCTACTTCTAAGGTTTCATCATCTATAGAGGAGTATGAATCAGAATGTACCTCTTCTGTGTCATTAGCCATAAGTGCCATTTCGTTGTTCTTAGGCTCATCATCATCATCTCCTTCACTATCGCTCCAAGCTCCACTAATGAAGGCTCTTTGAGACTTGGTCTTTGGAGGCTTTGGACATTCTCCTATTAAGTGACTGGAGTCACCACACCTATAGCATTTCCTATCAACCTTACCTTTCTTATCGTCACGATCTTTCCGAGAGGATTTCTTTTCATCACGAGGTGTTTTTACAAACTTTCCTCGTCTTCTGAAGAATTTCTTGAAATCCCTCACGGCCATGACATACTCTTCATCATCACTGTTTGAACAAGACTCATCATCATCACTTGACTCGACTTTGGGTTTCAAGGCAATAGACTTAATCTTCTCCCTTTTGCCTTTGACAATTTCCGAGTCTTTTTCCATAATCATTTCGTGAACTTTAAGGTTTCCTATGAGCTCATCTAGTGTCATGCTTGAGAGATCTTTAGATTCTTCAATAGCTGTCACCTTTGCTCTCCATTTCGGATGGAGTGCTCTTAGAAATTTCCTGACAAAATTCTTACTAGAAAAAGATTCATCAAGTGCTTTAAGTGATGTAATAATAGTATTGAACTTAGCAAATGCACTATCAATGGTCTCATCTTCAGAGATAACAAATTGTTCGTATTGTTGGACAAGAAGATCAATTTTGTTATCTTTTACTTGTGAGTTCCCTTGATGTGTGATAATAAGAGATTGCCAAATATCCTTAGCCGTTTTACACATAAAAACTCTTTCATATTCTTTCTTAGGTAAGGCATTATAAAGCATCATTTTGGCTTCATTATTTTTGGCAATTAGCTTCTTTTGCTCATCACTGTGACGAGTAAGAGTGGCTCCTTCATCCCGACCACCCGAAATATTATTACTAATAGGTTTGTAATCACCATCAACTATAATATACCATAGATCTATGTCCTTTGACTTTACATAAGTCTCAAAGCGATTTTTCCGATAACTAAAACAATTTGGTTCAAATAGAGGTGGTCTCTGCATAGATTGCCCTTCTTTAAAGTTTTCAAAATCCATGGATCGTTTTAAGTTTTAAAATACAATATATTTTAAAGATCTTAAGTAACGTAGCTCTTGATGCCAATTGTGGAAAACTAGAAGGGGGGTTGAATAGTTTTTATCGTTTTAAAGTTTTCTTTGCTTTGTTACTATATGTTAATTTCAAAGGAAACAATCACAAATAAATAATCACACAATATAAACAAAAGATAAAGAGAGGAAAGATCAAACCATACGACACTGTTGTTTATAGTGGTTCGGCTACAAGGACTTTCTTCCTTGCCCTACTCCACTCCCCGAGTTTCCTACTCGAGAGTTTATCTTTCACTAAGAAACAAACTCCTTTTCCAGGCGGAGAAAACCTTTACACGTCGCTTACTTCCTTTTCCGGTACTAAGCTAAACACCGGGTTCTTTCACAAGGTAGAACCAACCTGACGTCGCCTATTTACTTTACCGACACTAAGCTAGATGTCGAGTTCTTTACACGGGTACAACTACTCCCTACACTCCTTGTGCTTTAAGGACTAAAGCACTAACCACACTCACTGATTACAAATGATAGATATGATGTGTGAAACAAACTACAATATCACACAGTAATGCAACTAAAGGATTACGGTTCTGTAGATCCTTGAATGCTTGATCTCCTTTCTACAAAATGAAAGATCAAAGTGAAATGCAACTATGAATGATGTTTGTAAGATATGTACTGAATGAATATGTGTGTTAAAGCTATATGAGTGATGAGAGAGCCAAATGATCAGCTTCCTATTTATAGGCAAGCTGATCTTCAGCTCACGGATCCCACGGATCCCTCACAAGGGATCCGTCCTTTATGTAATTTGGATCCGTGGGACATGACAGCTAAGGTATAGTTGTCTCTTACCATATCTTAGTTGTATCTTACCAAATCATCCAAGATCTTCAAATGTCAACTATGTATCTTGCAAATCTAACCAAGATATATCAAAGATCTTCTATGTGATGCATGCAATGATGTCATGGAATGGTTCTAGAATTAAAGTTTCCTTTTAAGGAAACAAGTTACTAAACTTGTAATTCTTAGTTAGTATGTGAAGTGTAAAATGTGTACTTAAGAGACTTAAGCTAGTATTTATTATTTGCTAAAAGATATTCCTTATATTTGTTATTAACAAAACTAATGAAAGATCAAAGAATATAAATAACGTTTTTGAGACGCTATTTGTATTAACATAGTGGAATTATGTAAAATTGGATCCTAGATTTTCAAGGAAATTAAGTTGGTTATATGAATATATCCATGGGTATTATATTTTCTTGAGAATAAGTATTATCGAAAATACTAATGTTTGAACTTTTCTATTTTCTGTAGAAATGGCTCAACCCAATAACACTGCACAAAGTTCTGCCTTCAAAGTTATTTTTGAAGGAGAAAAATCGACTGGCCCTGAAGCAATTTTGGATTTGATCAGAAAATTGTATTGCTATAGGCAAGGGGATGGTAAACAAGTAGCTGATCATGTGTTGGTCATGAAGAGTTACATGGACCAGCTATCACAGATCAACTATGTTGTTCCTGAGGATACATGTGTGAACTTAATCATCCAATCCTTGAACAAGGATTTTATGGGTTTCGTTCAGAATTACAACATGCATTGCTCGGGGAAGATAGTAACGGAATTGCTCGCAATGCTCGTTGACTATGAAAAGGGTTTACCAGTCAAGGTTCCTACTCCTGAGGTATTAGCTGTAAGAGGAGGTAGGATCCAGAAAAAATCGCGTGTGAACAAGGGTAAGGGTAAAGGTGATAAAGGAAAGCAGGTCATGGCCTATCAACCAAATCCTAAGGTGAATCAACACCAGCCCAAGAAGAACAAGGTGAGTCCTCCAGGAAAGAAGGATCAGGCTTGTCACCACTGTCATGAAGTAGGGCACTGGAAGAGGAACTGTCCACTCTACATCAATGACTTGCGACAGAAGAAGCAAAAGAGTGAAGCTGGTAATCCCAGCTCTTCAGGTGCGTTCTTTGTAATCGAATTATTTACTCTAACTCGTAAATTAAATTCCTGAGTATATGATACGGGATGTGGTATTCATATTTGCAATACTATGCAGGGGTTTAGAGTTGAGAGAAAGCTGGCCTATGGACAACAATTCTTGCACGTGGGTAATGGAGCACATGCAGCAGTTGAAGCTATAGGCGTATTTGATTTAGTGTTGCCTTCGGGCTTAGTACTATCTTTAAATAATTGTCATTATGCACCGTCAATTGTTAGAGGTGTCATTTCATTTTCATGTTTGTTGAACCTTGGTTTTGAACATACTATTAATAGCAATGGAATTTCTGTTTCTTTAAATGGTGTATTTTATTTTAATGCTATTGCTGTGAATGGTATTTTTGAACTTGATATGAATGATAATGATAATGCTTGTGTTAAAAATAATTCGATGTATAGCATCAACAATAAGAGAATCAAGAAAAGTCTGGATTCGTCTTATCTTTGGCATTGTCGTCTTGTACACATAAGCAAGGATCGCATGAAAAAGCTGCAACATGATGGGCTTTTAGAAAAGATCAATGATGAATCATTTGATAAGTGCGAGTCTTGTATTAGTGGGAAGATGACAAAGAAACCCTTTAATAATAGGATTGAAAGGGCTACTGATCTACTTGGTCTTATTCATACAGATGTGTGTGGACCACTTAGACATGTGTCAAGGAGAGGTGCTAGCTACTTCTTAACATTTACGGATGATTTCAGCCGTTATGGTTATGTTTATTTACTTAAACATAAACATGAGGTGTTTTTAAACATTCAAAGTGTTTAAAGCTGAAGTAGAGTTGCAACTTGGAAAGAAGATTAAAGCTCTTCGATCCGATAGAGGTGGTGAATACCTGAGTCAAGAGTTTGTGGATTATCTAGCTAAGAAAGGAATTGTCCAGCACCTTACTTCTCCATATACACCACAACAAAAAGGTGTATCTGAGAGAAGAAATCGTACATTGCAAGACATGATACGATCTATGTTTAATCTAACAACTCTTCCCTTCTCATTCTGGGATTATGCCTTGGAGTCTGCTGTTCGCATTCTTAATATGGTTCCCACAAAGAAGGTTGATAAGACACCATATGAGTTATAGACCGGAAATGCTCCTAACTCGTCTTATCTTAAGGTCTGGGGTTGCGAGGCGTACGTTAAACGTGACTCGGGCGACAAGCTCCAACAAAGATCTGTAAAATGTATCTTCGTAGGATACCCAAAGGAAACAATGGGTTACTACTTTTATTATCCTCTTGAGAACAAAGTATTCGTTGCTAGGTATGGAGACTTCTTGGAAAAGGATCTCATATCTCAAGAATTAAGTGGGAGGATATATGATCTTGAAGAAGATCAAGATGATGCATTACCTTCTGAAAACACTAACCAACTTCCTGAAGAACCAGATAGTCTGGGTCCTCCACCAGAAGTTGAAGTGGTTCCCATTCGCAGATCCGTAAGGACTGTAAAAGCTCCTGAACGTCTATGTCTTAACGTAGAATGTGAGGAATATATACAAGGGGATCTTGATGAACCGCCTAGTTATAAAGCTGCCATTAATAGTCCTGAAAAGGAAAAATGGTTAGTTGCTATGAATGGGGAAATGCAATCCATGAGAGACAATAAAGTCTGGATTGAAGTAGACCTTCCTCCTAATGCCAAGGTAGTTGGGAGTAAGTGGCTCTTCAAGAAGAAAACTGACATGGATGGCAATGTACACACCTATAAAGCCCGTTTGGTAGCTAAAGGCTTTACTCAAACATATGGTGTTGACTACGAGGAGACCTTTTCTCCTGTAGCTGACATTAGGGCTATTAGGATTCTCATAGCCATAGCTGCATACTATGACTATGAGATTTGGCAGATGGATGTCAAAACCGCCTTCTTAAATGGTCGCCTAGATGAGGATATCTATATGGCGCAGCCTGAGGGGTTTGTGAATCCAAAGTTTCCAAATCGTGTATGCAAACTTCAAAGATCCATTTATGGATTGAAGCAAGCATCATGACAATGGAACAAGAGGTTTGATAGTGAAATAAAAAGGTTTGGTTTTACTCAAAATCTTGATGAGCCATGTGTATACCACAAAGTTAGTGGGAGTGAAGTAATTTTCCTTATATTATATGTCGATGACATATTGATCATGGGGAAAGACATTCCAAGTTTGCATGAAGTCAAGGCATATCTTGGAAAGTGTTTTTCTATGAAAGATTTAGGGGAAGCTGCTTTCATTCTGGGAATTAAGATATATAGAGATAGATCTCAGCGATTAATTGGATTAAGCCAAAGTGCTTACATCGATAAAATATTGAAGAGATTCAATATGCAAGATTCCAAGAAGGGATATTTGTCGATGCAAGAACAACATGGCTTGAGCAAGAAAGTTTGTGCTTCAACACCTGAAGAGGTGAAACGCATGGCAAAAGTTCCTTATGCTTTGGCTGTGGGATCTATTATGTATGCGGTTAAAAGCACAAGGACAGATGTGGCGTTTGCTCAGAACTTAACCAGTCGATATCAGCAGAATACCGGTGAAGCTCACTGGACTGCTGTTAAGAATATTCTTAAGTACCTTAGGGCTACTAAAGATATGTTCTTAGTTTATGGGGGTGATCCACAAGCAGAACTTGATGTTACAGGTTACTGCGATGCTTCATGGAAAAGTGATAAGGATGATATGAAGTCTCAGACTGGATACGTCTTTGTCATTAATGGAGGAGCTGTGGATTGGAGGAGCAAGAAGCAGAGTACATTAGCGATGTCTGCAGCAGAAAGTGAGTACATAGCTGCATCAGATGCTGCAATGGAAGCCGTCTGGATTAGGAAGTTTGTATCAAGGCTTGGAGTTATGCCTTCGATTCAACGACCTATAAAAATGTATTGTGACAATTCAGCTGCAATTACATTTGCCAATGAACCTGGAATCATGAAAGGCACCAGACATTATCCGATCAAATATCACTATGTGCGAGAGCAAATAGAGATTGGGCAGATCGAAGTACTCAAAGTTCACACAGATGATAACTTGGCAGATCAATTGACGAAAGCTCTTCCTGGCACTAAGCTGTATAAGTTAGCTGAAGGAATAGGTCTTCGTAAGGCTGAAAGTTTCATGCCCATTTGTGATTAGTATTTGGATAAAGGATGTAATAGACAATTATTGATTTTATGAAATAAAGTATTGTTTATGTTTTATTGTCTTGTTGAAATATACATATATCCTGTTTTTGCATGTTTATATCCTAGAATAAATTTTATTATTCTAAATGTGTCCATTGTCGGTTAATGATATGGGAATATCATTAAATTAAGACAAATGTGAATGTTGGTGAGAATATACTTGAAAGTATATTGATGCGTAGTCATACCAAATTCACATGATATTCTAAGAGTAGAATATAGGACTTATCCCAACTAAGCATGAGATTACTTATGGATCTTGTCATCAAGTAATTCATGAAATAGTTATCCTCAGACTTGAGATACCAGATAAGAGTCATGGATGTAGTGCATTTTTGTAAAGCAATCTACCGCTTACCGTAACTGGAAGTTATAAGGATTGTTTTCAGAAGTGTTGCAAAGTTCATGGGTTATTCTTGTAGTCAAGAAAGAATTTGTTCCTTCAAAATTTTGTTTGAAGTATAATACTGCTGGGCCCCTCGTAGGGTTGACAAAATGTTTGCGTGGCCACGCCCAAAGTCTATCTGGAATATGTTCAGATGTTTTGGTAATTTTGTTCAATCAATAACAACGAGAAACAGAAACATTAATAAAGAGTGACTTAGATCCATTTCTTTATTAATAAAGTATTAGTAACAAAAGGATAATAATAATGATGAATCATTAAAGATTTTCCAGGAAATCTAGCTCGAGTCGGACTAGGGGCATTGGAGTGTTGCAAGACGCCAACCAATGTCATTTTGCTATTAATAATTAACCAAGTGGGAGTTGTTGAAATGTGGTTAACAAATTAATATGTAAATGTCTAGTATCGAACCCGAGACCTCGGGATTGCACACATTACAAATGAGTATTAAGGAATAATAATAAATGTATTTTATATATTTATTATTAACACAAGAACTTAACGACCGTTAGTGTTTTCCGTTAAATGACTAACGACCGTTAGACGCAAATAAGGAAAGAGTGTTTGTATGTAATTAGGAAACAAGGAAAAGATCTAGAAACCCTCTCTTGGGTTGAGGATCGGCCGAACATGGGTTAGGGGCAACCCATTGCCCTAACTTGTTCCCAAAGATTCCTAAACACTATATAAACAAACCTTAGGTAATTGTTTTGGCTAATCTTTTGTGCACACAATTATCCCTAAAGTTTTCTCTCCTCTTGGTTTGTCCTTGCCGATCGTATACCCTTCTCCAAGGGATATAGGATCGAATTTTTGTGATCAAAAATAAATCTTGTGTTTTACTTGCATAACCTTAATACGGTTTAATTTGTGTGTACAAGAACGAGGTAACAACACACTATTGTTGTTATCAAGAGATCGATAAACAAAACGGTAAGGGGTTTATCATTGATC
Organism: Artemisia tridentata subsp. tridentata; assembly: GCA_021014915.2. Taxonomy (NCBI): domain Eukaryota; kingdom Viridiplantae; phylum Streptophyta; class Magnoliopsida; order Asterales; family Asteraceae; genus Artemisia; species Artemisia tridentata. The sequence continues at coordinate 72,484,863 of CP139507.1, forward strand.
TAGTTTAAATCATATTCAAGATTTATTGAAGTGCATCGGGTACGTTTTCTATTTATGTTTAAATTAATAATTATGTGTTATACTAATTGTTTACATGCTTCCGCTATTATGTACTTTGTGTTATTGAATTATATGATTGTCATGGTTTTCAAATTCCAACAGAGGTGTAGCTGTCATGTATCGCAAGTTTTTCCTATAGAAAACGGCAAACAGTAAAAGTTAATATATGGATGTAGTAAATAATCAGAAAGATATGAAGAAAATGTTAAATGATGCATATCAATATAGTAAAATTTTTATTGATACTTAACTTTCGCTTATTGGCACACGTAACTACGAAAACCTGGTCAATAAAAAAATAGAAATGAATTACCTATATGAAGATAGTTGCTATCAAAATAGTTAGAGAGTATAATAGTCAGTGTACATACCGTATTAATACAGCAATTGCTGAAAGCAAAAGCCTTATGTCAACCACGAAAGAATTTAAATATTTATGCAATAGGTGACTGGTGCACATACATCCATCAGTGATATTTTGCCTGTTTTTAATCTGTAGTTTAGATTTCCAGAAGATCTGCAACGCTGTCAGTAATTCACACATCGTACAAAATGATTTCAAAACAATAAATGCTTATTTATTTATTACATGACAAAGCACTGTAAAACAACAAACAGGAGCCACTAATGATCTGCATTACTCGCCAATATTAGCAAATGAAAATTGTATGGTATTATTTGTTTGCCAATACTAAAAGTTGGTGATCTGTGTTTATAATAATAATTTTTTTTTTGCACATATTCATAATTGCAACTGGAAAAATAGTACTGATCAAGAATATAGCTGAATTATAAAAGATAGATGGGTAACAAAAGAGGATGCTGTGAAGAAATGATCTGCACCAAATCACTTGTCATACCATTCTCTTTTGTTTCGCATCTATCTTTCAAAATTCTACGCTACTATTGATCAACATGTATTATGTAATTGCAACTATGAGTATGGGGAGAAAAATTCACAATAATAAACATAGAACATCAACTTTTAGTATTCACAAATAAAGAATAACAAAAAATATTAATTTTGTAATATTGACAAACAATGTGTATCATTCACAGTTGGTTGTATATTTAGTATCTTATTTTTTATATAAATAATAATATATACCTATATGAATACAACATTTAAAAAAAGGTAGTAACTTTTTTTAAAACGGCCTCAGATCTGTTAATGAAATCAAAGTCTGATAAAAAGTTCATATGTTTGCACGTGGCTGCAAAGTATACTGGTTGCATACTAAGAAATCTAAGTATGCCATCCAGCGATTGCCACGTCAGTTCACAATAACAGTTTCATCAGACTATTAAACTTTGGTAAATTGAGAATACTCATCATTGGCCATTATCATCTCCAAGAGAATTCAGCTAAACACGATGTTATGCATACAAACCTCAGAAAAAAAAACCCGCTGATCTCTTTGTTCAACACAAACCTCAAAAAAAAAAAAATGATGATCTCTTTGTTCCTCCTGCGTGTTTTTTTTTTTCTCTCTCTTCTCTCTCTCTCTCTCTCTCTCTCTTTTACTTTTCCCTGGCAATGGAGTCAGATAAATCACATAGAAGCTTCTATCGCTACTCTGACAAAACGGATGATCGACAGGTGGCAATACGATACAGTAAACCATTTTTTGTTCTATAGCAACCGATAATCGCCACGCGGGCATAGAAGCAGCAAAAGAAAACCCTGTACCAGCGTCTTAGCTTGTTGGATCAGAATCGCTGAAAACAGAAATGCTTGTTGGATCAATTGTGGGCTAAGAACGACAACAGTACTGGACCCGAGTGAAAATGGCGGGAAAAAAGCTACTGTAGGAAATAGATAGACAGTAATGTACAGTAAAACAGTGAAAAATGCCCAAAAACGGCGTCGTTATAGTCTATCACTACTCTAAGAGAATGGATGATCGACAGGTGGACATACGATACAGTAAACCATTTTTTGTTCCTATAGCAAGTAACAATCGCCACGTGGGCATAAGAAGCAGCAAAAGAAAATCCTTATGCCAGCGTCTTAGCTTCTTGTACCAAAAGTGCCGAAAACAGAAGCGTTTGTTGGATCAATTGTGTGCTAACAATGACAACACTACCGGCCCCGAGTGAAAATGGCGGGAAACTTAGAGCAACACTATACTGCTGGGAAAGCAGTAAAACAATAAGGAACAGTAGGTGAACAACGCCAAAAAAAAAAAAAGGCGTCGTTTGACCCATGATGGTCCTCGGTCAAAGCCGCAAAAGTAAGTAATCGAACCATCAGAAGCAACGCTCAACATTTACACAACTGAAACAACTACATACGTAAATCATACTATGCTATCCAAGCATTGCCATGCCACGTTTTGCTTGTATGCTAACGTGGCTGCAAAATAGCTTGGCTGCATACTAAACAACGCTGTTCTGAGTGTTAATCAGTGTTGAGGCTGCAAAATATGTCAGTTGCATACCCATAAATCATAGTATGCCATCCAAGCATTGCCATGCCACGTTACAATAACAATTCGCTTGCTTGTATGTTAACGTGGCTGCAAAATATCTTGGTTGCATACCGACAAATAAGAGCATGGCATCCAACCATTGCAATGCCAGGTTACAATACACATTAATACTACCGTCTGTATGCAGATCTGCAAAGAATATGAAAGGTTTCAAATATCTTACTCTAAAACTTTAACCTGAATAGTATCTTACTCTAAAATTTTAGCCTCAATAACAAAAACACAATACCTGATAAAATAACACCAAAACAAAAACCAATGTCACCGGCTGCCTACGGATCTGTAGACACAAAAGCAATCGATAAAAAAAGCATAAGCAAGAACCGGTCAATAATAATTAACAAACATCACGAATAATATTAGTCGGAATAATATTAGTCGGAATATAGTAATTAACAAACATCATTTATATAATTAGGATATATATTTCTAAACAATAATTAGGGTTAACAAACATCATTTATATAATTAGTTAATTAGGGTTTTCAAATATGCAGATCTGCGAATAATATTAGTCGGGATATAGTAATTAGGGTTTTCAAATATGCAGATCTGCGAATAACATTACTCGGAATATTTAAAATTAGGGTTTTCACCTGATTAAAAGCACGCAAAGAGGTCAACACTCAAAAATCCGTCGCCGCCAACAAAAGACCAAAATCACAACAATAATAATTTCGTTCTACCCCCCTTCTATTTTTCTGATGAATGAAAGACGAAATGAAGATGAAAGATGAAAAAATGAAACTCTGTGAATATGAATATAGGGAGGAGAAGAGTAACCGAGAAGGTTCTACACACACAACTGTAGAAAAAACAGTAAAACAGTAATCTACAGTAAAACAGTGAAAAACGCCAAAAAAGGGCGTTGTATAGCACCTGGTTTAATATATGGCATGTGATATTCTGACCCTCCCTATAATCACTATACTGACCCTCCCTATACAAAATACATTTGTACCTTTATGGTACATTTGTACTTTGTTGTACTTTTTTTTTTTGTTTTGTTTTGTTTTGTTTTGTTGTGTGTGTGTCGATTTGTAAAACTTTTTATTATTATTATTATTATTATTATTATTATTATTATTATTATTATTATTATTATTATTATTATTATTATTATTATTATTATTTTTGTGTCGATTTGTTACTTTTTTATTTATTTATTATTATTATTATTATTATTATTTTTTTGTTTTGTGTCGATTTGTAAAACCTTTTTTTTTTTTTTTTTTTTTTTTTTTGTAATGTTTTTTTTTATGTGTTATTTTTTAGTGTAATGTTTATTTTTTTTACACGTTAAGTCGTTAACGTTAACGCATTAAACAACTAGAATGTTTTTATTTAATTAACAACAACATCAATAGCACGTTAAACATTACCACATTAAACAACTACAACAACAACTGTTATTATTCAATTAAACAACAACATTAACACATTATTTAAAAATAACAACATCTACTACATATGAAGATTATTCATTTCATTTAAAAGATCATGAAGCCTTGCACCCGACTGACACGCGTGATCCTCAGGATTCCTTGCCAATTCTAACTCCATCTCCAGCGTCTTTATTCTTGTCATCAACAGCTTGTTTCTTGTTTCAAGCTGGTCAATTTTATTATCTTTAGCAACGCAGTTTGAGCACTGCGTTGAAGAAGAAGCTTGACTAAAGTACTTCTTTTGAAACTCATCCTTCCACATAAAGTACCGACAACCATAGTCTTTTGTTCCTGGCTGTTACATGTTAAGAAAATAATAAGAAATGTATTATTAACAAACAAATAATTTACATAACTAAGCAAACGTATGATTACTTACCACTGAAAGAGGACATGCGTAATACGGTTGACCATAACTAGCTTCTGTACGGGATATCCTCTCTATAATGAATACGTTCTGACAGCGACACATGTAGGGATTATTTTGTTTCACCTGGACAAAGAATTAATTTAAATAATACAAACAGTTATTTTCAACATAAATCAGTAACGTATTGTTAATTTAAATAATACAAACAGTTATTTACAACATTAATCAGTAATCATTCACAATGTTTTGTCAGTATAATTATTTACAACATAAATCAGTATTCATTTACAATGTTTTGTCTGTATAATTATTTACAACATAAATCAGTAACCATGTACTATGTTTGTGTTCGTATAAGCTCATTATACATGTGTAGTTGATCTTGATACAAAGTTTGCCATCCGGATGCAGCGGCAACTCTGTGGTGCCTCCATTGTGGGTGAATATATGGAAATGGTGAGTTTTCGTCTAGCGTAAGATGAATGTAGTGACCACAATCTCCACTCCCCACACGGCCAATCACAAGGGGGCCAATTCCTTGTGATACATCTGGAGCAGAAAAAAATGGAAAACACGTAGTGCATCCACTGTTTGATATAAATACAACCGGCCGGTTAAGCACTGTGGCAATAACCAACCCCGTGTTTGGCATAAGCATCCAGTGTTCTTGCGGACAACCACTATCATGTAACCAGTTTATTCTCCTCCAAAGATTGACATAGTCCACTTGTTGCCACAAACGTACGTAAGACTCATGATTAATTTCCAACTCTTGCAATAAAAACCTTCGGACATTGAGCCAGTTGTGTTCGCCTTGACCAATACCGTGGGCAACGCACCGAAACCCACAATTTCCATCACCTTCCACATTATAGATACTTGTGATGTATCGACGGAAAAGCTGTGGAAGCTGCTTAATGAAATACTCGCTCTCCGTAAGCTCTGTTTGTGTGGTGCTTGTGTCTGAGCCTTCCTTTGTTAAGCAGACTTGTGTGGTTGCTTGTGTGGTGCTTGTGTGAGCCTTACTTTGTTAAGCAACTGGGACCAAAAAAAGAAAAAAAGAAACCTTGGGACAAAAAAAAAAAAAAAAAAAAAAAGTTAAGTTAAAAGACAGTATAAGACAAAAAAAAAAAAAAAAAAAAAAAAAAAAAAAAAAAAAAAGGTCCAATTGTACCTTCTAGCAGACTGTTGGACTGAAAAAAAGGACCAAATGGGCTGAAAAAAGGACACCTCCACTAGGGAGGGTTTTGTACCTGACCCCCTAGGTAGGGTCCGGTTAGTATGACCCTTAATATATATAGTAATGAGTAAAGATGGACCATTTCCTGTATTTGTGCACTCACCATTTGGATGGGCTCTTAAGTAGCTTGTTTCGTCTGCATTGTCTTTTGCCTTATTGTTTTTACACTGCAAGTCCATTTTGATACAATTATAGCAGGTTGCTTTTCTTTTTTATATTTTGTGGATTGAGTTGCTGTTGAGTAAGGTGGCAATCTGTGTGCCTTTTTTAAACGAGATACGCTAGAACCGTATAAATCTCACAAAACAAAATCCACAAATTGACGTTTCTTAGTGACTATTGGATAGAAGTATGAGATGATTTTAAAGAAAAAGAAATAATACCAAATATTAACATGACAAATCATTTTATAAATTTTATTTGTAAAAATTATGTAATTCTAACAAATCTCTATTTATACCATCACCACCTTGGTTAGTCAAAGGTTTATTTTGGAAGTTAGGATAATTTGACCCTCGTGGGGCACGACTACACACGTGTATATTTAAAAATTTTAATTTTTTAAAATTTTGATGATAGTTTAATTATCGTGAAAATCACATCGTAATTTTGTTAAACAACTCGTCGCTTTTATAATGGCAAGTAATTATACATGGAAACTTGCGCTTTTGGTGTGACCTTGCGAGTTTAATTTGTAGTCATTGCGAGAAATAAAGTTTATGAGTTAAAAGCTAAAAATATAAAATATTTAAACTATTAAATTAGTGGTAGATGTTGTTACCATTTTTAATTTGTAACAGGTACGCACCTTTTTATTCTAGATATAGTATATATTGTATTTTTAATTTAGGACTACAGACTACAGTTGAACTTAACTTTTTTCTATAAAAGCATGTCTCAAAATGTATTGAGTTTATCATCTTTTTGGTTATCTTTTGTGTTAATCAACAAAAACTTATATTTCCACCCGTTAAAATATTATTACTCTAAAAAAAAAGATAAGTACAATGAAATTTGGAAGTACCACATTAACCTCAAGCAACCTCTTGAATAACAACTAGATCATTTATGACATGCAACAAATGATCAACTAGCTACAAATAACTTGAAAGCCAATTCAGAAAAACTCATATACTTAAGTCACTCAAAAGTTTTTTCTTAAGCCTAAAACCACCTATGTCTTTTTCTGCAGAAAGATTGGATTATTACTGAAGAAATATAAGTTTTATTGTATAGGACGTACTAATTATTTATAGAGAACTAAACATGTCTGGACCAAAGGTCTTTTGGGCGTGAGTTGTTGTAACACTTGGGTGTCATTTGTTTTTTCAAAATAAGCACTTTTTCCGGCAGAGGTTTCTGTTTGTTTTTTTGCAGACATGAGTGATTCTTTTCACTTTTTTCATCTTCTAAATTCAGACATTATCTTTCACTTCTTACCTCTACCTTCACAATCCTTACATCTCTTTCTCAATATCCGTTTTTATACATTTTCGTCCGTTTTTTTTTTTTTTTATTATTATTATTTTTACCTTTTCATCCGTTTCTATATGTTTTCGTCCGTTATTTTACGTTTTCGACCGTTATTTTACGTTTTCGTCTTTTTTTATGTTTTCGTCATTTTTTTACGTTTCGTCTGTTTTTTTACGTTTTCGTCTGTTTTTACGCTTTTTTTTCCGTTTTCGTCCGTTTTTTACGTTTTCGTTCGTTTCCTTACGTTTTCGTCCATTTTCATCTATTTTTTACATTTTCGTCTGTTTTTTTTACGTTTTCGTCCTTTTTTTTACGTTTTCGGCCGCTTTTTTACGTTTTCGCCCGTTTTTTTACGTTTTTCGAATGGTTTTTTTACGTTTCCATTTGTTTTTTTACGTTTCCGACCTTTTTTTACGTTTTCGTCCGTTTTTTACGTTTAAGTCCGTTTTTCTCGTTTTCGTCAGTTTTTTTATGTTTTTGTCCGTTTCCTTACTTTTTCGCCCGTTTTTTTACGTTTTCATCATTTTTTTTATTTATTTTTTATTATTTATTTTTTTTAATGTTTTCGAACGTTTTTTTTTTATAAAATTTGACGTATTTTTTTTACATTTTCGTCCGTCTTTTTACGTTTTCGACCATTTTTTTACTTTTTCGTCCATTTTTTACGTTTTCGATCATTTGTTTACATTTTCGTCTGTTTTTTTACGTTTTCTCTTGTTTTTAATGTTTCTTACGTTTTAGTCTGTTTTCTTCTGTTTTTTACGTTTAAATCCATTTTTTTAACGTTTTCTTCATTTTTTCACATTTTCTTCATTTTTTCACATTTTCAACCGTTTTTATGTTTTCATATGTTTTTTTTTACGTTTTACTCCTTTTTTTTTACGTTTTCGAATCGTTTTTTTACATTTTAGTCTGTTTTCTTACGTTTTCGTCTGTTTTTACGTAAAAAAAACATAAGAAAATGTAAAAAAATGGATGAAAACGTAAAAAAATACGAAAGTGTAAAAAAATAGACGAAAACGTAAAACAAATAGGACGGAAATGTAAAAAAAGGGACAAGAACGTAAAAAAACTGACGAAAACGTAAAAAAACGAACGAGAACGAAAAAAGGTCAGAAAACGTAAAAAACGGACGTAAACTTAAAAAAATGAACGAGAACGTAAAAAAACGGACGAAAACCTAAAAAATGGACGAAAACGAAAAAATCTAACGAAAACGTAATAAAACAGATGAAAACGTAAAAAACGGACGAGAACGTTAAAAGACGGACGAAAACGTTAAAAAACGGACGAAACGTAATAAAACGGACGAAACGTTAAAGCTAGACGAAAATGTAAAAAATGGGTCAAAAACGTAAAAAAACATACTAAAACTTAAAAAACGGTTGAAAACGTACCAAAACGTAAAAAAACGAACGAAAACGTAAAAAAACAGACAAAAACGTAAAAAACAGACGAAAACGTAAAAAAATGACGAAAACGGAAAAAACGGACGAAAACGTAAAAAACCGACGAAAATGTAAAAAAACGGTCGAAAACGTAAAAAACGTACTAAAACATAAAAAATGGACGAAAACGTAAAAAAATGAACGAAAACGTACAAAAACAGATGATAATGTATAAAACGGACGAAAACTTGTCTTTATATTATGTATTTTATGCAATTTATATACTTAAATCACAAAACAATAATTAAAAAATAATAAAAAAAAAACAATAAGAAAGAAAAAAAAGGGAGAAGTACTTCAATAGCACAAAAAACAAACAATATTCTACCAGGCAGAAGAATACTTTAGATGTGCCTCTTCTTCTGCAGACATGGTTTGCGGATGAAGAGGTAAAAGCTCTGAAAAAACAAATGACACCTTAGTTTTCGTAATTGTTGTTACTTACAATGAAACAAAAACTTAAGGAAAATGTGGTTCTTTTTGTGCCACTGCAACGCGCGTTGTAGTTCTGTTAGTTCTCTATGTATTTATGCCAGTAGACGAACTTCCTATGTATTTAGGCTACAATTGTATCTAAGCTTTTTACACCAACATAAAGCCTTAAGCTTCGACATGTGGTGTTATATGTAAGACAAATGCAATGCCTTAAAACAATCTAAAGTGTCTTTGACCCATGCAAAAGCGCATTATGAAGATGATATATTAGAGTATGATATGGCCGATTGGAAAGCGAAAACGATGTCGTTCGGGGGTCGACTAACATTGGTAAAATCGGTTCTTGGTAGCTTGCCATTGTATTATTTCTCGATGTTCCGTGTGCCTATGAGTGTTCTAAAAAATCTTGAGTATTAGAAAAAACTTTTTTTGGGGTGGGACTGGGGAGGGTAAAAAACTTTCTTGGGTTAAATGGAATTCAATTCTTGCTTCTTTGGGGGATTGGGGGGAGGGGGCGGTAAACGTGGGGTCACTCAGGGCTAAAAATTTGGCGTTATTGGATAAATGGTGGTGGAGATTTAGGACGGAGGTCGGGGGTTTTGGGTAAAGGTTATAAAGAGTATTCATGGGGCAAATGGGGACTTTGAAGGTTCGTTAGGGGTTTGGGGGGACCCAAGGGGGGAGGGGGTGTGGAGCGATATCGTAAAGATTGGTGGGGAGATTGATGGGGTGAGAGTTGATTTTACTTCTTCGTGTTTGGGGGTGATAAGCGATGAGAGGGATATTAGTTTTTGGGATGATAGATGGGTAGAAAATAGGAGACTTTGTGATAGATTTCCTAGATTGTATCACTTCATTAGAAGAAAAGAGGGTAGAGTAATGGACAAGGGCACTTGGGTTGATAATGGGTGGACTTGGGTATGGGATTGGAGTAGAAACATTAGTGGTAGGGTATGCAAGGAATATGATGACTTAATTGAGGTAATGTCTTTGACGATATAAAAGAACATAAGAAGTCACTTAATATCTATAAAACAACATGATATTTTAACAGTTTTAAACTATGCAACTTTGTGCGCTCGGATTTTTTTTTTATTATTTTTTTTTCTCATCCTCAGCTTGTTCTTTTTTAAAGTTTTATCATTTATTTTTGTCGTTTCAAGGTTGCAGTGGTGCAATTTATGTTGCTTTTGAATCATAGGTTGCAATGGTAAAGGGGAAGAACAAGCGAAAGTTGGATATGAATGGGCCTACAAAGAATATGTAAAAGGCGGAAGAAGATATGAGGTACTCAGCAAGTATGTTATCATGATTTGAGCCATCATTTGATTTGTTTTTGAGTTTGCGGTTTATGTGACATTTTTGGGTTTGGCTATGGTTAATTTAAGGAAATGTCTGTGAAAATCGCGAAATTTATGTATTTAGATTGTCACAGGTCACAAAAGGTATGATTTAGGCAAAACTATATATTTGAAAAGTAGGCTCAGTGTTTGTTGCGCCTTATATTGCTCTACAAGTTTGTTGTTGTTTTTGTATACACATGTTTATGTCTTCTAATTTTCAGTGGGTATATTGTATGAGAAATGCTAAATCCTCCTACTAACAGGATTCTGACAAGTGTCAGAATTGACGGTTTGGATGCAGAGAAAGAATGAGTGGAAAGTTCAAAGGTCTTTACTTTTTGCAGGATAAACAGGCGTGTTGCGTAACGTGTCAGAATGAGTAGTCTTTACTTTTTGCAGGATAAAAAAAGTTCAAAGGTCCAATAATTCTTAGTTCTCAAATAACTATTAACTATGCTTAATGCAATCAACAAAACAATGTGTTTCCTCTAATTAATATTTGTCGACCTTTCATATGACTTCATGAGTAAACAGAGTGCCTATATAAAACTAAAGTGTGATGATGTTGTAACAGTGATGGGAAGTAAAGTGGAACAACCGACCATAGCATCGTATGAAATTGTTCGACTTCCAAAGGAGATGAGGAAAATTTGTGTAATAGATCTTGGCGCCAAACAACAAGGTAATTTCATGGCTTTCAGTTTAGTTATCACAAGTAAGATTTTTAAGGGGTGTCTAGCAATTTCAGTATGGAAGTGAGTGTAAGGGATGGTGTTTGGGTGTTCTTGAGGCGTTTGAAGTTGTGATAGTCAAATAATCGTGTATTTAAAAATGTTTGCCAAATTCAGCTCCTTTAAGGATTTACGTGCAGTGTTGTAAATATCGGAAATATCGGCTGATTTATCAGCGAGAAATCATGTCTCGGCCTTCCACCGCTACGAGATTTCAGTTATCGTGTGTATTTCTCGTCCGGGTCAAAATTCGGTCAAACTCGGCACTTATCGGTACTTATCGGCGATAAATTGACTTATCAGTCAACTTAAATGTTTGACTTTTTTTTTTCTTAAACCGATCGGGTCGGGTATATATGTATCTATTATTGGGAGCGGCACTCAAAGTTAGGGTTTGTAGTTTGTACCTTCAACAGACATCTTTGGTTATCTATAAACAAACAAAAAGAAAACAAATACCTACCCGTGACCTTGGTTATCAAGATCTTAGCCGAATCTTTGTGGTCTTTGTAAGCTTCAAATGAACAAAGCAGAGAAAAAAGGTTTATTGTTCGGGTTTGGTTTAGTGTTCTTTTGGTTTATTTGGTATTCGTGGGTTGAAGAATTAGATGAGATCGATTGTCTTTTTGATATGAGATATAGAACAATTTTTTGGGGGAGATGCGTTTGGAGAGATAAGATGGAGGGGGCGGAGAGTTTAAGTGAGATTAGGGTTAAGTGGATGTGTAAAGAGTTATTAATTGAAGGTTGGACCCTGGTTACAAGTCATTTGCATTGGGCCGACATGGTGGACTGGATAAGTTTATAATTTTGAGCCCAAAATTTTAATCACACACGAAGAAATCAAGGAGGCGTTCCAAAAAGCTTAAGTTTATTTGAATATATATATTTTTACAAATAAATTCCTTTACAATTTAGGGTCTCCGATATATCCCCGATATGTTGGGAATTAAATATTCAAGAAGTTAAATATCGGGTTCTAATCAAAGAAATACTCTAAGTGTGATTCTGCTGCTAGTGCATTATGGTTCCTGCTGTTAATGTTGTTCCTGCTGCTAGAACATTTGATCCTGCTGCTAGTGATAAATGATTCTGCTGCTAGGCTTAGCATTCTGCTGCTGTTGATCCTGCTGCTAATGATACTTGTTCCTGCTGCTAGCGATAACTCATTGCTGCTGATAGTGAACATTCTGCTGCTGAGTGGATAAGATTGAAAAGATATTTATTGTATTTTGGTCAACAATATACGGTAGATAATATCTTACCCCATGTGCTTAGTTAACAAGTTGTGTACACAGATACATGTTGTATCTTATGTACTGACACACTCAAGAGATAAGTTAACAAAGTAAGTCGGCTAGACTTTATACAATATTGTAAAAGATCTCTTGAACTATAAAAGAGATCTTAGTGTAGATGTTTTAAGTAGTCCATGCATATGTTATTTTTGTAAGAACTCATAACTACAAAACATCACAAGTTAGAAAAACTTAAGATTCAAGGTTGTAACCCTAGTGATATTTCAAGATCACTCGTATTATTATCATTAATAATATTGAATCGTTTGGTGATAATCTTTATGTGTTCATTGCTAACTAACAAACATAACAATTCCATTTCCATAACATACACAACCTTCTAAGTTTGGTTGAGTGAATTCCGCGCACTTAATCATATTAACACAACATATCATACACACAAAGTCACAAGGTTTAACCACCTTAACCGTGTGTCCAGTCCTAACAATTGGTATCAGAGCAAGGCTGATATAGTTGTTTTAGAAGAAACAGAAATGGATGTACAAGATGTTTAAACCAATGTTGCTGTAAAGTTGCCCATGATCAAACCGAATGAGTTTGAGTTATGGAGGATGAGAGTTGAGCAATATTTTATGGTTCAAGATTATGCTCTTTGGGATATAATTCAGTATGGTGATTCCTTCACTCTAGGCTATGCAGATGTTCTTGTTGAAGGAAAAACAGTTAGAAAAAGAAATACTGGACCAGTTTCAAATGAAGAAAAGATACAGAAGAGAAATGATCAGAAAGCAAGAAACTTGTTGCTTATGACCATTCCTGGTGAGCAGATGCTATCTTTTAGCAAATATCTTGATGCAAAAACTCTTTTTGAAGAGATTTGTGCATGGTTTGGTGGTAATGAAACTACCAAGAAAACTCAAAAGACATTGCTAAAGCAACAATTTGAAAACTTTACTGCTTTTAGTAATGAGTCTCTTGATAAGCTGTTTTCAAGACTACACAAGCTTGTCAGTCAGTTAGCTGTGTTGGGTGTTGAGACAGAGAAGGAAGATCTCAATATGAAGTTCTTGAAAAGTCAACCTGATGAATTCCATACTTATGTTATTGTCTAGATGAACAAACCAGAAATTGAAACAATGAAACTTAATGATTTGTTCAGCAACTTTAAAATTGTTGAACAAAGTCTAAAAAGGGGTGGAACTTATGGTACTAGTTCTGGGAATGCTGCACTCTTATCAGTTCCTAGTGTTAGTCATTCAGAAGAGGTAGATGAAGTTGAAAGTGTTTCTAATGTTACTTATGGTGGTCCTTCTACTAGTTTACAAAAGGATATTGCTGGACTTGGAGATCCAACATTTTATGCCTTTATAACCAGTCAATCTAGTGGTTCTCCTCTAAATCATGAAGACCTTGAGCAGGTAGATGGTGATGATTTGGAAGAGATGGATATTAAGTGGCAAGTTGCGTTACATAGTATGAGGGCTAAGAAGTTTTGGCAAAAAACTGGAAAGCAAATTACCATAAATGGTAATGATACTGCTGGGTTTGATAAGAAGAAAGTGGAATATTTTAACAGTCATAGGTTGGGACACTTTGCTAAAGAATGTAGAAGCCCAAGGAAGCAGGATAATAGGAACACATGGTATAAGCAAGAGAGGAAAAAGGAAGTACTGGTAGAAGAGCCAAAGGCTATGCTGGCTATTGATGGTATTGGATATGATTGGAGCTCTATGGCTAATGAAGAGGATGCACCACCAAATGCTGCTCTTTTTGTCAATGAATTTGCTCTAATGGCTTTTTCGGATTCAGAGGTAGATACCATTCCTATTTGTACTAATTCATGTCCTAATCTTAAAAATTATGAAGACATTAAAAAGAGATTTGATGCTTTTAGAGAAGAGTTAATTGATGCCCTTCATAATTTAGCTAATCATAAGAGGTGTGTAGGAGTTTTAGAATAACAAATCCAACATTTTCAAAAGAATGAATCTACGTTTACTGATGACTTAAATGCTTTAAAAAGAGGAATAACATTTAGAGATGAATTACTTAATGAACAAAGTAAACAGTTATCTGAAGCCAATAATAAAACTGAAAATGTTAAGGTAACTATAGATGCTCTAGCTCATGCCTCAGAAGGAATGAATAAAATTTGGGAAGCTCAGGTAATTGATAAAGCTAATTCAGGTTTAGGTTACAAAACTGTCCCTCCACCATACAGAGGTGTTCATTCACCTCCAGGTGTTGACCTAGCACACACAGGTTTAGCTGAGTTTCAAGAACCAATCATGGAATATGGTTCTAAGGCTAGTAAGAGTCTTAAGGTAGAAAAGATAAGTAAAAGTTTAGATAAAACTTTACTTTATCAGGACAAGGTGTCCTTTGTTAAGAAAGGAGAAACTATAGTTGTTGAAGATTGTACAACTGATAGTGATGATGAAGAAGAACAGGTTATGTCTAAACCTGTAGTGGTTAAGAAAGTAGGAACAAGTGTTCCTAAGATAGTCAAACACAATACTGATAGGCCTAAATCAAACATTAAGCATGTTAGGCAACCAGTTAGATATTGTGAGCAATATAGAACCACCAACAAGCCCAGAGGTAACCAAAGGAATTGGAACAACCTCAAGTCTAACCAATTAGGTGATGACTTTGCTTTTTATAATAAAGCTTGTTACACATGTGGTAGTTTTGACCATCTTGCAGCTTTCTGCAACCAATGGGTAACTGGGTATGAAAACAATAGAGTGAACCACAAAAGGCAAACACCTAAATCTCACTTTCACTCTAGTTCTAAGAGAACAAACCCCAGAGTAGTCAAAAACAAGTCTGGCTCAATCTCAGATCCTGTTGCTAGACTAATGGATCCTGCTGCTAAACAATTTGTTCTTGCTGCTCGACCATTTATGACTATTAACCCAAAATCAACAGCTAAGGGTGCAAAAACATTTTTCAAACATGCACCAACAACTGTTCTAAGGCCCATTCAAACAAAAGCAGTGGTCCAAAAACAAGTTTGGAAACCAAAGGGTAGAACTGAAAAGTTAGCAGTTCCTGCTGCTAAGAAATCAGTTCCTGCTGCTAAGGGAATCAGGGCAAATGCTGTTAAGGCCTCAGCATGTTGGATTCTAAAATCCAATGTTGCATCAACTGTCCTTAAAAGATTGAATTATATTGATGCAAGAGGCAGATCCAAGTCAGTAATGGCTTGGATCCCCAAAAGAAACTAACACTCTTATTTGTGTGCAGGAACATTCATATGATCAGGAAGAGGATCAAGGATACTCAGATAGTGGATGTTCAAGGCACATGACAGGCAACATGTCTTATCTTTCAGATTTTCAATCATTCAATGGAGGATATGTTACCTTTGGAGGGGGTGTTTGTGGCAAAATTTCTGGTAAAGGTACAATCAAAACCGGAAATTTAGATTTTGAAGATGTGTACTATGTAAAAGAGCTAAATTATAATCTTTTTAGTGTCTCACAAATGTGTGACAAAAAGAATAATGTTCTTTTCTGTGAGACTGAATGTCTTGTACTTTCTCCTGATTTTAAAATGCCTGATGAAAATCAAGTACTTCTTAGAATTCCTAGAAAGGGCAACATGTACAGTGTAGACATGAAGAACATTATTCCTAAAAAGAATTTAACTTGTCTTGTTGCAAAGGCCACATTGGATGAATCAATGAAATGGCATAGAAGGCTTGGTCATATTATCTTCAAAACCATAAATAAAATTGTTAAGAATGGTTTGGTAAGAGGTTTACCTCACAAAAGATTTGAAAATGATCAAACATGCATTGCTTGTCTAAAAGGCAAACAACACAAAGCCACTTGTAAGCCCAAGATTTTTAACTCTATCAATCAATCTTTGTTTATGCTACATATGGACTTATTTGGACCTGTTTCAGTAATGAGCATTATGCATAAGAGATATTGTCTAGTTATTACTGATGACTATAGTAGATTTACATGGGTTTTCTTTTTAGCTACTAAGGATGAGACATCAAGCATCCTTAAGGACTTCATTACACAGATAGAAAACCAAGTAAGCAAGAAAGTAAAAGTCATTAGATGTGATAATGGGACAGAGTTTAAGAATAGAGTTATGGATGACTTCTGCAAACAAAAAGGTATTAGAAGAGAATTTAGTGTTGCTAGAACTCCACAACAGAATGGAGTAGCTGAAAGAAAGAATAGAACACTAATAGAAGCTGCTAGAACAATGTTAGCTGATTCTAAGCTACCTATAACCTTTTGGGCTGAGGCAGTCAACACTGCTTGTTATGTTCAAAATAGAGTTTTAGTTGTGCAGCCTCACAATAAGACATCATATGAACTTTTTAATGGTAGAACTCCTGCAATAGGATTTCTTAGACCTTTTGGATGTCATGTGACCATTCTCAATACCTTAGACCATTTAGGAAAATTCGATGGTAAAGCAGATGAAGGATTCTTTGTTGGTTATTCTCTTAATAGCAAAGCATTTAGAGTTTACAACACAAGAAAAGAAATAGTAGAGGAAAATCTACATGTGGAGTTTTTAGAAAACAAATCCAATGTAGAAGGTCAAGGACCAAAATGGCTATTTGATCTTGAGTATCTAACCAATTCAATGAATTATGTGCCTTTTGTTGCAGAAACTAATGATTTTGCAGGTTCTAATACAACAAATGAGGCAGTGTTAGAGAAAGATCAAGATGATGTAATAATGCCAATATGGTCAAGTACAATTGTGGAATCAACTTCAGCAACTGATGAATCTTCTTCTAGCAAAGCTAAAGAAGGTGTTGAAGATGAAAGCAAAGAATATGGAACTCAGGAACAACAAAATGTTTCCGCTGATAGCATTTCTGTTGCTGCTGGTAGTGTATCTGTTCCTGCTGGTGATTCTGCTGCTAAGCTTACTGATTCTGCTGTTCGGCCAAATGACTCTGCTGCTGGCCCTTCAGAAACAAAAGATGCAGAATTCTCAGATAATGAGGTGGATTTCAACAATCTTCCATCATCTTATCAAGTTCCTATTACACCACAAACAAGAATTCACAAAGTCCACTCCCTGGAACATGTGATTGGAGATGTACAATCTGGTGTGAAGACAAGACATCAATTGATGACTTCAGACCAACAAGGGCTTCTTGATGCCCTTTATGCTTCAAAACAGCATGAGCTTTCAAACTCTTGCTTGTTTGTATGTTTTCTCTCACAAGCTGAACCAAAGACCATTCTGAAAGCCCTAGATGATTCAAGCTGGTTAGAGGCTATGCAAGAAGAGCTTCTTCAGTTCAAGATTCAAAAGGTTTGGGTGCTAGTTGATTTACCTACAGGTGTGAAGGTAATTGGCACTAGATGGGTTTTTAAGAACAAAAGGGATGAAAGGGGAATAGTGATCAAGAATAAAGCTAGATTAGTAGCTCAAGGGTACACACAAGAAGAAGGAATAGACTATGATGAGGTTTATGCTCCTGTAGCAAGGATTGAGGCAATTAGGCTTTTCTTAGCTTATGCTTCATTTTTAGGCTTCACAGTCTACCAAATGGATGTCAAGAGTGCATTTTTATATGGTAAAATTGAAGAAGAGGTGTATGTTTCACAACCTCCAGGCTTCATTGACCCATTACATCCAAACAAAGTGTACAGAGTAGTGAAAGCTCTATATGGCCTTCATCAGGCACCAAGAGCTTGGTATGCAACACTAGCTTCCTACTTATTAGAAAATGGATTTCAAAGAGGAAAGATTGATCAGACACTTTTCATCAAAAAGCACAAGAAGGATCTTTTGTTAGTGCAGGTGTATGTGGATGATATTATCTTTGGATCTACTAGGAAAGATATGTGTTTAGAATTTGAGAAGCTTATGAAAGATAAGTTTCAGATGAGTTCCATGGGGGAACTTACATTCTTTTTGGGTTTGCAAGTTAAGCAATCATCTGAAGGCATATTTATTAATCAAGACAAATATGTTGCAGAGATACTTAGAAAATTTCAATTTGCTGATTCAAAAATAGCAAGCACACCAATGGACTCTGAGAAGCACCTTCTGAAAGATGAAGATGGAGAGAGTGTAGATGTACACACTTACAGATCTATGATAGGCTCTTTGATGTACCTTACATCATCTAGACCTAATATCATGTTCCCTGTTTGTGTTTGTGCAAGATTTCAAGTAACTCCAAAGGTTTCTCATTTAACTGCAGTCAAGAGAATTTTTAGATATCTCAAGGGTCAACCAAGGTTGGGTCTATGGTATTCAAGAGAATCTCCTTTTGACTTGGTATCATATTCGGATAGTGATTATGCTGGTGCTAGCTTGGACAGAAAGTCAACAACTGGAGGATGTCAATTCCTTGGGTGTAGACTTGTCTCATGGCAGTGTAAGAAGCAAACAAGTGTGGAAAATTCAACAACTGAAGCTGAATATATAGCTGCTGCAAGTTGCTCTAGTCAAGTTCTATGGCTTCAAAACCAACTTCTTGATTATGGGTACAATTTCTTAAACACTGTTATTCATATTGATAATAGTAGTACAATTTGTATTATTAAAAATACAGTGCAACATTCTAAAACAAAACACATTGAAATTAGACATCACTTTATAAGAGACTGCAATGAGAAAAAGTTAATTCAAGTTCTTAAAATTGCTTCAGAACACAACTTTGCAGATCTGCTAACCAAAGCTTTTGATGTTTCAAGGTTTCAGTACTTGGTAGCAAGTATTGGAATGCTTAATCTTTAAATTTTCAATCTAATGTGTTTTTGTAAATAAATTTTTGATTCTGCTGTTGGATTTACAAGATACCGCTGCTATTACAAAAAGTTTGTGCTAAATGTACAAATTTAAATTGTGTTATTCATACAGTTGGTCTTATGATTATTCTAATGCAAGACAAGCACTTTGTACTTAGTTCTTTTGTTTTTAGACTAACAATTTCAGGTATGAATATGTGAACACAAAGGAAATTTCAAGTGAAATGGAAGCAACACAATGCTGATATTGGCTGCTGCCATAATAGGTTTATGATGGACTGAGTTTGGGAATGTAAAACTCCTTAAAACTTCTTTCTTGAAACCTAGTTATGATATTTCACATTGAATTGATGACTTAGTTGATCAGATAGTAACTGATGCAACTCACTTTCTATCATTTTATACTTTTAAGTATAATGTGCAAGTCTGAGGACATCTGATAGAAAGAATAGCTAGTAAAAGTGAATCTAACACTTGTGTTAGAGGTGACAATTACTATGACCTGGAAACCCTGTCAGGAAAGCTCTTTGAATGAGTTTATCTGCACACAGGCAGTTATTTATAACTGAAAAACATTGGTTCTCACACAACCAGAGGTTACTTTAAACCAAAATTTTGATTAAGTGTCTGTTATACACTTGATCCCTTCAAAATGGTTGAAAGTAGTATGATTTTTCAATTCTAAAATTATGAACATACTGCTAAGTCAAATAATTTCTTAAACAAGGATTTTTCAAGAGATTCACAAAAACCATCCATTGATGGATCATGAATCAAAATGTCCACTGATTCACCTCTCATAGGAGTTAACACACCTAGAAGTGATGAGGGCAGCAACTTAAACTCTTAAGGAATTGATGGCTTCATGTATGATGAAGCGAAAAGTGTACCGCTTTTAGGGGGTCATTTAAGCCCTAAATCGTATTTATTTGATCAAATATTGCCCTAAATCGTTCCTTTTGTCATTTTAGGTACTTTGGAGAAAAAATCTGGAAAAGGAAGCATTTTGGACGTTTTTGGAGCATAAAAGTGAAGAAAACGACAAAGTCTCAAAAATCTGCTGAAAAGTACCTGTGACGGCGTCAAGCCCTAGTGTGACGCCGTCAACCCTTGATAAGCCAGAGAGGATTTTGGAAGATTAAAGGGGGACGGCATCAAGAAGGTCGTCAAGCCTTGATAAGCCAGAGAGGATTTTGGAGGATTAAAAGGGGACGGCGTCAAGAAGGCCATCAAGAAACCCTAACCGCGGCGAGGTGACGGCGTCACGCTCTATATAGTGACGCCGTCAGATCTGTTTTCCTATATATATTTTCATAATTTTTAGTCATTAGTGTGCAACTTTGTGAGGAGAAACCCTAAGACGATTTTTATGCCATTTTTAAGGGTTTTATACCCTTGGATCTCCCATGTTCAATTGAAGATAAGTAATCAATTAATCATTCAATATGTCTATGTGTTGTTTGATTATATCTTGTTCTTGTCTTTTATTTAACATGCTAGGCTAGATTTATCTTGTGTTTGCTTAGATCTAATGAAACCTAACTATTGATTATCGGTTGTTGGTGTGTTATTAATTGTATTGGATGATTGTTTATCGATGTTAGGCTTAAGAAAACTGGCTAACCTCCTATACGGTAACTTGCTTGAACGTCTTAAGAAACATGAACCAATACGTACTAAGGTTTTTATGGTTGTATTTAATGCATGAGCGAATTCTAGTGATCCCATGTTAGGAGCTTCTTAGCCGGCTCGACATAGGAGTGAAGTAGGAGCTTGTAGAGTTGGGGAAGTACGTACGCCACCCCACGATTGGTATTAAGGAATACACCCGTCATCCACGCAATTAATACACACTAATCAACCGGTAAAAGATAGTTAGGGAGTAAGGAAATCTAAGTAAACACATTTCTCTCCATATAAGTTTCACAACCTTTTTATTTTCAGTTATTTTATTTTATTTGTAATTGTAGTTATTTGGGTTAGTTGACTAGCAACTAATTCCGCCCACTCCTTCAAACCCGAGATTTTACTTGCTTTCATAAAAATATAAAAATACAAAAAGAATCTTCCCTCACCCTTAGACCTATTAGAGTAGTTTTTCAATCCTAACGACACTATTCCCCTAGAGAACGATCAATCCCCCGGTACATGCCACTTCACTATACTACATCGGTCAGGTACACTGCCTGGTGGGGATTGCAAGCCTCATGAGATCCCTCGAGAGGTAAAACCTTTTGCGAGGTCGCAAAACCACGCATCAAGTTTTTGGCGCCGCTGCCGGGGAATAGTTATTGTTTAGGTTGAATTTTTATTTTATTAGGTCTACTCACTAGATTCCTTTCTAGTGAGATTTTTATTTTATTTTTCTAGGTTTTCTTTAGTCTATCTTTTTTCTTCGTTTCTTTGTTCGTAACCATTACCATCCGACATCATGCAAGGTGGTAATATCCTTGATCCCAACAACCCACCACCACAACAACACCCACCTCCTAGAGCCCGTACCTTAGGAGACTACTCCCGTCCTAGCCACCATGGCTATCGAAACACCATTGAGCTCACTCAAGGAGCCAATGTCACTCCCTTGCGATCTGACACCATCCGGTTGGTGCAAAGCGGATGCGCATTCCATGGACTTCGTTCCGAAGATCCTAATCAACATCTCAAGGACTTTCTCAAAATCGTTGATTCTATAAACCTTGATGTTGCCACTCGAGAGATGACCCGACTGCGTCTCTTTCAATTCTCTCTGCGGGACCAAGCTAGTCAATGGCTAGAGCGTCTACCCGCAGGATCCATCACCTCTTGGGATGATCTCATCACTCGTTTCCTTGCTCAGTTTTTCCCACCAGGAAGAACTACCAAGCTAAGGAATAATATCTTGATGTTCCAACAACGTCAAGGCGAAACCCTCTACGAGGCATGGACTCGATTCAAGGACTTACTCCAAAAAGTCCCTCACCATGGCATAGAACTTTGGCTCCAAGTCCAAATCTTCTATGACCACATCAATCTCTCCACGA
This sequence comes from Artemisia tridentata subsp. tridentata, assembly GCA_021014915.2. Lineage (NCBI taxonomy): Eukaryota > Viridiplantae > Streptophyta > Magnoliopsida > Asterales > Asteraceae > Artemisia > Artemisia tridentata. The sequence goes on from CP139507.1 coordinate 72,506,928, forward strand.
GGCAAACCATTGACCAATCGGCCGGTGGTAAGCTACGTGATCTAAGTGCGGAACAATCATGGGCTCTCCTGGAAGATCTTGCTCTCTATGACAACGAAAGTTGGAATGATCCCCGTGATTTGAATAAAACGGTCAAGGCAATATCTTTGCCTTCGAACAATTCAAGCACTTCCGACCGTAGGATCATAGAACTTGAAGACCAAGTCAAGTTTCTTATGAAATCCTACGAGGCTCCTAACCCTTCAAGCCAAGTGAACAAAATCACTTCTTCGTGTGAATTATGTAGTGGTCCCCACGACACTCGTGATTGCGTGGAACTCCCCGAACAAGCTTTTGCGGACTACGCATCCTCGCGTACCGACGGAGCGGGAGACAAGTGGTACACTTTCAAACCCGAGCCAAACCCCTACGGTGATTCATACAACCCCTCATGGAAAAATCACCCAAACCTTAGGTGGAAACAAAACCAAAACGCACAACAAACCAATTCTTCCAACCCACCTAATCGTTTTCAATCAAGCGGTTCATCCCCAAACCGTACTTTCAATAACAATCCTTCCAACAATTATGGTAGTACCAATAATCTTGAAGGATTGATGTCCAAATTTATGGCATCTCAAGAAGCTCGGATAGCTAGATTTGAATCCGAATTCAATCAACAACAAACGGAGATGACCAATAAAATTGACAACTTATTGAAAGCCCTCGATAACTAAGTGCTATCACCTCCACATAAGGACGCTAGGAACACAAATAGCGGACCCCAAGTAAAAGACCCCTCTTCATCCAAACATGTCCACTTCGTCAACATTGTCACTATTAAACCAATTGATAGGAATGAGGATAATAGTGAACCTGAGGATGAGGTTAAGAAAGTCGAGGTTGATAAAGAAGTTAGGAAAAGTGAGATTGAAAAAGTAGATGATGATGATGACTACTTCAATAGGCTACCCACTAAGGAAGAGCGCGCATATCATACAGACTTATTCGATGACCCCGAGACACCGTACTTCCTAGGTAGACCAATTATAGAAATGGGTGACCCTTCTAATCTCAACATACCATGCAACATCGGACATTTACATGTGTGGAAAGCTTACATCGACCTTAGATCGCCCATAAACATCATGACTAGAGCCCACTACAACTTGATAATGAAAAATCAACTTGGGTATAGGATGCTCCCTGATAAGGGTTGGATGAGTAACTTCACGGGAAGAGTTAAGGGATTACCAGTTTATGTAGGAAACTTCACCTATGCCACCGACTTTGTAATTGTAGAAGATATCCGCCCAATAGTCGATGCATGCTTAACTCAAGTAGTTTTTGGAAAACCATTTGTTGAGGTCTCTAGAATGACCTATGAACCTTTCTTAGGGATAGTTAGATTTAAGGATGAGACCGATGAGGTAAACTACCAAATTCCATATAAGATAGAGCAATTCCAACACTTGTCAAATGTTGAGAAGGAGCTTAAGCAAGCAGTCTACTATAGGAATGATGGAGATAGAAGTAAAGGAGTAGACTATGTTATGGAAAGGATATCCGGTTTCTACAAGGATTGTTTGAAATTAGGACCGGAATATAAAACCGGACATGAGAATGGCCTAGAAACCGTGACCAATGATGGAGTCACGTAATGTACGGTGACTTTGAGTCTAGCTACAAGACTCGTTAATAAAGAAAAGCGCTTCTTGGGAGGCAACCCAAGCTTTATTTGCTTTGTGTGTTTATTTATTTATTTGTTTGATTTTATTTGCTTCCGTATGTATGTTTAATTTTTATTTTTATTGATTCATGTTCGAAACTAAATTGTGAAAATGCTTTATCTTGTTTTTAACTTCGTCTTAACTACATATAAAGGTATTTTGCAAAAGTTAAGTGTAAGGGAAATCCAAATCGGTTTATTAGAACAAATGAACATGAATCATAACAATAATAAATTAACATGCATATTAGTAATTGTTTGAGTCAAATGCTTGTATCAAGTCATAATGATATTTTGCAGGAATTCCAGGAAGTAAGGTATAGGTTTTTCCAGAAATTTTCCTGAAACTTAACATGAGAATTCTGTCAGATCATTTCTGACGGCGTCAGGCCTTACAACCTGACCCTGACGCCGTCAGGTTTTAATTTTCTGAAATTTTTGAAAGTTTTGTTTTTCTACCGGAATCTAAAAAGTTTTTATTAAATCTCTAACTTATAAACTCCAGGAATCTGCAAAATAATCATTCCACAAGCATTATATACAGATTTATCCCGCCGATGTTATGAAGGTTTTCTTGTTTGTTTTCTCAGGATTAACAGGTTATTTTGGACAAGGAGATGTATGTGGAATCTAGCTTTTGGCGCTGCTTTAGTCTTGAAGCTTCCACATTACCTTGGAAGAAGATCTAACCATGTTACCTCTTTATCCACCGAGCGAATCAGGGGAGTATTTGATTTCATTCTTTTACCTTATTTACTTTTACATCTTGTTATTTGAACATTGGGGACAATGTTCATCTTAAGTGTAAGGGGGGGGGGGTAAAAGTACGATACCTTAGAGAATGCTATTACGCTTGATTTTTCGTTTGCTTGATGATAGATGTGTAATAAAACTGAGAGAAATACTTGTTAGGGCAATTTTAGTGCCAAATTTAAATTTTTTTTACAACATATAGGAGTGAAACTTTGGTCTTAATGAGCGTCTCACGGATAGTAGTTATATGACTAGCACAAAACCGTACCACTAAAAAAATTTTCCACCCCCAAATATGTGAGGTTCGCCCTTAGAATTGGTAGGAAAAGCATTTATGCTATGATGTGTGTACCGGTAGCACTTAGATTTTAGAACTTGCGTTAGGACCATTCCGAGGCCACAAGTGAGACTACATTCGTGTAGTTAGATTTACTACATGATAAGAGGCATTAGGATTAACCCATTGTTTTACACCTGTGTTTTGTTATAATTACATTGGCTACATTGGTCAAGTAATTCTCCCACACCCTTTGCGTTGTACTCATTTTTAGTACACGATACCCCTAGTACACCCCTCAGAGCCTATCCTTTCGTTTCTAACTTTAAGCATTTTACTTAAAGGAAGAATTTGTTTACACCCCACTTAAATGTACACCTAAATCGCCTTAGCCTACCTTGTATGCACTCATTTTTAGTGCATTATTGTGACAACATTTGTTTAAACCCCAAGTTAATTATCTAATTGATTACATGGTTGCTAAGTCGAGTCATATCCTTGTACATATTGTTTTGGGACGATTGGGACTCATGGGTAAAGTACTAGTGTAATGGAGTAATGGGGAAGAACAACATTATTACCCCCATATGTGCTAAATATTTTAAAAGTACTCCAAGTGTTTCGATTATCTTAATTCGAGTCATTAGAATAGTTAATTGTAAAGTTATGTAAAAGTTCAAGTGTAAGGGGGATACAACGCCCCTACGATGTATTATTTTGGATGGTAGGGCAAGAGTGTATGCAAAAAAAAAAAAAAACATACGGACTACCATCCCGTTTCATTTTATGTTTATTTTATCTTTTTGTTATTTCTTTCATTAGCTTAAGTCGAGTCTAGTCTTGGCTTAGCAACGCCATATTGTACATGTAATTAATCAAGATCTTTAACTCGCCACCAGTAAAATATCCTTTATCCAACAAAACCGTGTTTATCATATCCCTACACCTAACGTTATAACCCGTTTAAAAGCCCTCTTTGATAGTTTATCTTAGGTGCTTACGCCTAGTGGAGGAGGTTTTTGATCCTTTCCCAAGCCTATGGTAATCTATTTGCTATGACAGGTAGTGAGAGATATTATTCATTTTCATTTGTGAGATATACTTTTATGACACCTGAGAGATGTGAGTATCTAAACACTACTTGTGAGGTGCTAGTCTGTAATCTCCGTGCTTATTATGATTAAAGTGGAACGACTATTTGTTGTAATTACTTTTATATTAGCATTAAATGACCCCTAACTTGTATTTTGATTAGAATAAAGGTGCATTTGCTTGAGGACAAGCAAATCTCAAGTGTAAGGGTATTTGATGAAGCGAAAAGTGTACCGCTTTTAGGGGGTCATTTAAGCCCTAAATCGTATTTATTTGATCAAATATTGCCCTAAATCGTTCCTTTTGTCATTTTAGGTACTTTGGAGAAGAAATCTGGAAAAGGAAGCATTTTGGACGTTTTTGGAGCATAAAAGTGAAGAAAACGACAAAGTCTCAAAAATCTGCTGAAAAGTACCTGTGACGGCGTCAAGCCCTAGTGTGACGCCGTCAACCCTTGATAAGCCAGAGAGGATTTTGGAAGATTAAAGGGGGACGGCGTCAAGAAGGTCGTCAAGCCTTGATAAGCCAGAGAGGATTTTGGAGGATTAAAAGGGGACGGCGTCAAGAAGGCCATCAAGAAACCCTAACCGCGGCGAGGTGACGGCGTCACGCTCTATAACGTGACGCCGTCAGATCTGTTTTCCTATATATATTTTCATAATTTTTAGTCATTAGTGTGCAACTTTGTGAGGAGAAACCCTAAGACGATTTTTCTGCCATTTTTAAGGGTTTTATACCCTTAGATCTCCCATGTTCAATTGAAGATAAGTAATCAATTAATCATTCAATATGTCTATGTGTTGTTTGATTATATCTTGTTCTTGTCTTTTATTTAACATGCTAGGCTAGATTTATCTTGTGTTTGCTTAGATCTAATGAAACCTAACTATTGATTATCGGTTGTTGGTGTGTTATTAATTGTATTGGATGATTGTTTATCGATGTTAGGCTTAAGAAAACTGGCTAACCTCCTATACGGTAACTTGCTTGAACGTCTTAAGAAACATGAACCAATGCGTACTAAGGTTTTTATGGTTGTATTTAATGCATGAGCGAATTCTAGTGATCCCATGTTAGGAGCTTCTTAGCCGGCTCGACATAGGAGTGAAGTAGGAGCTTGTAGAGTTGGGGAAGTACGTACGCCACCCCACGATTGGTATTAAGGAATACACCCGTCATCCACGCAATTAATACACACTAATCAACCGGTAAAAGATAGTTAGGGAGTAAGGAAATCTAAGTAAACACATTTCTCTCCATATAAGTTCCACAACCTTTTTATTTTCAGTTATTTTATTTTATTTGTAATTGTAGTTATTTGGGTTAGTTGACTAGCAACTAATTCCGCCCACTCCTTCAAACCCGAGATTTTACTTGCTTTCATAAAAATATAAAAATATAAAAAGAATCTTCCCTCACCCTTAGACCTATTAGAGTAGTTTTTCAATTCTAACGACACTATTCCCCTAGAGAACGATCAATCCCCCGGTACTTGCCACTTCACTATACTACATCGGTCAGGTACACTGCCTGGTGGGGATTGCAAGCCTCATGAGATCCCTCGAGAGGTAAAACCTTTTGCGAGGTCGCAAAACCACGCATCAATGTACAACATTGTCTGACAACAAGTTCTATATGATGGATCAGATGATAAGGAAAGATATATTTTGGTACATAGTGAGATCTTCCAAACAAGGGGAGGAAACAAAAGTTATTTGTATCTCAGGGGAGGAAATAATTGCCCAGAAAAGGAAGATAATCCAATAAAAGGAAGGAGAAGACAAGAGCATACAAGATGATGAGGAGGTTGAAAATGACAAGAACATTCCAAAGGAGAAAGTTCTATCTAGGTCAAACGAAGAAAAGTTTCAATTTCACTCTTAAAGACATGCTGTTAGATGATTTCACTTGTTGAAACAAGCATCCAAGATACACAGCATCATTGCCTCTTATAATTCCTCCATCCAAGGAAATTGCACCATCTTTTAGTCCAAGATTGGAGCAATATGTGTTGATATTGTTAAAGTCAAAGAACAAAGCAAATGAATTACTGAGAAGATATTCAATCTTGAAGAACAGAAGTGTTTGAAAGATCTTCACAATCCATGATTTAATTCAGAAACATGTTGAAATGGATTCACATGTTTAGGGGAGGATTGTTGGGAATTAAATATTCAAGAAGTTAAATATCGGGTTCTAATCAAAGAAATACTCTAAGTGTGATTCTGCTGCTAGTGCATTATGGTTCCTGCTGTTAATGTTGTTCCTGCTGCTAGAACATTTGATCCTGCTGCTAGTGATAAATGATTCTGCTGCTAGGCTTAGCATTCTGCTGCTGTTGATCCTGCTGCTAATGATACTTGTTCCTGCTGCTAGCGATAACTCATTGCTGCTGATAGTGAACATTCTGCTGCTGAGTGGATAAGATTGAAAAGATATTTATTGTATTTTGGTCAACAATATACGGTAGATAATATCTTACCCCATGTGCTTAGTTAACAAGTTGTGTACACAGATACATGTTGTATCTTATGTACTGACACACTCAAGAGATAAGTTAACAAAGTAAGTCGGCTAGACTTTATACAATATTGTAAAAGATCACTTGGACTATAAAAGAGATCTTAGTGTAGATGTTTTAAGTAGTCCATGCATATGTTATTTTTGTAAGAACTCATAACTACGAAACATCACAAGTTAGAAAAACTTAAGATTCAAGGTTGTAACCCTAGTGATATTTCAAGATCACTCGTATTATTATCATTAATAATATTGAATCGTTTGGTGATAATCTTTATGTGTTCATTACTAACTAACAAACATAACAATTCCATTTCCATAACATACACAACCTTCTAAGTTTGGTTGAGTGAATTCAGCGCACTTAATCATATTAACACAAAATATCATACACACAAAGTCACAAGGTTTAACCACCTTAACCGTGTGTCCAGTCCTAACACGATATATCCCCGATATATCCGATATATCATTTCTCGGGGGTCGACCGAGATGATACCGAAAAGCGATATTTACAACCTTGTTTACGTGTAGGATGGCCTCTACTTAATCAGATACATGGTATCCATTTAATTGCAGTTACTCCTAAACAAATTATTCAAATGTAATAATTTGACTAGCTAGCCTTTATTGCAACTAGTAATGAAGACCCGTGCGTTGCACATGAGCTGTATATAAGTGTTCATGGTGTAACCTTCGGCACTTGTTTTCGTCATTATATATCTAAGTTGTGATGGTATCACACCTATTGACATGTAATTTTCGGTACTTATTTTCATCATTATATATCTAAGTTGTGATGCTATCACACCTTTTTCCACGATTTAGCTTCTCTATCCTCCTGTAAGTTTTTTAAACAAAAAAAAGACATTAATACTGATATTATAAGGTTTTGTATGTAACGGTAATTAGGATTGCCTGTGAAAACTAAATTGCTGTTTTAAATTGATAAACAAATTGGCCGTTGTAAAAAAGTAAAACCCAAGCACCCCTTGAACCCGATTGCTTAAAACGCCAAAAAATGGGTAAAGAGTATGCTTTCAGTTCATCCAAAGGATCACCCAACTGCAGCTACTGTTCTTAGTACATTTCTAACATCATTTTTGTAAAGAGGTTCTGACTAAAATTTATACCTATACATAAGTGTGTTATTGTTTTGGTGTGTTGTCTCTAAATTCGTGTTAACGTATGTTGACTCTTATTGACTTATGCCTTTTGCAGTGTATGGTAATGCGTGGCTCGAAACTTCTAATAGAAATTGCAAATCCGTGCCACAAACGAATATCCGTATACCAGTAAATGTAAATGGATGATGATTTGTTGCCGACCGATAACATACAAAGGCCAAAGCAGCTGAACAAGAAATACACTAAAGCTGGAAAGGTATATTGGATCATTTTTTTTAGTCGGTATGCGGATATTTAGAAAATCATAGCGATGAACGGTTTTGGGCAAGCGATTGAAAATGATTACTTCAACTTGAAGTTGCAGCAAGCAATTAAATGCACATCCAAACACTCTTTAGTGGTTGATTTATATGTATGCGGGGTGAAGACTAAAGAGGACTATGCTTGGCGATTGGTTTAAAGGTACCGGTTGTTTCCGTTGTAATGGGTGAAGGTGGGGATCAATAGGTGCTTTAGTTTAAGAAAGCAAGTGACTCTTCTACCACATCTGCCTTCTATCATTTTTGCAAGAATTATACTGCAAGTCTGGAATGAAGGTTTGTATTTTCACTTTTCCACAAGCTGAATAATTTTTCATAACCAAATAAAGTTAGAGTAGGAAAATCGGGTAGGCCAGGTGGGTTGGGTAACGGGTCACGACAGGTTGGCTGACCCTTCTTAACAATTCCTTGTCCATATTTTCTTGTCATTTGAAACCAAAAAAATGTGTTATATATGATTGTAAAAAAAATGTATTGATCTTACAACAATCTTTTATAAAGATAGCATTTTTGAGGTTATAAGCATTTAGAAAAGACTTTTGGTGACTGTCAACATGTTTGCCTTGGTTGTTCATTTGCTCATTTTAATGTAAAATAGGCACTTAAAAGCTGATTTTAAGCAGATATACACTCTTAAATCTTAATAAGCAATCCCAAACACTCCTTTTAAGTATTTTTCCTTTTCTGATTTTGTGTTCATTTTTGTTTTGATATTCTGTGCAGATATGAATTGTATGTTTTGGGTAATGGGAACACTGAGAAGCTAGCATCAGGTTTAATGAAGCTGTTTGTGAATCATTTAAAAGTTTTAGAGGAACAAGTTGTAGTGTTTGGTAAGTATTTTGACCCGTTCCTTTCTTACTGAAGTCTTTTAGCTAAGCACATTTACCCCATTAGACCTATCACAAAGGAAATTGAGATACGGGTGTTGGCAATGGGTACTAGATAGCACTAGACGGGATCGATCTAGCACTAGACCACCGCCGCCGTGAACACTAGATGGGGCACTAGATGAGGTTTACTAGATCACATCACGCACTAGACCATTTCAACATTACCTTCACTTATTTATGTGGATAATATTTTTTATTTGAAGTGTGTTAGAAATTTTAGAATAATTCCTGCTGGTAGTTATCCATTACTGCTGCAGTTGGTTCCTGCTGTTAGTGTTATTTTGTTTCTGCTGTTAGTAGTCATTACTGCGGGTAGTAGTAATAGTTATCCCGTATGTTTAGAATGTTTGTTAGATTTATTTTTAGAAGAGATCATGTATATCTCTTTACACGGTTTGTATGAGCTGTATTAGGGTTTCTTAGTCTATAAAAGAAACCTGCAGCTAGGGTTTATGTACGCATCAATAAAAAAAATTATTTAGTTCATAATCGATCCATAGAGGATCAAACCTTTGTTAGTTATTTTCTTCTTTATATTCTTGTGTTTAGTTTCCGCATAGGCACAAGTCTTACACTTAGAGATTCTCCTAAGCTGTTTGTGTTTACATAAACGGTTTAACCAAGCTCAAGCAATCAGACACGATCCTACAAAGTGAGTGATGAGATGTAGTGCTATATGGTGTTGCCTACAAAAATATGAGTAAGTGATGGAAAAAGTAAGTGAATGATGTGGCATAAGGGGATTGGTTGGGAGTGCTAGATGGGATGTAGTGCACTAGATGGGTTGCAATCACCCTTATAGGGTTCTTTTATGATATTTCAGTTACTCCAATTCAGTTTTAGGTGTAATATCAAATTGTTGTATTTGGTAAGTGCTCCCTAGGTCCTGCCCGAATTGTATAATGCAAAGATGATCACTGATGCTGGGAGTTAGGAGCCTGTAGCGATTCACCGAGAAGCAAACGGAATGGTCGTGGGCAGAGAATGACTTAAGGATATTAGCAACTTTTGGTGACAAACAAATGAGAAGGGAAATCTTTCCATAGTTGAAATAAGAATTAAAAAAAAAAAGGAAATGAGAGAGAATTTAGTGAGAGAAAGTATGCTTAGTAGGATCAAGGGTGGCCATTTAGGAAAAGGGTTTAGGGAAAACTTCGGGTACCGACAACATCAACGTCACTTCCACCACAAAAAATCAATCTCATTCATGTTCTTTAACTTCCCAGTTTGGTGGGAAGTGAAGAATATGTGGGAAATATTTAGAAAGTATGGTAACTTGGAAGATATTTACATAGCAACCAGTAGACTAAAAAACGGGTCAAGATTTGGATTCTTAAGATACAAAAACACCATCGATGATGCAAGATTGGAGAAGATGATTAATGATACATGGGTCGGATCTTTTAAGATCATAGGGTTCTTAGAATATGGGGGGGGGGGCCTCGTGAAAGAAAAGAAACTGATAACAGGGGGCAAGGAGATGGGAAGCTCGACCACAGTAGACATGGGGAAAAAAGACACAAGATTGTATAGTGAAGTTGCTGAGGGTAATACTAACGAAAGGAAACATGGTGACCACAGAGGTAACGAAACGAAGGACAAGCAAACTGAAGTAGTCAAGTTTAAAGTAGTAAACATCCAAGTTAACAAAGAAAAAGAAGAGTATTTAGGGTCGTCCATAGTGGGGTCGGTAAAAGACGTAGACTTACTTGATTCTATCAGAGACTTATGTGAAGTAGAAGGGATGGAAGAGTTTGAAACAAAGTTACTAGTTGGTCTTGATGTTCTTTTCAAATGTAGCTCAAGAAAGACTGCTCAAAAGATAGTATTTGATGCCAATCATGGTCTACAGCAATGGGTTGATAATTTAAGATTATGGACTCGAGAATGGAAGCAAACAAAAAGACTTTGTTGGATTAATATCCAAGGTGTACCGATACACAGTTGGTCGGAAAGCACTTTCCGACAAGTCCCAGACGAGTGGGGGACACCAACTGAATTTGCAAACTGTGATTTCGATAGTACATCTGACGTTCAGGCAGGAAAAGTCTTGTTATTAACAAAGTGTATGGAAAAATCAACACAACAAAAATGTTAGTCTTTAATGGGGAAACAAGAATGGTCCGTATCAATGAACATTTGTGTGGAAAACTAGAAGGGGGGTTGAATAGTTTTACCGTTTTAAAATTTAATTCGTTTTGTTACTTATGTGAATTCAATGAAACTATGCACAAATAAATAATCAAACAATATATATGAAAAGTAAAGAGAGAAATGATCAAACCACACAAGACGGATGTTTATAGTGGTTCGGCTACAAGGACTCTCTTCCTTGCCCTACTCCACTCCTCGAGCCTCTAACTCGAGAGTTATCCTTCACTAAGAAAAAAACTCCCTTCTAGGTGGAGAAAACCTTTACACGTCGCTTACTTCTTTTTTCGGTACTAAGCTAAACACCGGGTTCTTTACATGGGTACAACCACTCCCGTTTGGTTCTTTCACAAGGGTACAACCACTCCCGACACTCTTTGTGTTTTGAGGACTAAAACACTAACCACACTCACTGATACAAATGATACAAATAATGATGTGTGAAACTACTACACAATATCACACAATATGTATACTAAAGGGTTACGGTTCGTTGATCCTTGAATGCTTGATCTCTTTTCTACAAAAGGAAAGATCAAATGAAATGCAAGTATGATGAAGGTTATTGATATGTAAATGAATGAATATGAATATTAGGCTATATGAGTGATGGTGTGTTCAAATGATCAACTTGCTATTTATAGGCAAGCTAATGAACAGCTGGCGGATCCGGCGGATCCCAAAAAAGGGATCCGTCCTTGTATGCACTTGGATCCGCCAGTGCAGGACAGCTAATGGATTTCCAAATCTTTCCAAATCTTGCACAATATTTCCATATCTTTTTCAAGTCATTTCACGATCTTCCAATGTCAACTCTTTGGATTGAAGATCTAAACAAAATATTACAAGATCTTTCTAAGATTACATACATGATGCATGCCATGATGTCATTCTACATTTTGAAAAATAAAGTTTCTTTTTTAGGAAATAAACTTGTAAATGTGTAAAATGTAATTTTAGTGTTCATGTGAAATATAAAAATGTGTTCTAAAAAGACTTTAGCTAGTATTTATACTTTGCTAAAAGATATACTTTGTAATTGTCATTAACAAAACTAAGTAAAGATCGTAAAATATAAATAACGTTTTTAGGACGATATTTGTATTAACAATATCCCCCTTTTTGTTCATGACAAAACTGTGGAAAACTAGAAGGGGGGTTGAATAGTTTTATGTCCTTTTAAAATTTATTATGAAAACTTTATTTTCTTTTTTAAAACTTAGATTCGAATTTATGTGATCTCAACTCCTTGAACAATATGAACAATATGTATATAAGTAAATATAAATAAGTAATGCAAGTAAGGTAATAAAATGAAATAAAAGCTAGAGATGGAAAGATCTAACCGAGAGACAAGAGATTTATAGTGGTTCGGCTACAAGGACACCTTCCTTGCCCTACTCCACTCCCCGAGCACCTAACTCGAGAGTTTTCTTCACTATGTCAACAAGCTCCCTTATGGCGGAGAAAACCTTTACACAACTTTAGCTTACACCGGCTTAACGACACAAAGCTAGATGTCGAGTTCTAATCGTAACTAGAACCAATCTCACAACTTAAACACGACTTAATCACACCATCTTCTTCACGACTACTTCACAACTTCTTCACGACTTCTTCACAACTTCTTCACGACTTCTTCACGACTTCTTCACGACACTTCACGACTTCTTCACTACTTCTTCACGACACTTCACGACTAAGCACAACCTATGTTCACTACTACTTCTTCACACCTTCACTACTTACACACCTTAACAATACAACTTCTCTACTTACACACTAACCTATCTCAAACAATTATACACACAACAATCTAACAACAATACACAACTTATAAACAAATGTATGATGACACAAACAACTTAGGTAGCTAAGTTGCAATACTTCTTCTCTAGTTGTTGAAGGAGTATTCTTCTTTTGCACTTGAATGGAGGAAGCTTGGATCACTTAGAAACCAAAGCTTAAGATTATATGATCAAAGGGTTTTTGAAGATATGAAATGTGATTTAAAACAGAAAGTTTTAGTGTGCAAAAGGTGAGTAAAAGTCCAGGAGAAGGCTGGTATTTATAGAGGAAAAATTGGACAGCTGGAGGTCTACTGGAGCGGGGGCGGTCCCCTTAAATAGGGGGCGGTCCCCTTAATAATTAAGGGGGCCGCCTAGTAAAATTAAGGGGGCCGCCCCTTCTGGCCGTTGGCCAATTTTGTCCTTTTGTGGGGAAGGTTTTTCTGGAACATTTTAACTGATTTTGGTTAAAAATTTGAATTCATATTTTTATAAAAGATTAAACATTTTTATTTAATGCCAAAAATGTTTTTTAAAAAATATATAAAATGTTTTTTTGATGTTTTATAAAAAATCTAGTTATTAAGAAAATGTTCCTTTGATCATATAATGCATTAAGCATTTGTTTATTCATACCTTAAGTGATTAAGTTATAGAAGTGAATATTTACAACTAAATACTTGTTTATTTGATAAGTTTATGTTTAATGAGTTTATATTTTGTGATCATTAAAACATAGAGATATGAATAATGTTTTTAGGCATTATTTATGTCAACAAAAACATAAAGTATATTTTTGAGTAAAAGAGTAAATATAGCATGAGTCTTTTAAAATATAGATTAAGTTTGTTTTATCCAAGTTTTATAAACACTTTTTAAGCAAAAATGTATAAACTGTGATGATTCGTAAACTTAATCCTTTCTCCCCTTTTTTGTCGAAATAAAAAGAAGATATGCGTAGCGGAATGGGATTTTGAGAAATTTAAAAGCTCCCCCTTGTTTGATACTCCCCCTAAATGGAGTAACAAGGTAATGATCCTACAAAACAAATGGTTAGAATGTGATATGCTCCCCCTCGATGTATACTCCCCATTTCTAAAGTGCCAACGTATATATTTCAAGGACATTGAATGCTACAAAAGAAATGTTAGTTATGAATAACTTCAATGGAGAAGCATAATGCAAATGAAATGGTCATCAAAACAAGACATTCAATATAGTTGACTTTAAAAAGTCAAAATAAAGTGTCTGACCAAATTTTTGTACCTAAGTACAAATGATCAAGGTATATAGTTAAGTTCAAATAACCATATAATGATGCTTAGAAAGACAAAATGCGAAAATATGATCACCCATAAGCACACTAACAGCACATCCATACATTGAAAATAGGTGACACAAAAAGTCACCAAACATGATGTTACATAGAAAATAAAACAAATACATCCTAAAAATGAAAATAAAAAGTCCTAAGAAAGCATCCTAAAAGTTCCTATATAAAGATACTAGAACACTCCTATTGAGGAGGATGAGAGATGGCGTTGAGACGCTCAAGAATGTGGTTCAAGATGAACCTCATTTCATTTTGGAGCTCATGCACCAAAATGTTTGATCTCTCGGCTAAGTGGGCTGTTCTTTCACACATGGAACAACCATGTCTTGGAAAACCGGGCAGAAGAGTAGGCTCATTTCTTTGTGGCGGTGGTGATTGGTTATTGGATGGTGGTGGTTGTTCTTGTTCATTGGATAGTGGTGGTGTTGGGATGGAGTTCATGAGGATGGTTTGGAGGTCCATAGCTTCACTAAGGCGGTGATCTACCATACCCGAGAGAGTGTAGAGACGGGTGAGTTCCTCACTAATTTCCTCTTGGGTTTGTGGTATATTCATCCACATTGCCTCATCAATGGGAATGAGTGTTGATGAGGGTGAGAGAGGTGGTATTTGTGGTTGAGGTTGTGGAGCATCACGGTAAAAGGGACCGTGGATTTCTGGATGAAGAGGATGGAAGAGCATATGTTTTTGACCTTCAAAAGTCAAGGGTGGAGGATTGGTTGACCTTTGTGGAAGGTCTTCCAAATCATCAAGGTATGGATGGGGTGATGTAGGTGAAGTCCTAGATAACTCCATAGGTTGTAACTTGGGTAAGTTTGGTGGTGATTGGGACTTCACAGGTTGTGATGGAGCGGGTGGTGGTGTGGTTGCTATTCGAGTTATGGTTGGAGGAGGAGTTTGTATGACAACATTGGATGGTGTAGGAGTGGATAGAGTGAGAAATTTCTCACTTGCAATAGGTGATGAGATATTTAGAGGAGATGATTCCTCTGATGATGAATTTGCAAGGTTTATGAAACAACAAGGTTTAACACTAATTCGGACGGTTCGTTTTGGAGGTCTAGAGGTTGAAGAGTTGTTTGATTTGGTCATGGTGAAGTAAAGTGGCTAATAAGTACAGGTTATATTTGAAGAGGAAGATGAATGAGTGAGTTTTGCTCAATGTTAAGATCTTAATTTATAGGCAGATAGTTTATTGAAAGTGGTGTTTGGATTTGATGTAAATCCAATGGAGAATGTTGGTTCCTAATGATTTGGAACAAAAAATTTTGCAAGTCACATCACATAAGTCAATCCATAGAACTTATGTTGTGTATGAGAGTGAAGATATGCAGTAAATGCAAAGAGATAGTGGAAAATCCTCTGATGTGATGTTCCCAAGGATTTGATGGATCCCTAAAAAGGGTTCCTTGTTTGTATCAGAAATGTAACTTACTCATAAAATTTGAAAATTCAAATTTTTGTGGGAAATCTTGTTCTTAAGGTTCTAAGTGTTCCTAAATCAATCTAAGATGTTTAATGATCAATGAACATAATCTAAAAAGGCTAGAAACTAAAATCTAAGAATCGGGATGAGTCGGGAAATTTTGAAAATGTTACTGTTATACCCTGCGGATCCAATCGATAACAAATACGGATCCATATTTTGGGATCCGCCGGATCCGCAGGTTCAGGATTGGCGGATCCAAATGAAACAAATGGTAGATCCAAAATGAGGGATCCACCAGATCCGTCGTCTAAGGGTACTAAAAGAGACAAAGAGATATGCAAAATTCGCGTTTTTCGACCAAAACCCAAAAATTCTCCTGGAACATATCTATTATCTAATATGTAATGAAAAACTACTAAATATGTAGATTCTAATACACGTATACACATAGATTAATCCGTTCATCATAACTTACCTTAAATGGAGTTAAGCCAAACAAGGCTTTATCTCGGAAAATTGATAACACTAAGTGTTATCGACCTGCAAATTTGAGTTAGTTCACATATAATTCAAGTATCATCATAACAAGTTAAGAAACATACATATTTAACACATCATTTTCTAATAACGTCTAACTCCAAACACTGCTTTCAACCTAACTTCTTGCTCAATTTCTTTATACCCTTGTGAAGCTTCATTATCCAACGCCCCAAATTCTTCACCATTCCTTTGGTTTGCTTGAACTCTACTGATTCATTTGCAATCGGTGGAAGTTGGCTCAAGTACTCCGGTGGAGCAATCCTAGAGTTTGGCAAGCCGTGATCATCACTCATTGATGATGATGATGATGATGTTTGTGCACGAGGACGTTTGCCTTTATCAACCGCTACTCTAAAGTCACTTAAAGTAACAAAGGTGTGTTCAACCTCATCATAGTCGGGAACAAATCCTAAAGCATTTCTAGGAATGGGTGCAAAGGCTCTATAAAGACGGGTCAAAAGCATTCCATAAGGCATTGCCACTTTACCTTGAACCGGGATGTCGCCCATTCTTTTGGCGATATAGTAAGCAAGGTTGAAAGGTTGATGAGTTGACACACAATACATCATATAGCAAAGACAAGCATTGATATGATCTCGATTCCCTACCGTGTACATGACATTAGCTCTCAAGACTTCTTCTAACTTCCTAAATTCGGGCTTAAGTTCATTGAGTTCCATGGCGAATGGATCTCTAGGAACTTGACGACCACGATACAACCTAGTTGGGTTGTTCCTAGGTATGAAGAGATGCTCCCGAATGACTTCTTTTGAGGTTAAAGGAGTGGCATATGGTGCCGTTCGTTCAAGATTTGATTCAAGAATGGTCAATGACCATTTATCAGAATAGACACACGTTCCATGACTTGGAACTCCTAAGACCTCTCCAAATTGATCTAATGGAATATTGAATATGTTTCCATTGACATTGAAGCGAATGTTCGTGTAACCTTGATCGTTTGACTCTAGATTGACACTAGCATAGAATTCAAGAATGAATCGTGGAACTATTGGTTCATCGATATCTAGGAGAGAATCAAGGTGAATAGCCGCTAGTTGTTCTCTAAGTATGGTTCCATCATAGACTGAGAGGTCTACAACCCTACCCTCATGTATGCAGCGTTTTTCTAGAGCTTTGAAAATTTCAACTTGTTGTTCACTAAGTCCTTTGGTTTGACGGTGCGTTTGTGATCATAGTTGGTCGCGGGAGGCATGATTTTCCTAAACACAAAATTATATAGTTTTAGTCGAAATAATCTAAATAAGTATAATTTTTCTAGTGTGTGCCTACGTGGGGACAATGTGGAGGTGCGGTTATCTCGACTCTTTTTGATGCATGAAATTTTAGTTTATGCAAGTTTTATGTTAAAACGAGAGATAACCCAAACGCTCCTTGATGAGTGTCTAAATACTCATCATTTTTATTCCATCTGCACTGCAGAAACAGTCAAAAACACTTTGAAAAGTCTTAAAAGGACAGAAAAAATATTTAGACTGTATTTTATGCATAAATTGTCAAATCTAGTCCCTGGTTATTCAAAACATGTTAATTTTTCATAAAAGGCCCTCAGGGATTCGCAAGTTGTCAAAATTAGCCTCATAAAGTTTAGTTTTGCAAAATGGCAACTTTAGTCCCTGAAATTTCAAAGATTGACAGAAATTACCCCTGGACGTTTTTAAATTGGAAAATTATTAAATTAGGACTTATAAAATTAAAGATGGCAGAATTGGTCCCTCATTTTCAGGAAATGTCACCTTTGGTCCTTAGGGCTATTACACTCCTTAATATCCAAAATAAACCCAAAATCCTTATCCACTAAACCCATTAAATCCAAAATCCTAACCCATTTAACCCTAGCCCAATAACTAACCAAGCCCAATCACCGATCCATTTGACCCAACCCCGACCTTTTTGTTTTAGTTAAACATCGGGGTCAAACCCCAAAAGTCAAACCCACAAACCTTATCCTTTCCCTAAAACCAAACCCGCCAAAACCAAAACCATGTCCTCCCCTCACCACTTCCTGACACAAAGCAACCTTCCCCCATACTTATCCCTGATACACTCATCCTTCCCCCTCCTTAGCTATCTAATCCCACCAACTTACCCACGTGATCAGATAAAGTTAAACACCCACTTGGAAGTTTTTCCCGCCAAAACCAAGACGAACGAACAAGATTGATTTTTGGCTAATCCAACGATTGGGATTACATCAGAGGTCAGAGAAGAAGGTTTTGGAAGTGGTATTTAAAGAAGAATGAAGCCAAGAAGAAAAGCTGTCACTGTATTTAGACCAAAACTTTCGTAGTGTAATTTTTAAATTAAGTTAAAGTTAAGTTTCATTGTAACTTTTAATTTCAGTTGAATGTAATTCTCATTTTCAGTTTAATTTCAAAAGCCTTGTCCTTCTTTTCCTGTTATAATTCGAATTTCAAAGTTATTTCAATGTTCAAGAATTTGTTGTTTCAAGTTTAAAAGTTATGTTTTCAGTTTGAATAAGCTAAGTACAAGCCCGTGACAACTTGTGGTAGCTTATTATTCCTTAATTCAGTGTTAAGTCTAAAATTCCAAAAAAGTCAATGAAAGTCAACTGAGGCAGTTTAGTTGGATTATTTGATGGAATATTGATAGTTTTGGATAGCAATGAAAGATCCTAGCCTATCTTAGAGATAGGCATCAGTGGAAAACTCTCTGTTCATGCTGAGAGTGATTTGTAAGTTTCATTCTCAATTGTTACAATAGCATATAATTAAGATCTGTCATTCATTTGATTATTCTGAGTATCTGTGTTTCTGTTGGATTCTATTGTTCTTGTTGTTGATTCTGCTTCATTTCATGTTATTATAGCTATTTGGATTAGTAGTTTAGTGATTATAAGCTTGGATTGAAGTTTCATTTTGTTCACTGTTTGATTAGGTGGTGTTTGGATCTGCTAGTTACTGAGCTTAGTTGCTGTTTGTTTACTGTCATAGCTTTATTCTTAGTTCACATTAGGTTAGTAACAGTCAAATTAAGCATAATAATGGTAGTATAATACATAAAAAGTCAAAATAGGATTTATATTTCATTAACTGTTAGAATTATTAGATTCAGTTAGTTTACTTGTGGTTTTAGTTGCAAATTAGTTCAAACTAGCTTAATCTAGTGTAATGATAGCTTAATAATACAAGTAGGATTAGTTTTGATTGATAAAATTTGGATTTAGTCAATTAGTAAAAAAAAAAAAGTCAACTGTTTTTAGTTTTAAGCCTCTACAGGCTGCTGATCTTGGGTTAAATTAGGTTAGCAATTGAGTAATTCTGATAGGGCTTTTAGTGTTTTTAGATAGCCAGTAGTTTAGGCAAGCTTTTGCCCCCATAATATTCCCACTTTTCTGCTTATTGGTTGCTTAAATTGGCTCTGCAAGTTGGCTGCTTAAACCTGAGTTTTCTGTTTTGATTCCACAACAGCCAACTGCTTATCTTGTTGATTCTTTGTGCTTATTTGTAGTTTTGAGTTATTTTGTGCTTACATAAGTGTATTGAACTGATCCTGAGCTTTTGGTAATTTTTAGTTAAGTGTAGCTTATTTCTAGCTTATTTTGAAAGTGCTTATTCTGCCCATTCTGCTTATTCTGGGTCAGAAAGCTCTAGTTTCATTTTTCTTAGCTTTTTAATATCATTTTAGATTTACTGGAATTTTTTCAGATTTTTCTGTTTTCAGTTTCTATTTTTAAATCATTTTAATAGTTTAAATTAGTTTTTAAATCATAATAAATAGAAAAATAATCAGAAAAATATAATTTTAATTTTCATAATTTTCTTTTGTCATTTTTAATCTAGGAAAAATAGGATTATATTTTTAGGTCTTAAAAAAAATCAAAAATAGAAATATAGTGATAGCTTCTATTTAATAGAATTTATTTTTTTAAATTTTAATTAAGTAAATTTCAATTTTATAATTTTCTTAGTTTCTATTAACTTAATAATATTTTTATAAAAAGTTTTAGAATTTTCTTTGTTCATTTAGTATTTTTTATAATTTAAATTAGTTTAATTAATATTTAAATAATAAATAATTAGTAATAATTAAATAAAAAGTGTAAAAAAATATAATTTAAGTTTTTAAATAAGTTTTAAGTCATTTTACATTTTTAGGTTTTAAATTTCATAAATTTCATTTTTTGTCCCATTTTAGCTTTTCCGTTACGCGTTTGTAATTTATTAATTCGCGTTTAATTTCTTGTGCATATTTGTTTTTAAATTGTTATTTAGAATTGTTAAAAAGCAAAATCAAAAGCAATCTAAATCATCAATCACTCTAATCCAAAGCTTTCCACAATGGCCCATTCACATCTCGTTGGGACACGACCCGGGTGATCACTTGCCCGGTATCACACACATCACATTCACGGGTTTTGCAAGTTTGACTTTTCCTAAGGTTTGACTTGTTATTTCCCAAGGTATCACGTGTGCACGATACTATATTTATTTATATATACGTACTTCACAACGGATATCAAATTTTGGCGCCGCTGCCGGGGAGGTGTGCTGCGACTTTTTGTGTTAAGTTCAAGCGATTAGTGATTCGAGATCCTTCTTTCAAGAAGTTCCTATTTCTCAAAAACAATATAAAAAACAAAAATATTTTTCTTTTCTTTTCTATATATATATTATCATATAAAAATTAAAAACCCAAAAACATTTTCTGTTTTCTTTGTTAATAATAAATAACAATAAAAAATTACCATCGAGAACCAAGACAGAGTACTACCTAACTGGGGGTACGGCCATAATAAGTTCCCAAACCAAAGATTAAAACTTGCCTTTGTGTCGCTTGTGAATTCGGCTCACCTTTGATTGATAAACAAACTATAACGGAGGTTTAAGGATAGTCTGACATTAAATTGTCGGACTGAAAGAAGCGGGTTTTTAAGGAGCATTAATTGCCCACCTTTGCTTCTCCGCCACTCTGTGCGTTTTTCAGTTAGAGAGCTACCGTACGCTGGTTGATTTAAGGTTTAAGTTCCTTGTGTTGTGCTTTGATCTTGTTGTAATTGAAAAAAAAAAAAAAAAAAAAAAAAAAAAAACAACCAAAAATATTCATCTTTTCCTCTTACCTTTTTGATTCTTTATCCCTTTACCCCCTATTTGTTTAATTCTATCTTCTTAACCCTCGTTAATGTTTAATTCTCATGTCGTCACTGGGCTATACTTGTTTTAATTGTAAAAGCCCATTGATTGACAGTCTTCGTTGTTCAAAGTGTGCTTGTGAGAGGTGTGGAAAGCATGCACCAAAAGGATCATGTTATTGGTGTGAAGTAGCCCTCAAAGAGCTTAATTCCACCAATGATTCTCAAAGTCCTTCCCACTACCCTCCACAGCCCGAGGTACGTGCTATTAATGACAAACCATCAAGAATCGATCCTGACCTTTCAGGATTTACGGTTAAAAGATTGTCAAGCAAACGTACAGAACTTAGAACAGTGACTAAAAAGAACGACTTGCCCAATCTTCACGTTATTCAAAAACAAAAACCAGAGACCATAACGGAAGTGGTGGAAATTCCTAGCTCTCAGAGCACACCACTTGTCCCACCTCTGGATTTTATTCCTTGTGTCGGTTGTGGTGAGCCGCTTTTTGGTTTGCCATGTCGTTGGTGTACATGTGAACAATGTGGTAATGATATTCGAAACGGAAGTTGTTTGTTTTGTGGTTCGAGGAATTCATTTGCTTATGATCCTAATCCGAACTCATTCAACGACTCTTCCAACTACCCATCACATTCATACGAGCAAGAATCATATAATCCAAATTTCAATGATGCTTCGTATCAAAATACACCAAGTTTTTGTTGTGAATTTTGTGGAGGTCCTCATCAAGGATTTGAGTGTCAAACCGGGAACACGTTTGTCTATGAACAGTTTTCTGGTAACACTCAGGACTTTGGAAATGACCAAATTCCACATTATTTACTAAATCAGTCACAACAATCATTTTGTTGTGAGTACTGTGGAGGTCCACACTTCAGTTACGATTGTCAAACAAGGATTCCATTTCCTTGTAACAATTATGACATTCCTGACCAACCTCCACAGTACCAAATGAATGAGGATGTCTATGAGTGTGTTCCTAATGACACTTCTAACAAAGATATTCCTCAAAACATTCTCCTTCGTCTTCTGGAAATATTAAAAAATCTAAAGGAAGATAAACGTGCCCAAGAAAATCCTCATGCTGATAATCAATGTCAACCTTTCGGTTTTCACACATCAGCCGAACTACGAGCAGCTAGAGCACGTGCCAATTTCCGCAATGCTGTTCTTATCGATGACGATGATGACAGTGAAGATGAAGATATCATTGATATTCTTCAAAAAGATTCATCAACTTCATCAGTTGAGATTCCTTTCGTGGAAATACAGGGAGAAAAATCTATGGAGGAACTGCTAGCAACAGAACAAATGGAACTTGTAGAATCCATGACTGCTAGTACTTCTCAACTTCCTCAGTCTACTGTTATCACACCCGAGGTTCCCACTCACTCTCTAAACATGGGGGACGAGCATCTTAGCACTGTTCCTGAAAAGGAATCGGACGAATTCATAAAGTCTAGTGTTGAGAACCTTGTCCCAATCCCAAGAGAGTCACAGGAAATTCTTGAGCATGTGTGTGATTTTCTTTCCCCTCCCGAGTGTTCAAAAGATCAATTTGAGACTTTCTCCGATTTCAGCGATAATTGTGCATCGTATGGAGAAGTTGAATATGTTGAGGCATCACTCCCACAGATTGATGCTGATCATCTTCTTGAGGAGTTCGCCGATGAACTCACTCACATCAATCCACTTCCAACGGGAAATGACGATGATCTCATTGACTTTGAAGCCGATCTAGGAGAGATTGAAAGTCTCCTTTATCATGATCCGTCACTCAGTTCTTATCCCAGCAGTCCAATAGAGAATGATAATCACTTTGTTCCCGAAGCATTCAAAACAACTCTCACCAATCCTCTGTTTGAATTCGAATCTGAATTCACTTTGATTTCTGATAACCCAATCTTTGGTACTCAAATCGAGGATAGTGATGAGTCTACTTCGGAACATGAGTTCACGGATTTACATCTTGTGATCGATTCTCTTCACGAGGAGTTCTCCGGTGAACTCACTCATAACATATCTCCACCGGAGTATGATAACTTCCACTTTGATTCAGACACACCCGGGATATGTCTTGATCACATGAGCTTAAATAATGAGATTCATAATGCTGAAATTATGGATTCTCCTGTGGGTGAGGAAGAGTTAATCATGATTTTCATCATGGTTTTCTTCCTTTTTTCACCTATTCCGTGACGTCCTCTCTTCTTCACTCATTCGGGAGTGAAGATACCATCTTTGACTCCGGCATTTTCATTTACCATTATCTTGAGCCGGGAATACATCTCATCGGTGTGGAACTTTCACGTGCTTCAAATGTTTGTCCAAACATCTTGAATGAAAGTCCGATGGAGATTGTCTCTTCCACTTTGCTTCCCCAAGAACAAATGAATGCGGGGTCGAGTCAAGCTAGCGACTCGGTTAACAAAAACAGTAGCACACCATATGGGTTTTCACCCATATTTCTGATTTCTTTCTACTTTCTACCACCCTAGTGTGGGGGAGTTGCCCCCCGCTGTTGTATATAAGTTTCTAAAAAAAAAAAAAAAAAAAAAAAATCACAAAAATAATGGCCGAGTATTTCCCTTTTACGTTCTCAGTTTCGGCATAACCGCCGGTACTTTGAATATTGAGGGCAATATTCATTTCTAGTGTGGGGGGGAATTCTTACGAATTTAATCATGTATTATACCATCTAATTCCCCCATTTTTGGCCAAATTTTTTTTGGAGTAAGTGTTTTGCACTTACTCAGCTTATGGTTATCAGTCCGCCATGTCTAACAAACAAAAGGATTGGCTAATCCAGGAGCAAACGGCTCTTGGTAAAGATTTCTCAAATCCGTTGACGGCTTGCAATTTGCCCAAAATTGTATGGTATTCAGCTCACCATATCTTTAATTAGTGAAGAGTTGGCTAGCCCGCAAGTTTATGGCTTGTGGTAAAGGCAGTTGGAAAACCATAATTGGTAATCAACTCACCAAAGATATTTTATCTAAGAGTTGGCTAGTCCAGAAGCAAACGGCTTCTGGTAAAGACAAATCAAAACCGTTGAAAGCTGGTGATTTGCTCAAAATCATTTGGTTATCGATGTACCAAGGTATAACATACTGAAACATTTGGCTACTCCAGAAGTAATGGCTTTTGGTAAAGAGACTTAAATCCATTAAAGCTTCAAAAAGATTGCTAGGGACTAGCAATGGTTTAGTGTGGGGGATTGATGAGTGTCTAAATACTCATCATTTTTATTCCATCTGCACTGCAAAAACAGTCAAAAACACTTTGAAAAGTCTCAAAAAGACAGAAAATATATTTAGACTGTGTTTTATTCATAAATTGTCAAATCTAGTCCCTGGTTATTCAAAACATGTTAATTTTTCATAAAAGGCCCTCAGGGATTCGCAAGTTGTCAAAATTAGCCTCATAAAGTTTAGTTTTGCAAAATGGCAACTTTAGTCCCTGAAATTTCGAAGATTGACAGAAATTACCCCTGGACGTTTTTAAATTGGAAAATTATTAAATTAGGACTTATAAAATTAAAGATGGCAGAATTGGTCCCTCATTTTC
The DNA here is from genome assembly GCA_021014915.2 of Artemisia tridentata subsp. tridentata. Taxonomy (NCBI): domain Eukaryota; kingdom Viridiplantae; phylum Streptophyta; class Magnoliopsida; order Asterales; family Asteraceae; genus Artemisia; species Artemisia tridentata. The sequence continues at coordinate 72,531,556 of CP139507.1, forward strand.
AGGAAATGTCACCTTTGGTCCTTAGGGCTATTACACTCCTTAATATCCAAAATAAACCCAAAATCCTTATCCACTAAACCCATTAAATCCAAAATCCTAACCCATTTAACCCTAGCCCAATAACTAACCAAGCCCAATCACCGATCCATTTGACCCAACCCCGACCTTTTTGTTTTAGTTAAACATCGGGGTCAAACCCCAAAAGTCAAACCCACAAACCTTATCCTTTCCCTAAAACCAAACCCGCCAAAACCAAAACCATGTCCTCCCCTCACCACTTCCTGACACAAAGCAACCTTCCCCCATACTTATCCCTGATACACTCATCCTTCCCCCTCCTTAGCTATCTAATCCCACCAACTTACCCACGTGATCAGATAAAGTTAAACACCCACTTGGAAGTTTTTCCCGCCAAAACCAAGACGAACGAACAAGATTGATTTTTGGCTAATCCAACGATTGGGATTACATCAGAGGTCAGAGAAGAAGGTTTTGGAAGTGGTATTTAAAGAAGAATGAAGCCAAGAAGAAAAGCTGTCACTGTATTTAGACCAAAACTTTCGTAGTGTAATTTTTAAATTAAGTTAAAGTTAAGTTTCATTGTAACTTTTAATTTCAGTTGAATGTAATTCTCATTTTCAGTTTAATTTCAAAAGCCTTGTCCTTCTTTTCCTGTTATAATTCGAATTTCAAAGTTATTTCAATGTTCAAGAATTTGTTGTTTCAAGTTTAAAAGTTATGTTTTCAGTTTGAATAAGCTAAGTACAAGCCCGTGACAACTTGTGGTAGCTTATTATTCCTTAATTCAGTGTTAAGTCTAAAATTCCAAAAAAGTCAACGAAAGTCAAATGAGGCAGTTTAGTTGGATTATTTGATGGAATATTGATAGTTTTGGATAGCAATGAAAGATCCTAGCCTATCTTAGAGATAGGCATCAGTGGAAAACTCTCTGTTCATGCTGAGAGTGATTTGTAAGTTTCATTCTCAATTGTTACAATAGCATATAATTAAGATCTGTCATTCATTTGATTATTCTGAGTATCTGTGTTTCTGTTGGATTCTATTGTTCTTGTTGTTGATTCTGCTTCATTTCATGTTATTATAGCTATTTGGATTAGTAGTTTAGTGATTATAAGCTTGGATTGAAGTTTCATTTTGTTCACTGTTTGATTAGGTGGTGTTTGGATCTGCTAGTTACTGAGCTTAGTTGCTGTTTGTTTACTGTCATAGCTTTATTCTTAGTTCACATTAGGTTAGTAACAGTCAAATTAAGCATAATAATGGTAGTATAATACATAAAAAGTCAAAATAGGATTTATATTTCATTAACTGTTAGAATTATTAGATTCAGTTAGTTTACTTGTGGTTTTAGTTGCAAATTAGTTCAAACTAGCTTAATCTAGTGTAATGATAGCTTAATAATACAAGTAGGATTAGTTTTGATTGATAAAATTTGGATTTAGTCAATTAGTAAAAAAAAAAAAGTCAACTGTTTTTAGTTTTAAGCCTCTACAGGCTGCTGATCTTGGGTTAAATTAGGTTAGCAATTGAGTAATTCTGATAGGGCTTTTAGTGTTTTTAGATAGCCAGTAGTTTAGGCAAGCTTTTGCCCCCATAATATTCCCACTTTTCTGCTTATTGGTTGCTTAAATTGGCTCTGCAAGTTGGCTGCTTAAACCTGAGTTTTCTGTTTTGATTCCACAACAGCCAACTGCTTATCTTGTTGATTCTTTGTGCTTATTTGTAGTTTTGAGTTATTTTGTGCTTACATAAGTGTATTGAACTGATCCTGAGCTTTTGGTAATTTTTAGTTAAGTGTAGCTTATTTCTAGCTTATTTTGAAAGTGCTTATTCTGCCCATTCTGCTTATTCTGGGTCAGAAAGCTCTAGTTTCATTTTTCCTAGCTTTTTAATATCATTTTAGATTTACTAGAATTTTTTCAGATTTTTCTGTTTTCATTTTCTATTTTTAAATCATTTTAATAGTTTAAATTAGTATTTAAATCATAATAAATAGAAAAATAATCAGAAAAATATAATTTTAATTTTCATAATTTTCTTTTGTCATTTTTAATCTAGGAAAAATAGGATTATATTTTTAGGTCTTAAAAAAAATCAAAAATAGAAATATAGTGATAGCTTCTATTTAATAGAATTTATCTTTTTAAATTTTAATTAAGTAAATTTCAATTTTATAATTTTCTTAGCTTCTGTTTACTTAATAATATTTTTAGAAAAAGTTTTAGATTTTTCTTAGCTCATTTAGTATTTTTTATAATTTAAATTAGTTTAATTAGTAATTAAATAATAAATAATTAGTAATAATTAAATAAAAAGTGTAAAAAAATATAATTTAAGTTTTTAAATAAGTTTTAAGTCATTTTACATTTTTAGGTTTTAAATTTCATAAATTTCATTTTTTGTCCCATTTTAGCTTTTCCGTTACGCGTTTGTAATTTATTAATTCGCGTTTAATTTCTTGTGCATATTTGTTTTTAAATTGTTATTTAGAATTGTTAAAAAGCAAAATCAAAAGCAATCTAAATCATCAATCACTCTAATCCAAAGCTTTCCACAATGGCCCATTCACATCTCGTTGGGACACGACCCGGGTGATCACTTGCCCGGTATCACACACATCACATTCACGGGTTTTGCAAGTTTGACTTTTCCTAAGGTTTGACTTATTATTTCCCAAGGTATCACGTGTGCACGATACTATATTTATTTATATATACGTACTTCACAACGTTTTTACAAGTATTATCTGTAATAAAATCACCAACCCTAAATAATATTTCTATTAAATATATATGTACAAGTCTCTTAAACTAAACGTACAAGTACCTAATGCACCAACATAAGGATAATAATATAAGTATCATTATAAACCTCAGTGTACTCACTTTAAAGACCCAATATTCACTATATTAACTTAAAAAAAAAAATTAATTTCTTAGCATATAAGATATAAGTACCAGTCTTCAAACCTAGGGTACAAGTTTTTAATGCATAACAACTAATAACTAATAAAAACCTTAATAATAACCATCTTAAAGGAATCCTTTGTAGTAATTTCACATATCAACTTTTAAAATAAGTTTATTAATTTATAAAATAAATGTACAAACCCATAAACCTATGGTACAACCCATTAATGCATAAAAACTTAAAAATCCATTTAATTACCTTAAAACTCTAATAAAATTTTTATAAAAATTATATAAATTAAGGAACTATTAAAATTATATTTTTCTTATTTTCTACACCCTAGTACAACATCCCTAAAGCTAGAGTACAACTTCCCAAAGCACAAATCATTTTCTTCACATATATGTAAAATTGATACATATGTTTTTATGTCATAAAACTCTAAAAATCCATTTCTAAAAATTCCTAAACCCTAGAAACCCTAACCTAGTCTTAAACCCTAGAGTACTATACCCTAAAGCTTAGTGTACTACTCCCTTAAGCATAATTCGAGCCAAACCCTTCTAATTCCTTTAGTCTAGTTCGAATACATCAAGACTCAAACCAAAGTTATATTTTTCTTAAACCCTAAGCCACCAAATGAAAGAACATAACCCCTCCACATCCCCCCTTCTCTAGAAGATAGGTATTTTGAAGATCGTTGAAGCTCTTAGACTAGGTCTAATATTATATCTAGGAACACATAATAATGAAGGCGGAATATTCAAACATAGAATCAACATTATTATGAACAAGGTTTTACATTCATAATCTCTAATATTATTAACAGCCCCAATTCTACTTGATCAAGGTAGAACTTGTTGACCTTGAGGCTGCACTAACTAACTAACAACTAAAACTCTAACCAACCCTAATAACCCTAGACGTTTATAACTTACGTCTAGGTTACACACACACACCTTTACTAATCGACTACATCTTGTAGTTGTGCACACCTAAAACTAATGACCTAATGTCTCTTTATATAATAGAGATCATCTAGGTTTACAAGGAGAATCATAATACAATAAGGAAACTAAATCTTTTAAGTAAATCTTCTAGAATCTTCAAAATTCTCCATCTTTTTGTAGTTTCCCTTCTTGTCACATTAAGTCCTTCAAGTTTCATTCTTCTTGTTTTGTATCATCAAATCAATAAAACCCAACAATCTTCCCCTATTTGATGATGACAAAACAAAGACATTCTTGTACGAACTTCCCTAGACGAAGTAGAGAAGTTGAGATAATTAAATCTCGCCATGAATGAAACAAGTCTTGTCTTCCCCTTAAGTCATGCCATACCACTCCAAATCTCTTCTAACATCTCTTCCCCTTTTTGTTATCAACAAATAGAGAACGCAGACAAAACTTCCCCTTGAGTGGTGCATGTAGATGATTAAACATTTAATCAATAAGCTTCCCCTGAAACTAATATGTTTACCATCTCTTGAATCACGAACTCCATAGGCCTTATGAACTGATTACTGATGAAGAAAATTGAGTATAACGAACTTGATGAAGAAGTTGAATTTCCCAAACTTGCGTCTTATATCTTGCACTATCCACGTGACTCCAAACTTATCTTAGAAGTAGGCTACCAGGACCTCTTGATAAATCCTCAATTATATGAGACACTGAGCACTACAATGTAACTCCTTTAAGTGATAGCAAATGTGAGCATTATGCACCGTAATTTGTAGATCACACATCCTTGCTAGATTTACCAAGTCTTTGTCACCGCAATAACACAAACATAAGAACGCGCACCTGTGAAACTCAACTACAACATCAAATAAATGATATTCAACCTTCTTCGTAATCAATTAATCCAATAAGAACAAATACGAGCCTTTTAAAACCTTTAAGAACATAAACCAACTAACCATCTTGTGTGTGTGAAACTAATAACCTGTGTGTGTAATCTAACAAACTGCTCATAATTAGCCGAGAGCCAAAGTAGAACCAATCTTATAAAAACCCATCTTGGCTTCCCCTCACTGCTCGTAAATCATGCATAAACTTATAATAGCAGATTCAAAATTCAACAGCAGTACTTTCATAAAGCTAGCAGTACTTTCAAAGAATACGAACAGTACTTTGAATGAATAGCAGTACTTTCAGACGAACAGCAGTACTTGTAATATAAGAGCAGCACTTTGAAACATAGCAGTACGTTGCAGCAGTATGTTTCGGAGAGCAGTACTTTGAGACCTCACGTAGCAGTACTTTCACGCAAGCAATACAAATACTTGAACAGTCTTCCAATACAATCTCGACAACTAAGTAGAATAAATAAGCAATAATGCACTTGTCGACAAAACAAAAACTAATACCTCCATCAGTAGTCAACCAAACCATGAATAGAAGGACCAATGATGATCCACCGACCCACGATTGATGAATTCTTGGAAAACTTCTCTGCTGTACTAATAAATGAGTACGAGGTGAATAATAAAATTCACTTTTACCTCATCTCCAAAAGACGACACAGCAGCAGCAGTACGTAGGAATTAAATAATCATCTCTGTTGTATATGTGGGGTATGGGTATCCTGATAGCAATTAGAAGTCACGAGATAAATGCTTTCAGATCGATTAAATTGGAGTGGATACCAATTAACGACCGGATAAAATCTAATTGATTCAAGTTTGTGTATGTTGTTATGTTTGCAATTACACAAGTGTGTGTGTTTTTCGTATCTCTCAAAAGAGAACACATAGGACAGTTATATATGTCCTAAAACGGTTACAAAACAGTTATAAACGGTTAATAAGAAGTTTAATAACTGTAAAACAGTTATTACAAACGTACACCAACTAGCAACATGTTCTGCATATTAGCAGCAGCAACATAACCTTAACAGCAGGTTAAATAATACTAACAGCAGGTTAGTAATACTAGCAGCAGGTTAGTAGTACTAGCAGCAGGTTAGTATTCACTAGCAGCATGTTCCAATACTCACTAACAACATGTTCCAATGTTCACTAGCAGCAGTATTATAAATACTAACAGCACCTTTGGAACAAAACTAGCAATACCATCCTAACTAGCAACACTAGCAGTACCTTCACCACTTTACCATTACACTAGCAGTACCATTTACTACTAGCAGTACCAACTGCTATAACTAGCAGTACCTTCTTATTTAACTTATAACCAACAATATCTTAGTACCTTAGCAGTACTTAAGCACCCAGTTAGACTTATTAATATACAACTAAGTGTCGACCCTTATTTGTATATTAAACATAACTTATAATACACTAAAATACCAACAAACCTCCCCCATTTTAGTGTAATCATAAATTAACTAACTATACATAGCAAACAATCAAACTAATGCATAAATGAAATGTCGAGACGATTGAATTTCACATTAGTATATTACACATTCCAAATATTCGAATATCAAGGTTTCCCGAAAGATTGAACCTTGTAATATCACTATTGAATACCTGAAGATAATATACACATTAGTTTTGCATACACAATGCTTACTTGACACATTATTTTACTAGCCTATGTCCCTATCCTTTCTTTAAGTACATCAAAGTCAAGTCCCAACTTTTTGAAGCAGCTAAACTTCGTACTCAAATAGGTAGTTCTTTTAATCTTGCACCTGCAAATGCAATTTTTCAAAAGAACTATTAAGATGAACACTTCAACCTTCCTTATCTTGCAGATCCGAACACATACCCTTGGGATAATTTTATATTGTGTTCCAAACTCTAGATGTTAAGCTTTCCACATTCAAAATTCAGCACCTAACGTCATATTAGGTGGGAATTGGGTATCTTAACATGAGAGCTTTCATATGGACTTTAGTTCTATCCCATAGCTGATCCTTTCACGAGTACTCTACATAACCCTTTGGTTAAGTGATCAGCTTTACTTCGATGAGTTGCAATCCACTCAACGAATATGACACCATGCATTATGAGCTCACGAACCATGCTGTGTCATACACCTAAGTGTCTTGACTTGCCATTATACACTTGACTATAAACCTTAGCCAAAGTAGTTTGTCCATCACACCTGATAGAAATAGAATAAATCTGCTTTGACTACAATGGAATTTCATAAAGCAAATTCCTTAACCATTCAGCCTTATTACCAGCTGCTGCCAAAGCAACAAACTCAAACTCTATAGTTGAGTTTGTTATGGAAGTCTATTTCTTTGATGCTCAACGAATGGCACGTCCCTAAGAAGGAACACCCATCCAAATTTAAAAGAATGATCTTCTTTATTGGATATCCAACTTGCATTGCAAAATCCTTCAATCACCGAAGGAAACCCAATGTAAGTTAATTGATAATCAACTGTTCCTTTCAGGTACTAGAATACTCAATCCAAAACATGCCAATGAAATGTACTAGGATTGCTAGTAAACCTACTAAGCATTCCTACTGCATATGCTATAACCGGCCTTGTACTTACCATGGCACACATTAACAATGTAATCCTTTTGAGTATTCAAGTTGAGACACTACTTTACCTTTGTTTGGCAATAGCTTAAGATTTGTATCCATGGGAGTATCTATGGGAGAACAATTCTTGAAATTGAACTTATCCAAGATCTTCTCAATATAATGTAATTTAGAGATTGAGATACCTTATTCTCTCAAATGATCTTTATACCTAAGATCACACTCACCTCCCCCATGTCTTTCATAGCAAATTCAGATGACAAGTATTCCTTTGTCTCATCAACTTGATCTTGGTTTGTACCAACATCAACATGTCATCCACATATAAGCTTATAATGACCCCATTTCTAGAGTCATCAAATTTACTATAAAACACTTGTCAGCTTGATTTAAAACAAAACCACTTGACAATACAACCTTGTTTTTACCCATAAAGAGTTTTCACCAAGTTACCCACTTAGTTTTCATGTCCAGGCACAACAAACCATTCAGGTTGTTCCATGTACATCTCTTTATCTAATTCACCATTCAAGAATGAATTTTTCACATTCATTTGATGAATTCCAAGATTGTCTATGGCAGCTATGTCCAATAGCTATCTAATGGTAGATATCCTGGCAACAGGAGCATTAGTATCGAAATAATCGATTCCCTAATACAACCTTGTATCACCAACCTTGCCTAGTACTTGTCCAATAGTACCATCCACCTTCATTTTCTATTTGAAGATCCATTTACATCCCAATGGTTTACACCCAGGAGGTAAATCAGCCAACTTCCAAACTTTATTTGCAAGATAGAATCCATCTCATCTTGAACTGCTTCTTTCCAAAAGCAACACCCCTTGAAGCCATAGCTTCACTATATGTCATTGAAGCATTATCATATTGAAACAATATTGATATTGAAAATTAATTCACTTCTAGATCCTTCAACTAATTAAAGTTAAAAATCATCACCAAAAGTTTCAGCATTTCTAACTCTTGTACCTTTTCTTGGTTCAGTGCTAGTCAAAGGAACATCCTCGGTATTAACCGGTGCCTTCGAACTATGATTCATGTCCCTTGGCCTTGGTATAGATGTGAATCTTTCTACATCAAAGATTTCATCTCGTGATATCATCACCGAGTTCACTAAAACATACTCATTTGATTCTAAAACATAGAATCTATAAGCATATGAGTTTTCAGCATATCCAATAAATATGCAATCTATACCTCTTTCACCTAAAGTTTTTCCTTTTAGGTTCCGTGAGCCTAACCACAGCCCAACATCCCCAAACCTTGAGAAAAGTCAAGTTTGGTGCCCTTTTGTGCCAAAGTTCATATGAAGGTTTCTTGTAAGTAACAAGCCATTAACATGGCTTCACCCCAAAATCCTTTACCAAACCCTTTTTGATGAAGTTCTACCTCTTGTCATAAATTCAAAATTTTAACAAGAACTTCATCCTTTGCATGTAATAAGAAAACATAGCAATAACGTGATGAACATCTATGGAAGTAATGACATAATATTTATATAACCTAGAGATGGAGTAACAAGCAAATTCCATAAAGCACTATTGAGCAGGCCTTTTATATGATTATATTAACCAAGCAATCAAATTAGACAATTTGTAACTTGCACAAGATTGATAACACATCAATGGATGACACAAATATGTAATTATTGCAAACATGGAAGTGAACCTATTACTCAACATGATAAGAACCCATGTACTCAAACTTGAGCCACGTATCAATATAGAACAAATCATTTGATTAATAACTTAGGGAAACTAACATCCGTCCAATAAAATTCAGTAAACAAGATGTCTCATGTTCACTAACAGTGGAAACTTTATCACCAAGCCTACACAATCCAAGGACAAGTCTCACTTGGTTTTAGTTTGCATCAAGACAAATTTTAAAACTGATATCACATGACTCATTGTTTATGATATCTGTCAATTTAACCATGCGTTACAATTAATGCAAATGAGATAAAACATCCCATCTCAAATCAATTATATGCATGAATCAATTAGAGGAAGTATATCACGCATTACATGACAAAATCATTAACACAATCCAAGATTCACACCATTTTATAATTTCTAACCAACATTAGAAATCATGGTTTTGAAAATCTTTTATGTTGAAACATAACAACATAACATTCAAAACCAAAAAAAATAGTAACTCTTTATTAGTCTTTCCATGTGATTATCAAAACCAAACTGAAGTTGCAAACACCAATTCCATAGTTTTAAATAAAAACCACCATAACTACTTAGTCAACCAAAGATTACCACACTATCATATAATCACATAAAATTAGATCCACAAGGAGGAATCTGATATGAAAACCAATTAAAGATATAATAATATTTGCAAACACAATTCTGGAAACCAACTGGAGTGGTAACCGCCAAGACTTACATTATTGAATAATCATCCTACAATGTAACTTGATGGAAATTAATCAGCCAATACCACATGCAAAACCAGTATATAAAATTAATTCGAGAATTGTACATTGCCTTATCTTATCCAATTACTTTTTTGCCAAAGTTTACCAAAAGATATCATGCACTTCCAAATATAATAAAATATTTTCAATTGTATATCAAGTATCCTTTTCCATATAATTGAATAACTTACATGAGATGCTTTACAGCCAATTCATAATCATTCAATTCTAAATAAGAAAAGCCACTTGATTCCTCCACTACTTTGCCTTTTGAATTATATATTCATTGATCCACCATTAAACAAAACATTCCATGTTTTTGCCATAAACTTTTGACTAATAATTAAACCAATTATTCCAACAAAAGTTACCAATAAATCAATCACTTTTACGTATCAACCAATAAAAGTGACATGCAATCCATAATTAAAACATATGGCATAATAAAAAAAATGAAAATAAACATACCAGATGCTATTCCAGTTGTTCGTCTATATAAACATACCAAGTAAGGTTCATGTTTCCAGATTTCAACATCATAAACATGACGTACAAAAGTCCATACGATAGCACCATCTTCCAAGATCATATCTCCATCTTGTCTTTCAATTATCACCATCTTCACAAACTTTGATGTCATATCTCGTACAGTTTCATGCCATCTTGTGAATTTAATCGATCTTTGTTGTATATGTGGGGTATGGGTATCCTGATAGCAATTAGAAGTCACGAGTTAAACGCTTTCAGATCGATTAAATTGGAGTGGATACCAATTAACGACCGGATAAAATCTAATTGATTCAAGTTTGTGTATGTTGTTATGTTTGCAATTACACAAGTGTGTGTGTTTTTCGTATCTCTCAAAAGAGAACACATAGGACAGTTATATATGTCCTAAAACGGTTACAAAACAGTTATAAACGGTTAATAAGAAGTTTAATAACTGTAAAACAGTTATTACAAACGTACACCAACTAGCAACATGTTCTGCATATTAGCAGCAGCAACATAACCTTAACAGCAGGTTAAATAATACTAACAGCAGGTTAGTAATACTAGCAGCAGGTTAGTAGTACTAGCAGCAGGTTAGTATTCACTAGCAGCATGTTCCAATACTCACTAACAACATGTTCCAATGTTCACTAGCAGCAGTATTATAAATACTAACAGCACCTTTGGAACAAAACTAGCAATACCATCCTAACTAGCAACACTAGCAGTACCTTCACCACTTTACCATTACACTAGCAGTACCATTTACTACTAGCAGTACCAACTGCTATAACTAGCAGTACCTTCTTATATAACTTGTAACCAACAATATCTTAGTACCTTAGCAGTACTTAAGCACCCAGTTAGACTTATGAATATACAACTAAGTGTCGACCCTTATTTGTATATTAAACATAACTTATAATACACTAAAATACCAACAATCTCCACCAATAAATCAATGCGTATCCAATAGCCAAAAGAACTGCGACTGGTCTACATGCAATAAATAATTAGTACGAGGTTGGAATTTAATGATATGCCATTGACCAGACCAATTAAAACGAGCAGCAGCCTTTTTGTCATCACATAATATTGAATCACTGACCATGTTCAATTAATGTGATTAGCAGTACGAGGTAACGAATTCCATGTGCTTCGATCAATAATATAAGAATCATAGCCCCACAACGATTATAATAAACCAAAGTAATCGATTGGCCAATTCAAACATACGGCAATAAAATTGTGGAGATCGAGAACAGCAAAAACAATTTAAAACCTTAAAAACCAAATCGATACCTTCTTTAACTCTGCTTTACTTCGACACAGTAAACACCTTGTAATCTCCTAGATATCACGAGCCCCAGGCTCTGATACCAATTGTGTAGATCGTTGTAGCTCTTAGACTAGGTCTAATATTATATCTAGGAACACATAATAATGAAGGCGGAATATTCAAACATAGAATCAACATTATTATGAACAAGGTTTTACATTCATAATCTCTAATATTATTAACAGCCCTAATTCTACTTGATCAAGGTAGAACTTGTTGACCTTGAGGCTGCACTAACTAACTAACAACTAAAACTCTAACCAACCCTAATAACCCTAGACGTTTATAACTTACGTCTAGGTTACACACACACCTCTTTACTAATCAACTACATCTTGTAGTTGTGCACGCCTAAAACTAATGACCTAATGTCTCTTTATATAATAGAGATCATCTAGGTTTACAAGGAGAATCATAATACAATAAGGAAACTAAATCTTTTAAGTAAATCTTCTAGAATCTTCAAAATTCTCCATCTTTTTATAGTTTCCCTTCTTGTCACATTAAGTCCTTCAAGTTTCATTCTTCTTGTTTTGTATCATCAAATCAATAAAACCCAACAGGTACATGTATGGTTTTAGGACAAAACACATCATCACCACCTTATATACACATCACCACACCACATCCTCCCCTTGTGGCCTCTTCTCCATCAACCAACTCAACAACTAAACCTAAGGTTCATATAGATCCACCTCAAACATTCATCTCTATATATAAACCAACCCATAAACTCCCTATGCCTCCCATACCACTCGAACCAAAATCCACATCCCTTATACTCCTACATTTCTGTCACCGCAACCCTAAATCAAGACCAAGAACACTCATAGGAAGCCAAGAAGGAAGCTAGGAGCATTGGTGATCAAGTTTCAAAACCTTAAATCCCATAAAACCATAATCGAGCCATCTAACTTAGTAAGTATTCTAAACCAATTATATTTCTTTTTACACATTTGTTATACTCTCAAAACTATAATAAATAATCACTAATGATGAGTTGTAACTTAAAATTTTGAAATTTTCTTTCTTTTCTTTCTTTTGGATCTTATCGAGCAAGCAAAAACAAACACCCTTAGAAATTATTTTTACACATCAACAAAATCTAAAACAAGATAGAAATAATCTAGACATATCATAGATACTAGAAACAATCAAAGATTCATAGTTTGTAAGCGTTAGAATAAAAAACAAAACCCTTTTTGTGTATATAAAGCTGTCGAAGATAGCAGCAGACCCTGAGTTTGCAAGCTCAGTTTCGACCACTAAATGAAGTCTAAAAATTCTAGATTTTTGTACAAACGTAGCTCACTGAGGTATCTAACTATAGGAAAAAGAATGAAGTAATTTCTTTAAGAAACGAGTGAGATATGGCCATTTCTTGTGTTATGTTTTCTGACCCGACGAGACAAACCAAACGTCCCAAAAATAAATTATTTTGAGCTCATGGGTTCGAATCATGGACTGAATTTTTGTAGAAATCAAGTTTATAAACTAATAAACAAGTTTACAATAGAGTCGTAAAAAGTTTTGTTATAAATCGTAAAGTATAGAGCGTTTTTAAATAATAAGGACGTCGTGTGTAACGACGAGGGAGTCTCAAGGGTATTTCTTGCCAAAACTCTAACTAGTTTTATAATAAGGACTTAAAATGCAGCCAACCTAAACCCTAGGGATAAAAGATGTCATTTTTGAAACTATACGGGTAAAAGTTGTCATTTAACCAAAGTTGAGGGGTAAAAATTGTAATTTTGTGAAAGTTGAGGGGTGAAACTTGTCAATATATGAAAGTTCAAGGGTAAAAGTTGACAACATATAAAACTTTAGGGAAAGAAGTGAAAATGTTTAATTAATAATTAATATTATTATAATTAATATTATTATTATAATTATTATTAATATTATTTTTATTATTATTATAATTCTTATTAATAATAAGAATTTAAAAATACGTTTTAATAAATAACGAACGAACGAAGGATCTATTTAACGAACGAACGAACAGAATGAACACATAAAAATAAGTAATAAGATAAAATCTTATAACTTTTGGAGAAACTTCATGTTGTAACAAAATTAACATTTAAACGATAACGAAAACGTTATAAAATGAACAAATAAACTTAATTATAATCAAGAACTATTAGGAATTAAGCTTAAGCAGTTAAGACTGTTGGAAGTAATAGTTAGAACTGTTGGAGATTGAAGTTAAGACTGCTGAAGGAGTGTTGAAGACATGAGCAGTTAAGACTGCTGAGTGAAGAAGTTAAGACTGTTTATGATTTATGTAAAGTAGATAATTATGAAAAATATATTGTGTATATCGTATAAGAATAGATTGATAGTTATCTTGTACAGGAATCCTTAGTCTATAAAAGGATTGCCTAGGTTAAGGTTTTATATACACAAGATACACGAACACAACACATATACGTATTAGAAAGATTCAAGGTTGTAAACCCTAGTGATAGGAAGATCACTCGTATTATTATTCTAATAATATTGAATCGTTAAAGGTTATTATTCTGTGTTTCTTTGTTTCATTCAATTAATACAAAACACAACAAGGTCTTCTAAGTGCTAGCTAGTAAATTCCGCGTGCTAGACTAAGTATAATTCTTTGTATCACATCTAACACAAGGAGTGTGTGTAGATCCGGTCAAGTGGTATCAGAGACAGGTTGCTGATACATAGATTTAGAAGATCCGAGAAGAACAAAGATGGACATGGAAACAACACCATCCACAACTAACATTGCTGCTAAGCTTCCTATGCTTAAACCTAATGAGTTCGATATGTGGAGACTTCGTATTGAGCAGTTTTTCCAAGTGCAAGACTATGCACTATGGGAGATCATTGAAGATGGAAATTCGTTTACCCCTGTTGTAACAACAACTGTTGTTGAAGGTAAATCTGAGACTACAGTGCAGACAAAGCCGACTACTAATGAAGAGAAGGCAAGATACAAGAATGATATCAAGGCTAGGAGTTTGCTTCTGATGACTATTCCCAATGATCAGTTGCTGAATTTTAGTAAGTTCAAGTGTGCTAAATCTCTTTTCGAAGCTATTGTAGCAAGATATGGTGGGAATGAAGCAACCAAGAAAACTCAGAAGACTCTTCTCAAGCATCAGTTGGAGAACTTTACTGCAACAAATAATGAGTCGTTGGATCATATGTTCAATAGGCTTCAAAAGTTGGTGAGTCAACTGGCTGTTTTAGGGATTGAGATGCCTCAGGAAGATCTCAACTCAAAGTTTCTAAGAAGCCTACCTTCTGAATGGGCTATGCATGTGGTAGTATGGAAAAACAAGCCTGATATAGATTCCATGAGCTTAATGGATCTATATAGCAACTTCAAGATAATTGAACATGAGATTAAGAAGTCTGCTGGATCAAGTTCAAGTTCAAGCTCAGGGAATTTGGCCTTTGTATCAACTCCCAGTTCCTCAAATCCAGATGAAGAAGTGCAAGTTGCTGGAACAGTTGGAACTGTTAGTGCAAATCTTGGTACTGCTAGCACCTCGAGCAGTACTAGTGGACTTTTGAATGATGATACTTATTGTGCTTTCCTGACTACTCAGCACAATGGAAGTATGTTGACTCATTCAGATCTTCAAGAGATTGATGAAGATGATATTGAAGAGATGGATATTAAGTGGCAGCTCTCTCTTCTCAGTTTAGAACTAGAAGATACTTGAAGAAGACTGGCAAGAAGATTGTCATAAACAGTAATGATGTTGCAAGGTATGACAAATCTAAGATTGAGTGCTACAATTGCCACAAGAAAGGTCATTACTCAAGGGAGTGCAGATTGCCAAGTCAACAAGATGGAAAGAGTAAAGCATATGGAAACAAGTCAAGAATTGTGGAGGTTACTGATTCAAGCTCGAAAGCTATGGTTGCTATTGATGGCTTAGGATTTGACTGGAGCTATATTGCAGAGGAGGAAGCAGAAGCATCTACAGAGGTTGCTCTCATGGCATTTTCTGATTCTGAGGTACAAGTTTCAAAATGTTCTAAATCTTGTGAAGCTTTAAAAGAATTAGAAACACTTAAAACAAAATATGAGAATCAGTGGAAAGAATTAAGAGAAACTGCTTTTAGCTTAGCAAATCAAAAGAGAGCTTTAGCTGTGTTAGAGGAGAAAATTGTTCATTATCAAAACAATGAGTCTAAGTTTTCTGATGATATGATTATTGTTAAAAGGGACTTAATGTTTAGAGAGAATGAAATTACTGTTTTAAAACATGAGCTAGAACAGGTTAAGAAGGCTAAGGAGAACATTCAGATGAGTGTAGATACACTTGAATATACATCACAAGGTGTTAAAAAGATAATTGAGAGTCAGATTCAGAATAAAGCTAAGTCAGGCCTAGGATATAAGTCAGTTCCACCTCCTTATAGAGGAATTCCATCACGTAAAGGTATAGACTTAGAACACACATGACTCCCTGAATTTCAATTACCTGAACTTAACTATGGTCCTCAACCTAAGAAGGATGTAGTTGATAAACCTGTGTTTGTTAGTGCAAGTGATAAGTCACTATCTGAGGACAAGGTGTCTTCTGATAGATCCTCACCTAAGGACTCAGATGCTCCAACAATTGAGGAATGGACTTCTGATGATGAGGATGATCAGGCCGTGGATAAGCCTGTTAGTGATAAAGTGGAGGAACCAAAAGTTCCAAAGATGGTTAAACCTGAGACTGTTAGGCCTAGTTCTAATGCCAAACCTTTTAGACCAACAGTTAGGTATGCAGAGATGTATAGAACCACAAAAAAGCCAAGAGGTAACCAGAGGAATTGGAATGACCTCAAATCCCACCAATTAGGAAAGGATTTTGTTTGCTATAGGAAAGCTTGTTACTCTTGTGGTAGTTTTGATCATCTAGCAGATTATTGTGATAAATGGGTATCTGGATATACAAATCATAGGTTGAGCATTGCAAGACCTCAATCTTTTCTTAGGAATGATAGGATGATACCTAGATCAGTTCTTTTAAGGTCTGGACCTAGAGCAGTTCCAACTGCTAGACCAGCAGTTCCAACTGCTAGACCAACAGTTCCAACTATCAGACCTATGAGACCAATTCACCCAAGGCCACCAGTTCAAAATCAAATAAATGTTTTTAAATCATCTTACACAACTGGTAAAAGAACTTTTTATGAGAAAGCAGTGGTGAAAAACAAAGTTTGGAAACCTAAGGTAACAACTGCCAAGCCAGCAGTTCCAACTGCTAGCAAGGTAATTGGTACTGGTGTGAATAAAAACACTGCTAAGGGAAACATGGGAAATGGAGTGAATGCTTCAGCATGTTGGGTATGGAGACCAATTCAACCCAATGGTGCTAAGACTGTTTTGAAAAGAATAAATTATGTTGATGCTAGAGGAAAGCCTAAGTCTGATTTGGCTTGGGTTCCACAAGGAAATTAATTTTTCTTGTTATATGCATTGTTAGTCATGTGCTTGTATTTGGAATTCTTTGTTTTTGGACTAACAATTGCAGGATTGGAGAGTAAACACCAAGGGATTATGAATGCTTGATGTTTTGGACTAAATGGTGTTCTGGAGATTAGTATGTGATTCTTGCATACAACAAATGGTAATTGGTTCACCATGTCTTATCCACATAAGAACCAACTAGTCCAGAGCAAACGGTTTCTGGTAAAGACTAATCAAATCCGTTTATGGTTGACAATTTACCAAAAATTGTATGGTTATCAGCTCACCATATCTAAATGTGAAGAGTTGGCTAGTCCAAAGCAAACGGCTATTGGTAAAGACATATCAAATCCGTTGATAGCTGATAGTTTGCTAAAAACTATGTTTGAGCCATGTTATTTTTCTTATTTCAAAAGTTGGGACGGCTCAAATAAAATTTTTTAACAGTTGAGACGGGTAGTACAAAATATTGGAACGGTTCAACTAGCCGTTATGACTGACGTGTCGGTAATTAATTTTGGAGTAAAAACTAGCCGTTGGCGGTTTGTTGAGATTTTTACTGGTTGAATTACGGATTTCAAGGGATCCTCTTATAGATATTTTTAACTTTTATTTTATTATATTCTTATACTAAAATAAATAGTTACCATATTTCTTAAGTCGGTCAACTTTAAACCCTAACTCTCTCCATAAACTCTCAATTTTACTTTCATCTTCTATCTTTTCACTCACCATTATTACTATTCACGGCTGTTAACTAACATTTGCTACTAAGAATGGCAAGATTGGATTTTGCTAAGCGTCACAACCAGGTTGCGTTTTTAGAAAGAACAGAGCAAGGAGATGGACCAAAATTTTATGAGGTTGTGGATTTTCTCTACAACTCTCACATAAGGTATGCTCTAACTGTTTCTCCTACTCTTTCTGTTTCGCACATCACACAGTTCTGGCAGAATTCATCTATCTTGACACGTGGTGATGGAAACATAGAAATTCATACTAAAGTAGATGGCATTAAATTTGTTGTTACCGAGTCTATACTTAGGAGACATCTTAAACTAAATGACTCAGATGGTATCGACACTATGCTAAATACTGAAATTTGGGAAGAACTTGAAAAAATGGGGTATAATACATCTGAACATAAGTTGACTTTTCAAAAGGCATGTTTTTCACCCCAATGGAGATTTTTGATACATACTCTTCTATTATGTTTAAGTAATAAAAAGACTGCTTGGGAACAATTCAGTAGCAATATTGCTATTGCTCTCATTTGCTTGTCTACAAACAGAGTTTTTAACTGGTCAAAATATATTTTTGAGGGTATGGCATCAACTGTTGATAGTAAAACAAAGTGTTGATGCAAATAATGTTCTAAAAACGTTATTTATATCTTTCGATTACTTCACGTTTTGAGGATGACAAAATGTGAACTCACGTTACGTTAAAATTAACGTTAACAAGTTTTTAATCGGAAGATCCCGTTTCTACGCAAATCACTCTTGAACAAAGTTACAACTTGAACTAGTGATCAAAGAAGTGAATTCATGTTTTGAAAATTCACATTTTAAATGGGACAAAATATTTTTTCAAAAATATACATGACAAATTATTTTTGATATATTAAGAAATGTTTTAATGGAAAAATAAGTTTGAAAATCACAACAGCTATTTTTCCCCCCCAAAATCAGCTCCAACCTTCCCCAAATAAGTTTTCACCAGAAAAGACAAAATTTGGAGCGTCCTAGTCTACCACGGCTCCACGGTACCGTTAAATTTAACGGAGCCATGGGTCATTTAGTGGAGCCGTCCGTACCATTTTGAATTGTAACGTTCAGATTTTCTTTGCCTATAAATACCCACCTCTTTCACAGTTTTAGGCACCCTTCACACACAGAAAAATCCCTTAACAAAACCCTCTCACACCTTTCACTTCTAAGGGTCAATTAGATTAGTTTTTCTTTGTTTCAAGAGTGATCCAATCATCCTTCAAGTGATCCTCTTCATACCTCTTCACTAGCAAGAGAAGAACACAAGTATCCAAGTTGATACAAGGTGTTGTCATCCCTCTTCATTGGCAAGAGAAGAACTCAAGTAATCAAGAAGATACTAGAGTTATAGTTGATAGGTTTTTGTAACACTTGTTACAACCTTGTTGTGTCTTAGCATACATCAAGTTTATTTTCTTTTTGTGAGTGAGAGTGAAGATCAAGTGTGATCTATAGAGATAGTGAACATCTCTTGAAGCCATTGGGCTTGTGTGATTGATCAAGAAGATCAAGGGTCATTAAGTTAGTGTTAGTTGAGTAGAGTGAAGTGAGTGTTGATCATTGTGATCGTGTTGAGATCTTGGTGATCTCTTGAAGCCATTGGGCTAGTGTGTTTGGTCACGTGGACCTTGGTAGATTGGTGCTAGCTAAGATTAGCACTCGATATCTAGCTTAGTGTCGGAAATAGGATAAGCGACGTGTACGGTTTTTCTCCGCCTGAAGGGAGGTTGTTGATATAGTGTTTGAAACTCTCGAGTGTGGTACTCGGGGAGTGGAGTAGGGCGAAGAAGAGCTTCGTAGCCGAACCACTATAAATCCTCTGTCTCGGTTTGATCTTTCCAACTCTACTCTTTACTCTTATTTGTTATTTTTACGTAGCTTAGTTTGTAGTTCATATTGGTGTTGTTTGAGTACACATAGAGTTCGAATCAAAGTTTCCAATAGCATACTTTTAAAACAAGATTTTTAAAAGAAGTTTTTAAACCGGTAAACTATTCAACCCCCCTTCTAGTTTCCCACAATTGGTATCAGGAGCCACGTCAGTCAAGTTCTTAAAGTATATTGTATTTTAAAGCTTGAACCGATCAATGGATTCCGACAAATATCTAGAAGGGCAATCTATGCAAAGACCACCACTTTTCGAAACCGATTGTTTTATTTATTGGAAAATAAGATTCGAAACGTATGTGAAATCAAAAGACATTGATCTTTGGCATGTTATTACCGAGGGTGACTTTCAACCTATTCAAAAGAATCCGGAAACTAAAAAGGATGAAATAGTTTCTTATGATAAACAAAGTGATGAACTTAAAAGAAAATTAGCTAAAAATAATGAGGCTAAAATGATGATTTATAATGCTTTGCCTAAAAAGGAATTTGAAAGAATTTTTATGTGTAATACGGCAAAAGACATTTGGAAAAATTTGTTAGTCACTCACCAAGGTAATAACCAAGTCAAAGAGAACAAGATAGACCTTCTTGTTCAACAATATGAACAATTCTCCATTTCGGAGGATGAGTCAATAGATAATGCTTTTGCTAGATTTAATACTATTATCACTAGTCTTAAAGCTCTTGATGAAGGTTATTCTAGTAAGAACTATGTTAGGAAGTTTCTTAGAGCTCTACATCCTAAATGGAGAGCAAAGGTCACCGCCATAGAAGAGTCAAAGGACTTGGCGGCATTGTCACTTGATGAACTTATAGGAAACTTGAAAGTTCACGAGATGATCATCAAGAAGGATTCCGACATTGTCAAAGGCAAAAGTGAGAGAGTTAGATCTCTAGCATTAAAAGCCAAGAAGGAGTCTAGTGATGAGGAATGTTCAAGTTCCGGTAGTGAAGATGAAGAGTACGCACTAGCCGTTAGGAACTTTAGAAAGTTCTTTAGGAGGAAAGGTAGATTTCCTAGACAATCTCGAGATGAGAAGAAGTCATCTCAAAGAAATCATGATGAAAGAAAAGGGACAAGTGATAGGAGATGCTTTAGATGCGGAGACCCTAATCACTTCATAGGAGAATGTCCTAAGCCACCTAAATCCAACAACCAAAGAGCCTTCGTAGGAGGTTCTTGGAGTGATAGCTGTGAAGAAGAAGAGAAGAAGCCTAACGATGAAACGTGCTTAATGGCTCAAGCTTCTAACGAGGTACAATCCGACTCTTCTTATTATAGTGATAATAATTCGTCAGTAGATGATAATGAATTACATGACGAATACAACAAACTATGCGTAGTTAGTACTAAGATTTTAGGTAGAAACACAAAGCTAAAATTAAAATTAAAAGAACTAGAACTACAAATCTTAGAACTAAATGATCAAGTCAAGAGACTTGAGAAAAACAAGGAAGTAGATTTAGGATGCGGGTCATGTATTAGTCTTCAAGTAGAAAACAAAAAACTTAAAGAAAATGCTTTAAGAATCATTAGGTTTGATGAAGGAACTAAAAAGCTTAATGATATACTTGAAAATATTAGATATAGTGAACATGACCGTTCGGGTTTAGGATTTGACCCAAATCAGGCTTCTACAAGTAGTACTAAACAAGTAAAATTTGTAATGCCTGAAAAGTCCATGTCTGAAGGTGACGGCACCATTAAAGATACATACGGTTCCACTAAATTTAGTGGTACCGTGTGGTGCTGAGGACAAAACTGGGTTAATTCTGAAAAGTAACTTAAGTCCTAAACCAAGTCAAGTAGTTGTAAATAGAACTAGAGTGTCTACTCCAAGTAGAGAGGAAACCAAAGGCTTTAACAAACCATTGTCATCTCCTGAACATGGATTTGTAAAGCGTGACACTAGGTCAACTACTCCTCCACCTAGAAAGGTAAACTCTCCCAAACCTCGGTCTAGAACTCCTCTACCGAGAGGTAACTTTAGAAGACAAAATCATCCAAGTAACTTTCCCGTAACTTGGAATGATCGTCCACCACAAAGTTACTTACCATGGGAAATGTGTCCTCCATTCTCACATCCTAAACTAACGCAACAAATGCGTAAGATGTTTAACTCTAACAACTTTGGACCTATGAGATATTGGGGACCAGATGTTTGAACATCTGTTTTGCTAGGAAAACATGAGTGTAAATAAACCTTGGAGTATAACAAAAGGAGTATGATGCGTTATCAAGCATACCCGGTGACGCTATAGTCAAGTTGTGTCTTTCATGCTTAACATTCAACAAAGGTACCTTAGTCTTCTAGTTTTAAGAGCAAACACCTCAGGCACAGGTACGCTTTCTTAAAACACCCTTTGTTAGTAGTAATGTTTGGCATGAAATAGTGTAGTTAGAATCTAACATGGTAGGCAATATAACACAGAAACTCTATTCACATCTCATCATGCCAAATTCATCTTGTCCAGAAATGTTCGATGATCGCTTGAAGATCATGCGTGACAAGTTTGAATTAAGCATTGATGAGTGAATCAAGTTCCCTTCCTTGCACATATTTAATCTTGCCTAAATGAAGTATCCCTATAAACTTATGTATACTATATGTATGAGATACATAGTTTAAGTAATAGTCTCTATTGACAATAACGCCCATATCCGCAAATGCGAAACTCACAAGAGACGAAGGAAGGTGAGTGCGCGGATATAACTAGGTTAGGGGCATAATAGGTAAAGTAGTTTACCTAACGGAAAGTAGGTCCATTATCATGAATAGTGTTGGCTTCGTGCCCACTTGTAAGAAGTATCCCAAAACTTCTTACATCAAAGTGTTTAATGTATCATACCATACATTAAAGATACTATACACTTGAGATTATGATATCTTGAGGAGATTGATGAAGAAAATGTTTCTATACCAACTCTGATAATGTGAGAGTTAATGTGGTTTGAAACATAATGAGTAATGTTTGTACCTTCATAGGGTGATTAACAAACATCTTGGTTCCCCAAGAAACAAACTACTCTTATTGTCACCATGACCGAAACCGAGTACGCAAGCGCCGGAAAGGCATGACAACAAACACTATAGATGAGACAACTCCCTGTGAAGAGTAGCAGTCAAGATGCCATTAGACTTATCCGGGAACCCTATAGTTTGCTCATGAATGAAGCTCGTCGAAGTACGTCATCTCCCCGCGGAAAGACATCTCCTCCGTCATGATAACGTCGAATGAGAAATCTTTTCTTTGAAAAGTATTTCTTCTCACCTTAACCTTTACATTCTCGTCAAATGACCTCTTAATACTCCATTGGAATTATTAATGTCATTCCTCACGTCTCATCATATGACTTTTCAAGTCATTCCTCATATCCCGCTCATGACTATTTCAATATTTCTATGGAAATATTAAAGTCATCTCACACTTCCATCCTATTCTCGACTCATGACTCTTGAATATTTCATTAGAAATTTCAAGTCATTCCCTAAGCCTTATCCCATGACTTCGTAATATTTCACTGGAAATATTAACGTCATTTCTCGCGTCTCGTCATATGACTTTTCAAGTCATTCCTCTCATCCCACTCATGACTATTTGAATATTCCTTCGGAAATATTAAAGTCATCCGTCACGTCATACCTCATAACCTTTCATCCCTTCTATGACCTCTCAAAAGTTTCGCGGGAAACATTGAAGTCATTCTCTACAAATCGTTCATGACTTTTTTAAGTCATATCTTTCACTCGTCACATGACTCATGAATATTTCACGGGAAATATCTAGTCATTCCTTATGTCGCGTACTCCGACTAATTAAATATTTCATGAGAAATATTATAGTCATCCTCCTAAACACTACTCATAACTTCTATTTATTTCACGGGAAATACTAGAAGTAAATCCTCATCCAATGACATCTTAGTCAATTTCCTCGGAAACACTAAGGTCATTTCCGGTCATCTCATTTAATCATCTTTCGTCAAAAAGGTTTATTAGGTATAAACTTTTTCCTCGTGTCAAAAAGTCTTACTCAATAAGTAAGATTAATCAGCCAAAAGTCAAAACAGAAGAAAAACTGGACCATCAGATATACGGCTCCACTAAAGAGGCACGGCTCCACTAATGTTTAGTGGAACCGTGGAGCCGTGCATCTGAAAAACACGCCCAGTCACTCTTTTCTTCTGCACAAACTTTCTAAACTCACAAAACCTCTTCCACTTGCTGTCAAAATCGAACCATAACACCATAATTCAACTAAACTCTTGCAAATCAAGATTGAGGCATTGGAATTGACAAATCCTAACCACAACATCATCAATTGTAAGTAATTCACTCTTATTTTCTTTTAATTTGAGTCTAGGGTTTGTTCTTGAGTATAAATCCGAATTGGGGATTTTCAAAATTAGTTAAACCCTTGTGAAATTAAGACTAGGATTAGACAATGTAGTATTCACATGATTCCCTAAACCTAGGATTTCCAAAAACCCATTTATGTTGCAAAACCTAATCCGAAATTAATCACTAAATTCGGATTATGATTGATTATTTGTAATGGAATCATGTTTAGGATGATTAAAATTGGATTAGGAACGTTCTGCATTAAAGCTTTTCAATCTTAAAGCTTGTTGGCACCATGATTGAGGCATTTGCCAAACACCCCAATTCGATCATTTTTCGAAAAACTTCACAAGTCTAGGATCATGAAACCTTTTTGCATGCATACATGAACTCTCAAATATGGCTCGAAGTACATAATTGATATGTATTGTTCGACATATTTGATTGAGCAAAAGTGAAGTTAGGAGCGTTTGGGTAATCTCTTTAGGATAATTTTAGAGTCGAGATTGCCGCACCTCCACATTGTTTGCATTTAGGCACACACACTAGAAGTGTAATCATTAAAATGCAACGAACTAACATATACAAAAATATTTTTTTTGTAGACAAACAATGCCTCGAAATGATTATCAAGATACCAAACCATACATTCTTAGCACTCTTGAAAATCTAAACATTCCCGATGAGCAAAGAGCTTATCTCGCTAAAGTCCAAAATCGATACATACACGAAGGACGTGTAGTCGATGCACTCTATGTCATGATAGACAACATTAATGCCTGTTTCCCTTCTATCGAGTTCGATTGTTTATACAAAATAAACGATCAAGTCTGTCCCCGTTTTATTCTCGAGTTCTATAGTCGTGTCCGTACCTACACCGATCTTGACGGAAACGTCTTCCTTGATTTTTGGATTCGACACCAAAATATCATATTGTCTGTCACCGAGATTGGTCACATTCTCGGTATTCCCTCGTATGGTCAGTGTGCATTCACTAAAGACCATTCTCTAGAGTCTCTTTACTACAATCTTGAGAACGAAGGTGCCTATTGTACCGAAGTTCCCGACATTGAAGTGATTAAACAAGTAATTCAAATCCCTCGAGTCACCAACACGTATAAAAAACGTGATGGTTCCATCGTATACCTCGACCCAAACAAAATCTACCTCAAAGAGCTCCGTCCCGATATTAGAAATTGGGAACTTCTTCTGCGTGAGAACGCGTTAAGCCTTGCAGGCAACCGTGATCACGTTCTGGCAAGTCTTGCCCACATGCTCTACTGTCTTAGTATCGAGGAACCCTACAACCTCGCATACTACATGGTCAAACGGATGGCCAGTATTCATCGTCGTTCCGATGAGCTCATGCCATACGGCATGTTGCTTACTCGTCTATTCAGGTGGGTTATGCAAACCTACCCATCTCTCAATGATGTCGACTATGTCCTAGTCAATCCGGTTATGAAACCTCTTGGTGGACCACAACGTCACACAAAGCAACGTAAGGACAAAGGGTCCAAACGTGGTCATAAATCCACTTCCGATATTCCCCATTCATCCTCCTCCTTCAGTCACGAATCATCATCTGAACCCATGGATGAGGACGATGATGAGGTGAACGAAGAAGGAACGTCTAGTTCTCAAATCCCTTCTCCCGACACCTACTTTCATGACCTTGATACCTCATCATTTCGACGTACAACCGATGCCGAAAACGGGATGGTCAATCTATCCTACATGATGAGAAGGCAAACTACAATGTACAATAGACAAGTGGAGATGCATGAGCAAACTGTCGGGGGTTTCAAGTCTATTGGGAAGGCGCTAAAAGGGATCGGGAGCAAGCTGAAGAAGTTGGGGAAGAAATGAGATTAGTTAGGATTAGCTTAAGTAGTACTATTAACCTAAATATTATTAAGCTATTATAAATAAAGACATGACATTAACTTGGTTGATGTGTTTCCTTTTAACACTTTAAACATGATTAATTCTCTTGTTAATTAATCCTCATGTTAGTTTATCTTGCCTAAATCATGCATGTTAGTTTATTTTATTACATGCACTAGATGTTAAAAATGCTTGAATTCATGCATGCTTAATAGTTGCCTAAATACATAGATGATCACATGATCATGCTAGTTGCTAGTTGAAACTAGCTTTAGGAATTCTATGTAATTTGAGGCTTTGAGATTTGCAGCCAATGGATTCCCCAGAAATTTCCCCATTTAGGCTGCCTAAAACCTGCAGACCTGGAAAGAAGGTCAAAAAAGCCCACGGCTCCATTAAATAGGCCACGGCTCCACTAAATTTAGTGGTGCCGTAACACCTTTAATGGTGCCGTGCCTCTGGAAGATGAAAACTGCTATTCTCTTCCACTTTTTGACTATCTTTTCCAGAAAATCTGCAACCAAAACCTGATTCCCATGCACCCAAATCCCCAAATCCAACTTTTCAAACTTGCATGCTTATGTTTTGGCTATTTAAGCTAACATTATGCATTGCCATCCTTACACCCATCCTTACACCTTCACATTCACCATACCATCATCATGGGATCAAGAGTATTCAAGAAACCTAGATTCAACATCAAACCAACCAACCAAACCTCTCTAGTTGATCAATGGATCAAGAATGTCAACACACCCCAATCATCAACTAAACCTATCACCAATGACATTCTTCTCATTGATCTCACCTTGGATGATGAAGATGAAACCCATACACCCATAACCTCTACCAACTCATCATCTTCTTTCACTACACCCCAAGCTCCATCCAAGGCAACCTCTATTAAACCAACATCCTCATCCTCCACAACAAGAATCAACACACACTCATCTCCACCTAGTCCCATTCACCCTTTAACCCTAACACTCAATTCATCACCATCAACTTCCCTTGAATTGGGAACTCACACAACACCCTCATCACTTTCAACATCACCACAACCTCTAACTCTCACCCTCACCCTTTCAACAAACACTCCCTTTGAATTTGGGAGCAACATATCATCACCTTCACTATCACCATCACCTCAACCCTTAATGGGTTATCCAATCATGTATCCCCTTCACTCACAAACCTTGAGTTGCCCTTGTTGCAACTACAAACTTGAACTCATCATGAACCTTAGAGATGAGCTTAGCTTTAGGTTTTCATACTTAGAACACCTTCTCACACCACCCATAGGACCCATCATCCTTCCACCACCTCCACCACACAATAGCCCAAACTAAACATGGTTATGTTTAGTTCCTCAAATAAATGACTAGGAATCCTTTTGAAGTTGGAAGCAAATCTAGAAGCCTCATGTTACTTTAGAAGTTTATGTGTCTTCTTGTTAGTTTAATTTGCTTTCCTATTGTAGTCATACTTATGTATGACATTTATTTCATATTTATGTAATGGGCTTTTCCTTTTGGCTACTTAGCCATAATTCTCTTATTGTGGTTGGATATTTGTCTTATGTGCTACTTGTTAGATATTGTATATTTGTCATCTAACTTTGTTTTGTAGCACGATCCATTGCTCGATTCCTTTGTGTTCTCCAAATGAGGGGGAGTACACATCAAGGGGGAGCCTTAACCACCTTTTTGATTTGACAAAAAGGGGGAGAAATGGGAGTAAACTCATTAAAAACTTGTTAAAACTAATTTTAACCTAAAATGAGTTTATATTTTGTCATCATCAAAAAGAGGGAGATTGTTGATGCAAATAATGTTCTAAAAACGTTATTTATATCTTTCGATTACTTCACGTTTTGAGGATGACAAAATGTGAACTCACGTTACGTTAAAATTAACGTTAACAAGTTTTTAATCGGAAGATCCCGTTTCTACGCAAATCACTCTTGAACAAAGTTACAACTTGAATTAGTGATCAAAGAAGTGAATTCATGTTTTGAAAATTCACATTTTAAATGGGACAAAACATTTTTTCAAAAATATACATGACAAATTATTTTTGAAATATTAAGAAATGTTTTAAGGGAAAAATAAGTTTGAAAATCACAACAGCTATTTTTTCCCCCCAAAATCAGCTCCAACCTTCCCCAAATAAGTTTTCACCAGAAAAGACAAAATTTGGAGCGTCCTAGTCTACCACGGCTCCACGGTACCGTTAAATTTAACGGAGCCGTGGGTCATTTAGTGGAGCCGTCCGTACCATTTTGAATTGTAACGTTCAGATTTTCTTTGCCTATAAATACCCACCTCTTTCACAATTTTAGGCACCCTTCACACACAGAAAAATCCCTTAACAAAACCCTCTAACACCTTTCACTTCTAAGGGTCAATTAGATTAGTTTTTCTTTGTTTCAAGAGTGATCCAATCATCGTTCAAGTGATCCTCTTCATACCTCTTCACTAGCAAGAGAAGAACACAAGTATCCAAGTTGATACAAGGTGTTGTCATCCCTCTTCATTGGCAATAGAAGAACTCAAGTAATCAAGAAGATACTAGAGTTATAGTTGATAGGTTTTTGTAACACTTGTTACAACCTTGTTGTGTCTTAGCATACATCAAGTTTATTTTCTTTTTGTGAGTGAGAGTGAAGATCAAGTGTGATCTATAGAGATAGTGAACATCTCTTGAAGCCATTGGGCTTGTGTGATTGATCAAGAAGATCAAGGGTCATTAGGTTAGTGTTAGTTGAGTAGAGTGAAGTGAGTGTTGATCATTGTGATCGTGTTGAGATCTTGGTGATCTCTTGAAGCCATTGGGCTAGTGTGTTTGGTCACGTGGACCTTGGTAGATTGGTGCTAGCTAAGATTAGCACTCGACATCTAGCTTAGTGTCGGAAATAGGATAAGCGACGTGTACGGTTTTCTCCGCCTGAAGGGAGGTTGTTGATATAGTGTTTGAAACTCTCGAGTGTGGTACTCGGGGAGTGGAGTAGGGCGAAGAAGAGCTTCGTAGCCGAACCACTATAAATCCTCTGTCTCGGTTTGATCTTTCCAACTCTACTCTTTACTCTTATTTGTTATTTTTACGTAGCTTAGTTTGTAGTTCATATTGGTGTTGTTTGAGTACACATAGAGTTCGAATTAAAGTTTCCAATAGCATACTTTTAAAACAAGATTTTTAAAAGAAGTTTTTAAACCGGTAAACTATTCAACCCCCCTTCTAGTTTCCCACACAAAGTTTTTAATGTATCCCAGGTTTGTTCAAACAATTTTGAATAAAAAGAAAAACCTGCTTACAGAACCAACTGAAATTTTTCCTACGCCTAGTCTACATTCAAAGGTTTTTCAAAATATGACTATGGCTAGTAAACATTTTCAAGGGGAACCAGTTCCATTATTTCCTCACATGATTCAAATTGAGTTGGGTGAAGGTTCATCAGTTCCAACTGATCCCCATCACACATCCACTCAAGTATTTGAAACAACCCAACAACCACCCATCACTTATAGGAGAAGGTCTAAACCTAGTCTAACTAGGGTTGTGACTGAATCCTTGCCCAAAGATTCACCTCTCGTAGCAGGTAACACAGCTAGAAGTGATGAGGGTAGTTCTTCACAAACTGAATTGACGGCTTTATGTACCAAGTTAGTAGCTCAGGTTGACACTTTGGAGAAGGAGCTAAAGAAAACCAAGGAGGAATTCAAATCTCACAAGGAGACATTTGCCAGAGTTTACACAAAGCTAACAAAAAGGGTGAAGAAGCTTGAAGAACAGTTGCAAAAGAAAAGGGCAAGAGTGGTATTGGATGATTCTTCTTCTGATGATGATTCAGATGGCTCTGAAGGGGATGATGAAAATTCTTCCAAACAGGGGAGGAAATCTGGTAAAGAAAGGAAATTTGAAGAAAAGGATAGATCAGGATCTCAGGGGAGGTATGAAGAAGGTTCTGAACAAGAAAAAGGTTATGATAAAGGTTCAGGTTCTGGTAATATTCATGAAGATTCAGCTGAAGAGATTCCTTATGAAGAAGCAGTTCAAACTGCTGAGACAGAGCAAGAAACAGAGCAAGTAACAGTTCAAACTGCTGAGTCAGAACAACAAGCAGTTCCAACTGAAGAAACTTCTGCTGAACAAGAATATGAAAGGAGAAGAGCAAATAAAGGAAAGAAACCTATGACATCTGAAGAAGAGGTTGCTGTTCAAGAACTTGAAAGACTTAAAAGGTTGAAGCCAAAAACTAAAGAACAGATTGATCATGATGCAGAGGTTGCAAGGTTAATGTTAGAAGAAGATTTGGCTGATAAGGAAGCTAAACAAGCCCAGATGGAACATGATGAAGAATTTGCAAGGAAATTAGCTGCTGATGATATGAGGAATATAGCTGAATTCATGGGAAGGAAAAGATCAAATGAAGTAGATGAAGAAGAATTCAATGATCAGTTGCAATATTTTCTAGATTCTGATGTGATGGTAAGAGCACAAGCTTCTATGGTTCTTAGAGATCAAGAGTTAAATGAAGATGAGAAGACAGAGGAGCTTAAGGAATTTATACTCAAGAAGAATAGAGTTACAAAGTGGGAAGATCTGATTCATAGAATAAGAGAAAGCCATAAGTCAGGGTACAAGACTAAGTTACCTACAAAAAGAGAACTTGTTGAGGATATGAAGCATTATTTGAAGAACTCAGCAAACTACTCTATGAAAGATTTCAAGGGAAAATCTTATGCTATTATTGAAAAAGAATTCTGTGAAACTTATGCAGTTTTGAATTCTCCAAAAAGAAGTGTCAAAACAGGTAAGAAGAGGGAAGCAGAATCTATGGAATCATAAGTTGCTAAGAAACAAAAGTTTGATGAAGAAGGATTAACTGATGAAAAGATTAAAAGCATGATGGTAATTATTCCAGAGGATTCTTACATTAAACCTTTGCAGGTCAAACATCCAATAATTGACTGGGAAGTGTTTACTGATGGTAGAATGAAGGGTTGGAAGATTATCAGGTTAGGAGATATTTCTGAAAGATATAAGTTGTTTGAAGATTTGCTTAAAGGATTTGACAGAGAAGATCTAAATCAACTTTGGAGTTTAGTGAAAGAGAAGTTCAGAGATATTGATCCAGTTGAAGATAAAGACAAAGAACTATGGGTACAATTGAAGAGATTGTATGAACCAGATGGTGGAGAATCGATTTGGAGATTTCAAGCTCAAGTCAAGGATATCTCATGGAAATTATTTGGTACATGTGGAGTACACAGAGTATCTACAAAGGAAGGATTAGAGATATATATGCTGGTTGAAAAGAATTATCCACTCAGACCAGGTGTGTTGACTATGCTGGTACTTACTAAACTGGAAGCTAATGAAGAGTCTGAGATGGCTAACATGCTGGTAACGAAGATATTCAACCTTGCACAAGAAGTAAAAGCTGGATCTAAGAGATTTGCTTGATGAGTATTTGAAAGAATTTTCAGCATTAAGAAGAAGAAGCTTAATTTGAAGAAACTTAATGATTGGAGTGAAATCATAAGTTTAGGGGAGGATTGTTAGGAATTAAGCTTAAGCAGTTAAGACTGTTGGAAGTAACAGTTAGAACTGTTGGAGATTGAAGTTAAGACTGCTGAAGGAGTGTTGAAGACATGAGCAATTAAGACTGCTGAGTGAAGAAGTTAAGACTGGTTATGATTTATGTAAAGTAGGTAATTATGGAAAATATATTGTGTATATCGTATAAGAATAGATTGATAGTTATCTTGTACAGTAATCCTTAGTCTATAAAAGGATTGCCTAGGTTAAGGTTTTATATACACAAGATACACGAACACAACACATATACGTATTAGAAAGATTCAAGGTTGTAAACCCTAGTGATAGGAAGATCACTCGTATTATTATTCTAATAATATTGAATCGTTAAAGGTTATTATTCTGTGTTTCTTTGTTTCATTCAATTCATACAAAACACAACAAGGTCTTCTAAGTGCTAGCTAGTAAATTCCGCGTGCTAGACTAAGTATAATTCTTTGTATCACATCTAACACAAGGAGTGTGTGTAGATCCGGTCAAGAACGATTACTAAAAGATAACGTACCAATTTAGGTAGCGTGCCGGAGACGTTTCTCAACTTTAGTTAAATCCGTTTAACGTTCAGACTGATCAAGGTGAGTTCATAGTCCCACTTTTATTTAAACGTTTTACAAACTTGTGGGGAGATACATGCTTCTAAATCGAACATGAGTATTTTTGATTGTTATTGCACTAGGTTAACTTATTGTCTATTTTTATTTAAAAAGTCCCTCATATCATGCACCATTAGTCACTCGCAGGGTGAGCGCAAATATGGTGAATAGATCTATTGGCCTGACGACCCATTTGTAGTAGTCGGATGGATATCCCTCTGGGGTAGCCGGTTATGCAAATGCATTATATTTGATATCTATAAAGAGTTCGAGACAGACTCCTACTCGGGGGCGAGACCACTTTCATTTAATTATGTTTGTGGAACCTGGACACTGTCAACGCATTGCGTGTCATGAGGCTTAGTGCAATATATCATACTGTGATTTTATACTTTATGCTTGACTCGTGTTAAAAATGACTATAAAACACTATGGATTCACTCAACCTTTGTATTGACTTTTTAATCATGTTTATCTCAGGTATCTAGAAGTATGACTATTGGCATGGAGTGGCGATGGACTATATTTAATAAATAGAAAGGTGTCTACTTTGTTATCATTCAAAAGAATAATGTAACTTTTATAACGTATTTCTAAACTTCCCTCCGGGACCTATATTTTGTACTCTGATATTAAATAAATGAATGATAACAATTTTATTTAAAACGTCTCTTTTTGAGTCGTTTTCTATTATCATCACTACGAACCATGAAGTAACACCCCAACTTATATTTCCGCTATGAAAATCGAAAACGGGGGTGTTACAGATCGGTATTAGAGCTCATGGTTATAGAGAACCAAATGTTTTCAAACATTGGACTATAACCACATTCTCAAAACAAATGATTTTAGACTATAACCACTTTACACAAACTTAACCAAAGTCCTCCGTGCCACAACGCTACTAAAACGTACTTATATATGTTAAACAGTTGATTAGTTAATTTCATTATAAAAAATATATATATACCAGGTGGTTACAGAACCCCAATTTCCCCTATCTATACTATTTCCCCTTATGTTCAGACTCGGACATCACGATAATATTATTCTTAGTACCTTACCTATTAGGATCATTCTACCCGGTTTCGTGTTTTGATAGATACTCTTACATCCTTAAATATTTTATTTTCATTTTACTCCCTTTACTGTTATTAATTTCATATAATAATTATTTATAATTATTATTTGCAAATTACTACAGTATCATGTCTCCTGAGACACCTAAAGCCAACGAAACTACCCCAAACCCAAACCCATTGACATCTACCCACTCATCTACTCGTCAGAAATTGGAAGAAATAACTGAATCTCATGAAAAGTTGATTGGTTGTCCAACAACATCTGAGGTTGGACAGAAAACACACCAGGAAACAATTCAAAAAAATGAAGATCCAAATTCTCCATTACCTGACATTCCAAAATCCCCAATACCCAACAACCCAGATGATATCTCTTCGTCCAATTCCCCCGACTTAAGTTTGAACCCTACTGAATCGATATGGAGTCTTCTTTACCAACAAGCCAACACTCTCGACGCTCACACTAAACAGTTGGAGGACTTACGACCATTACTTTTTAAATGGTACGACCGTAATATTAACACTCTATTTAGGAAGACCGATGTTGAAAGAGGTACGGTGTTTGGATTGGGAGCAAAATTCGAAATGATGAAAAATACCTACAACCATAAATTTAGAAGCGTAGATTCCAGGATCCGCTGTTCAAAAAGGGAACATGATTAACTACATGGTAGAGTGGAAGATATTGAAAGGACTCTCTGGATAGCTAGTGAAACGGCAAGGAATCAGGATCAGAAGATTTATGCCCTGGAAGCTATACTGGATAATCAAGTGAGGATATACCAGGAATTTCAGGAACGCTTTCTAGAAATGGAAATTACACAACTGAGACTTGAAACTGAAATTAAGCATTTACGTCAAGGATGTAACTGATCTTAAAAGTCACATGTATCGTTGTTGTAAACCAAATAGTATTTGGTTAGTATTTCCTGTATTTTCTGAATAAGCTTGAAACTCTCAGAGTTTGTAATCAATCAATAAAACTATAACAATCTACTTTTGTTATATTTTTACTGTTGTGAACAAACTCTTCCTACTAAACCTTACTATAATGACTACTCTTATCCAAAAACCTCCTTATTTAGTACCCTTCTTAGTAAACCAAAGACTACGTACAAATCAAACCTTTATACTAGAGATAGAAGACCTTTGACCTATTTTATGCAATATTAATAAAAAGACCTTGTATTAATTGTTTTGTAAAACAATCAATCAAGTTATTAATATCATGAATATAACCCCACATACTAGAACTTACCAATAATAGGCAATAAACATAGAAAAACCTTAGGAAACATTTCGGAAGAGAACTTGATGAATGAAGAGAGAGTTGTTGAACTTCAGTTTTGTAAACAAATTGTTTACTCCCTTAGTAAGTTATATCAAGGGTAAATCATTTATCTACAATGTTAATCAAGACGCATCGTAATAAATTAATTCCCAAGATTTGATATAACTTCGCATTATGATCACTCGTTAAAATTAAATTATTTTAATATGATCATCACGGGACTTCTGAAATTCATGATTCTTGTGATAGTATTAGAAGAAAGCCGATATGAAAAATACGAATATCTCATCAATGACACCCGAGGATATACGGCAGTTGGTAATTACCCTCATCACGACCGTACTCAAAGTGACTACAGCAGCACACCTGAACAGCAACAATATGACCACAGAAGGAAAGAAGACTGCTATTCCATATGAGCATATCCCTGAAGGTTTTACGGGATGTAGACCAGCCTATCATAAAGGCCCAAGCAAGATAATTAAACCTACCATAAATCGTGCCTTAGGAGTTAAGCATAGTGTTACATTTAAGAAAAATAACCAAAAGCGAAAACACACAGAGATAAAACCACCCATCCCTACTTTCTGTAACTCCACCAATGCCCACGAATGCTACCACCAGCATCTTCAAGATCGCATCAACTATCAACAGAATCGTCAGCAGGAAATAGCCAAAGCTCATGCAACCGCATCTGCTAAAGGAAGTGGTTATGCAGGAAGCAAACCATCTTGCAGTAAATGCATGTTGCATCACTATGGTCCATGCCCTGTTGCATGTACCAGGTGTCAGAGGATTGGACATCAGCCTAAAGACTGTAAGATAACGGGAGAGAACCACCCATCAGAAACCCTAACTTGCTTTGGGTGTGGTGGAAAGGGTCACTACCAGAGTCAATGTCCAAACTACAATGCCAACTGGAAAGACAAGACTAGTACCGAGGAATGAAATTCATCAAAGGATGATAATGAGTGTTTGAGCAGAGGATAAATTCCTACAGTAGATAAATAATCCATGGTTTAGAACGTTTTAAGTTGTATTTCCTTAGGTATAATAAGTGTAACAACTACCCTACCGCTGTATGAACTCCTACTCTATAATATTTCATAATAAATCACAAAATCCCAGTCTCTATTCCTACTTATCCTATTTCAATCCTTACTAACAATACAATTACATTTTCCTAGGAGTTGGATTACACCATCTTAGAAATAAACAATAGATTACCACTGATCGGCCTCAAACAGTCAACTTAAATCAACCACGGATGTGGTCAAATAAAGTCAGACCAATTGAAGACAACTAACCAAGGAGTATAGTGTTTTCCCGGGTCGTTATATCCCAGCGAAGCGTGAAATTGTGCTTAAAGACGAATTGTGATCAAGTGTTATTGAATGGAAAATGGGATAAAAACTGAAATATATGAAATTTTAAAACCTAAAAATGTAAAATTACTTAAAACTTATTTAAAAACTAAAATTATATTTTTAACACTTTTTATCTATTTATTATTAATTATTTATTATTTAATAATTATTTAAAACTAATTTAATTTATAATAAATACTAAATAAACAAAGAAAAATCTAAAACTTTTTTCTAAATTACTTTATAAGATTACAAAGCTAAGAAAAATAAAATGGTGGAACAAGCTTATGTAGATAAGCTGCTATAAGCTTAAACAACTTATATAAGCTAAAACACTAAAATGAAAAAGGGATAAGTAGAACTGAAAAAGAAAGTATAACACAAAAGACCCAAGGGCACGTTGGCTGGGTATGTGTGTTGTGAGCAGGAGGTCAGGGGTTCGAATCCCACCTAGACCTTTTTGCTAGAACTTATTTTTTTTGAACTTTTTCTTTTACAAGCTTACTTATAAGCTATATATTAACAAATTTAAAACTGGAATTATTTTTAGAACAAGCTCAATAAGCTAGAAACAAGCTCAAAAGCTTAACAGTCCACTTTATGGGCTGTTAAGGCTTTGGATTTCTTCAAATGAAGCTAAAAGCTTGAAATTAAGCTATAAGCTTATGGAAAAAGTTAAAATAGATTGATATAACTTTAAAGAAGCTAAAGAAACCAGTAAAAGCTAGGGCTAGGAGCTGAAAAGCTCTTAATAAGCTTTTGGCTTGTTGATTCTGCTGACTCAGTATACACTGAGGAGTTTGAGAGATTTTTTAGCTATGAAAAAGCTATGATAAGCTTTAAGCTTGTGTATGAGAGTTACAGTATATAAAGCTAGTACTATGAACTTTATGTAAAACAAAAATCAAGGCTTAAGGACTCAATATAAGCTTATAAACAAGCTGCTAAAAGTGAGCTTATGACTAGGCTGCTGATTTCCTTGGTGCAGGGCAAAATTACCTAGTTTGCAGGCCTGTTTTAGTGGTCTAAACAAGACACAAAAAATGAACTAAAAATACTAGGGTGAGTGTGGGCTGGGTGAGCTTTATAATCCAGAAAATCAGCTTATGAGGGCTTCTTATGAGGAAATGAAAAATCACCAAAGTTTTGTAAAATACTGAAAATCTGCAAATATGCAGTCTGTGTTGTGCAGGCTTGGGTGATTTTGTGTGCAGACTTGGGTGCAAGTTCTAGGCTATTGGGACTACACTATATAGACCAAATGGAACACAGAGAAACCAAAAACAAAGGCCAATAGAGCTTGTGGCTTATATTGGCTTAAATGAGCTTTTGACAGCCTAACTTTTCCACAAAACACTAAAAACTTGATTTTACACCTAAATGACTTATTAGATCTAGAAAACAGCTTATAATGGCTTATAAAAGCTGGATCAAAGTTGGTCTTATGGTAAATGTACAGTAACACTGGGATTTTGACCAGTTGACTATCTAATGCCAAACAGTCTTTAACAATGGTCTGTTTTGGTTTTTCAAAGGAAAATCAATATTTTAAACTAAAAGGTCTGATTTTAATGATTAACTAACTTATATAAACTATAATAAGCAACTTATAACAGGAAAATAAGCAATCTAATAAGTTATTCTATGTGTGATTGTTTTTTACTTTCTAAATGATTTTTAAGCAAAATGAAGCAAAAGCTATGTAAGACTTATAAAACTGATAAAAAACAACTAGAAACTAGTAATGAGCTTGAATGAACAATAATAAGCTACTATTAAGCAGTTATACAGTAATATGGAATTTAATGCTAAAAATCTAAAAAGCTTACAACTGATGAGAACTGTGAACCAAAGAACAAGGACCAAGAACCAATCCTAGCTTGTTCACACAAGCTAGAAAACACCAGAAAAGCCTTCCTGATTAGCCTTTTTACCCAGAAACAGCTTATTAGCTCTTCAGTTGACTTTTGTTGACTTTCTCATTTCTTGAACTTAGAACTGATTTATACTAATATAAACTTACTACAAGCTATAATAAGCTTGCATAAGCTTATAGAAACAACTGAGAAGCTGTTTCAAATACTACTTATCAAGGTTCTAATTCTCAGTACAAATGAAAATCAGAAAACTTGGAATTATTATTAACTACTGGCAATTGTACAAAGATCAACAATAAACACACTAATTTTAACTTGTATTGATTGATGAAACTTGATATTACAAATTACAGCTACTGAAATTGAAAATACGAATTATGCTATTTTTACCTACTTGCTCTTTATGAGCTACATTGTTATCTATATATACAAAATTGAAATGGGAAAACCCTAGTCGACATCCCTGAATCTTTTAGCACCCTTGATTGCTCCTGACATCATCTCTAACGTCCATTCTCCTTTTTGGCGGGAAAACAGGAAAAGTGGGATAAGTATTGGTTTGGTCAGTGAGAGTGGGGAGGAAGCATTAATTGCTTTTGGGAGTGTTAGGTAGCTTGTTTGGAAGGGGGATGAGGTGGTGGATTAAGTAGCCAGCTGGGGGGTGAGGTGGTGGTGATGACTATTTTTTTTTGGCGGTTTAGGGGAAGGGATAAGAAGGATTTGACTGAGTCAAATCTTTTGTTTAAATAAAAAGGGTTGGGTCGGTTTATTGATTGGGCTTGGGTATTGGGTTTAGTAACTGGGTTGGGTTTTAATTATAAAGGGTTGGGGTTTTTATTATATAAGGGTTGGTTGGTTTGTAGTTATTTAAGCACAAGGACCAAAGGTGTATTTTCTGAATTTATGAAGGGTTGAACTTGCAACATTTCCAAAGTTATCCAAAGGACCAATTCTGCCATAGATGAATAGAACAAGGGTTACATTTGATAATTTTCCAATTTTTTAATCCCAGGGACTATTTTTGACATTTTCCAAACTTGGGGGACCAAAGTTGTAATTTTGCAAACTTGAACCTTAAAGGACTAATCTTGACAACTTATGAATCCCCAAGGACCTTTGATGATATTTAACATGTTTTGAATAACCAGGGACTAGTTCTGCCAATTTGTGAAACTTCAGGGACTGAAAATGACAATTATGCAAACTTTGTTCGTTTTTTCACTTGTTTTCAATCTTTTTGTTCCTGAGTCACATAAAAACACATTTTATGATATTTTCTGTATTTTGAGGCATATCTGCATGTTTTTAAATGATTTTGCAGATAAAATGTGACAGAAATGATGAGTATTTAGACACTCATCAATCCCCCACACTAAACTATTGCTAGTCCCTAGCAATCATTTATGAAGTTTTAATGGATTTTATCTCTTTACCAAAAGCCATTACTTCTGGAGTAGCCAATGTTTTAGTATGTGATACTTTGGTACAATGATAACCAAATGATTTTGAGCAAATCATCAGCTGTCAACGGGTTTGATTTGTCTTTACCAGAAGCCGTTTGCTTCTGGACTAGCCAACTCTTAGATAAAATACAGCTATTATCTTTGGTGAGCTGATTACCAATCATGGTTTTTCAATGCCTTTACCACAAGCCATAACCTTGCGGGCTAGCCAACTCTTCACTTATAAAGATATGGCGAGTCGAATACCATACAATTTTGGGCAAATTGCAAGCCATCAACGGATTTGAGACATCTTTACCAAGAGCCGTGATGAACTCAAATAAGTACATTTTATTACTATCATTTATCCTATTAATTTGACTTGTTTTACTATATTATGTATGAGGATTGATACTTAATCGTTTACTTTTGTAATTCTCAGGTAAAAACAAGCATTTGGTGAAACTTAGCGATTATGGACTAAAAACGGAGTAAAATGATCAAGATTGGAATTGGTTGTTGGAATGAAGAGAATGAAGACCACTGCCTGACTTTGAAGAATGCGCCGCATGGATTTATCCCATGCGCCGCATATGAAACTTTGGTCAACGAAGAATAACCAACTTGTTCTGCTCCAGATGCGCCGCATCTCACTCGTTACATGCGCCGCATCACTATCAATATTTCTCCAGATACGATCCAAGATACAAGAGGACATGCGCCGCATCCAAAGATGAAGATACGCCGTATCTTCTGGCGGTGTACGAATATTCCTGAATATTATAATCTTGGACCCCACGCGAAGTTAAGTACATGCGCCGCATCTACTTACTAGATGCGCCGCATCTTACCCTCAGACAGAAACTATAAATACCACAAAGACCAGACGAATTAAGAGTTCCGAAGTTTTAACAGAAGACCGAAGACCAGAAACCAAGGACGAATTCAGTCAAGGCAGCAGCACAAGACACACCCAAATCAAAGATACAAGAGCTGTAAGAAGGTGCTGCATGTGTTTAATTCATTAAGTAGTTTTGTTTTATTGTGTTAGTAAACTTTAATTCATCAAGATTGGTGGCTTGTGTAATGTGACAACGGAAAGATTGCACTCCCTTAAAACTGCTTTCTCATCAATTAAAGTTTATATGTTGATGTCATTGGTGACTTTTATTAGTGCATTGATAACCTCTGTGGCTAGCTGAGCGTTGATCGGGTCGCCATGCCTCTGCCCTCGCCTGTTTATTAGATCGCCTATGCATTCTATGGTCTGTAGAAAAGTAGGAGAAAGATAAAAAGGATAGTCATAAGTAATCATTAAGGGTTTACTCGCCGATAAGATTAGAACCAACGAGAAAGGACTTAATCTCGGTGCGTTGCATCGAACTATACACTTCATATAACACTAGCAATAAAACAAGTGACAAACTACTTATCATAAGGACAGCCCTCTTATTGTCTCGAGTATTTATCTGTGTACGTGTGTGCTACTTGCTGATTCGTGCCTATTGGTTTAGTTTATTATTTAATTGCAACCAAATCGTGCCAGTCTCTCAGGCTGAAACCCCTTGCGTTAGATTAGATTGTATAGCTAACTTAATATATTAAAATACTGATTAGAATAACTGGATAATACGTTCCACTCTTAGTGATCGACACTCTACTTACCATTATATTCATACTGACCGGGTACACTGCTCGTTAGGTGTGTGTGTTATTGATAAGTCGGCTAAATATAAATTTAAAACTTGATTAGGCATTAAAACTGCTAAACCGCAACGACACACGCAGCACATCAAGTTTTTGGCGCCGTTGCCGGGGAGTGAATTGTTATTATCTGTTAATTTGATTAGTATTTTAATTAGGTTTTTAATTTTTATCTAACCGCTAATTTTGTTGTGTATTAGTTTAATTTGCATTCATTGTACTATTTTGCATATTTTCTGTTTTTGTGTGTTATTTGTTTGCTTTTGTTTGTGTTTATTTTCGTGTGTTTTTATTTGTTTTAATTTTTCGTATTTTTTGTTTTCTGCTATCGTTGTACTGAGCTAAATCGAACGATACGGCGCATCTGATTTCTCAGATACGGCGTATTGCGTTCAATTTTTATAAAAAACAACGCGTTTAATTAATTCGATACGACGCATCTTTTCCCCAAGATACGGCGTATCTGTTTTTGATAAATTTTTTTTCTAAATGTTAACGCCATACGACGCATCTGCTTCAGCAGATACGGCGTATCTATTATTTTAATTAAAAACAGTTTTCGAATTATTAAACAGATACGGCGTATCGATTTTTATCGATACGGCGTATCTTCTGAATCAAAAATCTTATATTTTGAAACGTAACGAAGATACGGCGCATTAACTTTTGTTAATACGACGCATTTAATTTTTAATAAATATCGATTTTTGATAATTAAAACTGATACGGCGCATTCAAATTTCTAAGCGGCGTATCTATTTTCTGAATAAAGTCTGATTTAATTTTAACGATTATAAGATACGGCGTATCCACCTTTTTGGATACGGCGCATCGTCTGCAGATATCAGCTATTTGTATTCTTATATCCGTTTCTATATTCATTAATTTCTCTTCTAGCGAACAAATCCTACTGATGATTTTACCTTTGATGACATATTTTGCTATGGAAGACATGTCAGTTAACGGATATCTTGCTAAGGAATGCTTGCTTTCAGATTCATTCAATGTGCTCATGATCGATGCAGATTTATTCTCTTGGGAGACCCCTCTTGAAGCTGCTTTTAAGGAATTCATGCGTTTATGCAACATTGACAAAGGGGTATTCTCGTATGATGTATTTGTGAGGTACACTGGAGATGAACTGTTGCTCTTATGGCCTATCATTGAATCCAAAGGATTGAACTGGACTACTATTGAAGAAGATGATGGGAAATTCTACCTTGCATACATGGACTCAAGCAACAACAGCTGTGGTGGAGGCAATGCCCAAATCTCTTACATGCCTTATTCCGAACAGTACTGGGGATTAAATGAGAACTATCTGGATGATAACAGAATTTATGCTGTGGCGGAGTTACTATTTCATGGCAGGTTGGTGAGATTGATGGACCTCTCCCTCAATGATTGGCTTGAGCTTAAATATGGTAGTCCGGAATTCGCCCCTACAAATGAAGTCAAGCAGATTATGACTTCATGGTTGACACGGAGTTTTAGGGAGCAATTTAACGAGCTCATGGAGATAAGGAGGAATATGATTGGAAAAGCTTGCTTTGACGTTGACCATGATCCTAACGATGTTGATTTTTCAGAATGGTTGGCTAGTAAGTTTAACAACCATAAGAGCATGGATCGAGCTACTAAGGATGCATTATGGGTATATTGGATGAGAGGAGAAGACGAAGAAGTAGAAAGCGACTACGGGTCGTCACTTCATGATTCAACAGTCAGTGAGGGCATTGAAGAATTATTCAGAATAGACATTGACGTGTTCGATTATGAGACACCCTTGTGCATGCAATTCAAGGAATTCAATTACCTTCTTCGGGTCGACGATGATGTGCTAACTGGAGATCTACCAGGATTTAAGACTTATGATGATTTTAAAAACACCTGGTACTATGAATGGAATGACCAAGTACCATGGGTTTGGGATAAACCATGGGAATTTGAGCACATTAATCACACCTGTACACCCTTCGTTTTCAAGGATGGGAGTAGTGTTTGGCCGACCTGTGATTATAAGAGTGACGGAACCTGTAATGGGGGAAGTATTATTGGGATGAACGGGTTGGAAAAGATGTAACCTTTGAAGATTATGAGTGGTATGATAATGTTGAAGACTGCCCACGAAAAACTGAAGCTTTGCAAGAAAAGGGTAGAATTGAATACTTGAAAGGACTTAAAGGTACATCAAATACTACTTTCTGGGAATGGGTGCATGAACAATTTGATGATTACACGAAGCTTAGTCGACGGCTACAATGGGAATTGGAAAGAGAATGGGAGGCAATTCAAGATGATAGCAATGAGTCATTAATCAATGAACTTGA
Organism: Artemisia tridentata subsp. tridentata; assembly: GCA_021014915.2. Classification (NCBI taxonomy): domain Eukaryota; kingdom Viridiplantae; phylum Streptophyta; class Magnoliopsida; order Asterales; family Asteraceae; genus Artemisia; species Artemisia tridentata. The sequence goes on from CP139507.1 coordinate 72,574,858, forward strand.
TGACTATTTGATTAAGGATCCTTACTTTAAGTTTGTTGATAAAGACGAGGAAGAGTTCACCAAAAGAAAGTGTCAACTACTTGGAATCCCTTATAATAAGCCACCCATGATTATTTCTGAAAAGTTTAAAATCATCAAATATTCTTTGGGACCAGAGGAAGAGTATGTTGCGACGACGACCAAGAGTTATACTAGATTAAGTCGAACGGAGGAAAACGTCGCAGAGCTATACGAGAACATCTTTCGGATGAAGGAAGAAGGATGGACCGTGACAAGAACTAAGTGAAGAGCTGAACGTGAGTCTAACTTGAAGACTCTGGAATAAAGACAAGTGCTTACCGGGAGACAACCCGGATTTATCTTTTAATTTTCTGTTTGTGTCGAGTCAGTCAGGCCGCAGAGGATACGGCGCATCTCAATTCTGAGATGCGACGCATCTCCTGCAGATGGTCATATCTTATTTTATTTTTCTGCATTTTTTATTTTCGAATTTAAAACTTTTTATCAGTTTATTTTAATGCGGCGCATCCCTGGTTAAGGATGCGGCGCATCTTTTATTCTGATCCGTATTTATTCCAGGCTCGATACGGCGTATCTTCTTCCATAAGATACGGCGCATCGACTGACCTGATGATTTTCATTTTTAAGTTTTTATGTTTTATTTTTACCTAACTACTAATGTATTATGCAAGTTTGAACCTTTCTTATCTTAGGTGTGTTTTAAAGTCTTGGTGGTATTATAGATTCCTGCATTTCCTGTGGATACATCTTATATGAAGCTTAAACGTTCTAATCCACAAGAAAGATGATTTTTGCTCTACTACAAATGGAGGATCATACCGAGCAAATCTCAGGGGAGTTTTTCTGTTCTAATTCTTTTATTTTCCAGTTTTTAACCTTTCATACAAACAACGAGGACGTTGTTTAACTTAAATGGGGGGATTGGAGAATTAGAACACTTAACACTTACTTGTCCTAAACTTTTCAAAATATGCTTAAAATGTGCTTAATATATCAAAATTTAAAATTTTTAGCATGTTTTTGTTTAAAGTCTAAGTTGCATAGCTGCACACATGACGTTATTTTCAAAAATTGTGATTTTTCAAAATTCACAAATCTATGAGTGTGCCGGTGACTTGTAAACTTTAGAACTTGGCTTGTATACTATTCGAGACCACCATAATAAGTATTATTTATATAATTGGAATGACTTGTCTAAATTGGTAAAATTTCTAGGATTACACCCAAAAAGCCTTATATGTTATGTGTTATTAGCTAACTACACTGGTTAGTTAACCCCTGTATAAACCCTTTTGTTACTCTCACTTTTAGAGTAAGATACCCCTAGAAAAACACTCAGAGCCATTCCTTTCGTTTCTTACACCTTTGTTAAAATGTTTCGTTACACCTTACACCTTAGCCTACCCTGTAGATTAAAATCCGTGGTTGGTTAATTGCTATAGGCAAAGTGTGTTTCCTTACATTACCTGTGTTCGCGTGCGTAATTCATTATCTTTGGTTAGGTCGGGAAATTGCACAATGCAATTGGAGTGAAAGTAAATATTGTATATCTTTGAGTTTATTTTTCGTGTGTTTACTACTTTCACTATTCCCGTTATTTCTGAAGTTATGAAAAGTATGGAAAAATTATCCAAAATTATTGTTTTAGTGATGTGGTGAAATTTTACACATCTATGTTTATGTTTCTTAAAAAAAAAAAAAAAAAAAAAAAAAAAAAAAAAAAAGAAAAGAAAAAGAAAAAGAAGAGTTGGATGTTTGATTAAACCAACGATGTAAAGTTATGTAAGTGGTCGATATCACCACTAGTTGTTATATATTTATGGATTGAATGGGAGTTGACAGTTATGGGAACGTCAACTAAGGTTTATTCTTTGATTAAGATCTTGTTGAGTATAATTCGTGTCTACCTAAAGCGTGTGTTTCAAGTGTTAAAGCGTGAGTTATTCAATGATATGAGTCTTATTCATGGGATGGTTGGGATAGTGATTAACCACACTTAGGATTTTAATTTATTTGTTTTGTTTATTTTTTATTTTACACCAATTTATATCCCAAATATTATCCATACCCTGTATTATTCTTTATCCAACGAAACCTTTGATTTATTGAGATTAGGGATTTGAGCAATCTTAAGTATCGTAGTCGTGGATTCGGCTATGTATTTATGATTTTGTCGCCCTTTTTGATATATTATTATTGGTGAAGTTTGGACCTATCTTTAGCCTATTCGAGTTAAGGATTTGAGCAATTGCAAGTATCGTGTTCGTGGATTCGATCATGTATTTGTGATTTTGTCGCCTTTTCTGGAATTTGAGATCGATAGTGAATAAGAATAATAAACCCTTAAGCCTAAAAACCCTTTTTTACCGCTTTAGACTTGTTATTCCTTTGCTTTAGTGGTGGAGATGTGTATACTTGCCAAGCTTATGATAGAATATTCGTCGCGACTGGACAGTTAAACGATTATATTTGCTTTTATCGAAATATTTTATTCTACTTCTAATTCGTTAAGTGTTTAGTTGTGTGATTATGAAAAAAAATGAATACATGCTTAAATATAAAAATAAATCCTAATATCTTTTAGGATACATTTTCATAAGATTAATTCTAAGGTTTACTTGGGGACAAGTAAAGTTCAAGTGGGGGGATATTTGATGAACTCAAATAAGTACATTTTATTACTATCATTTATCCTATTAATTTGACTTGTTTTACTATATTATGTATGAGGATTGATACTTAATCGTTTACTTTTGTAATTCTCAGGTAAAAACAAGCATTTGGTGAAACTTAGCGATTATGGACTAAAAACGGAGTAAAATGATCAAGATTGGAATTGGTTGTTGGAATGAAGAGAATGAAGACCACTGCCTGACTTTGAAGAATGCGCCGCATGGATTTATCCCATGCGCCGCATATGAAACTTTGGTCAACGAAGAATAACCAACTTGTTCTGCTCCAGATGCGCCGCATCTCACTCATTACATGCGCCGCATCACTATCAATATTTCACCAGATACGATCCAAGATACAAGAGGACATGCGCCGCATCCAAAGATGAAGATACGCCGCATCTTCTGGCGGTGTACGAATATTCCTGAATATTATAATCTTGGACCCCACGCGAAGTTAAGTACATGCGCCGCATCTTACCCTCAGACAGAAACTATAAATACCCCAAAGACCAGACGAATTAAGAGTTCCGAAGTTTTAACAGAAGACCGAAGACCAGAAACCAAGGACGAATTCAGTCAAGGCAGCAGCACAAGACACACCCAAATCAAAGATACAAGAGCTGTAAGAAGGTGCTGCATGTGTTTAATTCATTAAGTAGTTTTGTTTTATTGTGTTAGTAAACTTTAATTCATCAAGATTGGTGGCTTGTGTAATGTGACAACGGAAAGGTTGCACTCCCTTAAAACTGCTTTCTCATTAATTAAAGTTTATATGTTGATGTCATTGGTGACTTTTATTAGTGCATTGATAACCTCTGTGGCTAGCTGAGCGTTGATCGGGTCGCCATGCCTCTGCCCTCGCCTGTTTATTAGATCGCCTATGCATTCTATGGTCTGTAGAAAAGTAGGAGAAAGATAAAAAGGATAGTCATAAGTAATCATTAAGGGTTTACTCGCCGATAAGATTAGAACCAACGAGAAAGGACTTAATCTCGGTGCGTTGCATCGAACTATACACTTCATATAACACTAGCAATAAAACAAGTGACAAACTACTTATCATAAGGACAGCCCTCTTATTGTCTCGAGTATTTATCTGTGTACGTGTGTGCTACTTGCTGATTCGTGCCTATTGGTTTAGTTTATTATTTAATTGCAACCAAATCGTGCCAGTCTCTCAGGCTGAAACCCCTTGCGTTAGATTAGATTGTATAGCTAACTTAATATATTAAAATACTGATTAGAATAACTGGATAATACGTTCCACTCTTAGTGATCGACACTCTACTTACCATTATATTCATACTGACCGGGTACACTGCTCGTTAGGTGTGTGTGTTATTGATAAGTCGGCTAAATATAAATTTAAAACTTGATTAGGCATTAAAACTGCTAAACCGAAAAGACACACGCAGCACATCAAGCCGTTTGCTCCTGGATTAGCCAATCCTTATGTGGGTTAGACATGGCGGACTGATAACCATTTATTGCGTTCTAAGTGAGAAAAAATTTTAAAATTTTGGCTAAAATGGGGGTACTAGATGGTACATTTGATCAAATTCGCTAGAATTCCCCCCCACACTTAGAACTGAATATTGCCCTCAATATTCAAAGCACTGGTTGTTAAACCAACACGTAGAACGTAAAAAGGAAATACTAATAGCCATTATTTTATATACACACACTTTTTTTTTTTTTTTTTTTTTTTTTTTTTTTTTTTTTTTTTTTTTTTTTTTTTTTACATATATACAACATGTGGGGCATCTCCCCCACACTTAGGGTGAGACATGGGTGAAAACCCATGTTTTACTACTGTTTTTATTAACCGAGTCCCTAGCTTGACTCGACCCCGAATTCTTTTGTTCATGGGGAAGCAAGTGGAAGAAACCATCTCCATCGGACTTTCACTCAAAATGTTTGGATAACCAATTGAACATAAGAAAGTTCCACACCGATGAGATAAATCCGGCATTTAAACCAATGTTAGATGGACAATGCCGGGGTCAAAGGTAATATCTTCACTCCCAAATGAGTGAAAGATAGGGGAAATCACCGGGTAGGTGAAGGGAAGAAGAGAGATCAGAACAGCAATTAAGACAAGAACTTCCTCCTCAAGAATTGTATATTCAAGTGGAGGAGGCAAGTCCTTAGACTTGATCTCTGGAAATTTATCAGTTTTCTCAACTGACTTGATTTCCTCATTATGAAGTTGTTTTGGTGGAGGAGGGGAAGATGAATCTTCGTTTAACAAATTTTCTAGAAAAAGAATGTCCCCCTCAGGATCAAGATAGTTATCATCAACCTCATGCGGAAGTGAACTATCTAGAGCAAGAAAAGCATCGACCTCATCCCAAAAGGGATCACTTCCCTCAACCGAAGTGAGAGAAGGGGAAGAGTCGGCTATGATAAGTTGAGAAGATGTGGTGGGTTCCCCACTCACAGAATTATGAAAATAACCAAGACTTTCATGAGAATACTCCTTTGAATTAATATCAATGACATCGATTCGGTTAACCGATGCAGAATCATAATTTGAGGAGTACCTCGAAGTTTGATCATGGTTAAAGGTGACAACTTCCTTATCCACACGCAAGGTGATCTCATGCTTAAACACATCAATAAGAGCATGGCCCGTTTTTAGGAATCCTCATCCAAGAATGAGAGGAACCTTTTGATCAGCATCGAAATCAACAACCACAAAGTCAGCTGGAAAATGGAACTTTCCTACTTTCACAAATACATCCTCAGCAATGCCGCGAGGATGAGATATGGTTCGATCTGCAAGCTCAAGAGTCATGCAGGTAGTAGTAAGAGCCGGAAGAGAAAGTTTCTTCCATACAGAATGAGGCATCAGGTTGATGCTTGCACCAAGATCGGCCAAGGCATAGCATTCAACCATTCCCGGAAATACACAAGGTATTAGAAACTTTCCAGGATCTCCAAGCTTCTCCGGAAGCTTTTTCAAGATAACCGCTGAGCAGTTCTCATTTAATGGAGTTTTAGCCATTTCAATCAGTTTTTCCTTGTTGCTTAACAAGTGTTTGATTGTTGATGCAAACTTGGGCATCAGAATGATAGCATCCGCAAAACTTATGTCAAAATGTAATTCTTTAAAGATTTGAAAGAATTTGTCCATTTGTTGACTAGCCTTCTCACGGAGCTTTTGCTCATTTAAGCGCGATGGGTAAGGAATGTAAGGTTTGGATTTAGGAGCAATGACTTCAGGAGTCTTAACAGATTCAAAGACAACTCCTGGTTTGGATTTATTTTTCGGGACAACCGGAGGATGGACATGTGCTGTACTTTGTGGGCTTGGAATTTGCACTTTGTCTGTTGTATCCTCCGTCTCTTTTTCCATTTCAAACAACGGAGGAGGAATAGGGCCAGCTGGCCCCTCATAAGCAGCACCACTCCGAGTGGTGATAGCTTTGACGAAAGTGGTATCTTCATCATCATCACTGTCATCAAGCACACTGACAGGAACAGCATTGAGCATTTCGGAATAATATCTGGCTGTTCTTTGCTCACTAAGTTTGGTTGACAAACTTTTAACCGTAAATCGTGATAGAGTAGGATCTATTCTTGACGGCTGAGGAGCAATTGTGGGTGTAGATTTTTGGATGATCGAAGGTTGGATGACCGAAGGTTGGACGTATTTAGCACTTCCATTGTTAGTGGGAAGTACCGGGTCCTTTATCACCTTGAATCCAACATGAGATTTACCACTACGTGTACTGACAGCTTTGAGTTCACCCCTAGGGTTGACAACAGTGTTACTTGGGAGACCTCCCGAGGTAGAAGGTAAATCATTTAAAGACTTTTTTATGTCATTTATTTGGGTAACCAATAACTAGTTTGTCTGATATTGAGTTTTATTTGTCTCCTCTTGAGATTTTATGAATTGCCTAAGCAACTCATCTGAGGACGTTTGATTTTGATTTTGGACATTCCATGGTTTTTGGTTATGATTACCCTGATTCTGACCTCGGTTTTGATTGAAATTTTGGGAATTGTTGAAATTTTGTCCCTGATTTTGAACAAAGCGATTTTGATTATTTTGATTTGGCACGGGTGGAAAACCAGGTGGGACCATAGCATTCGGTGCTCGGTACTGAGTTTCAGCATGCGGACGGTATTGATTTTGGTTTACTGCAGCTACGGGAGCTGGGTAAAGAGAAGCATCGGTTGCATGACAATCATAATACGCATGTGGGCCACCACAAGTTTCACACACTTTGTTTATTGCTTTGATTTGTTCCGGTTTATGAATTTCACTCTTCAATTCTTTCATTTCCTTCATCATACAACGCATTGAGTCCGTTAGAAAGGCTAACTCTGATGAGTTACCGGATGAAGAAGTAGGAGTGACAGGAACATTCACTTTGTTTCGAGAAAAAGGAACTTTTGATTTATTTTCACAAAGTTCAACCACCTCTCTAGGTTTACGATTCAAGATATTGCCACCGGCGGCTGCGTTAAGTGCATTGATTGCTCCTAAAACAGTCAACTTAAATCAACCACGGATATGGTCAAACAAATTCAAACCAATTGAGGTCACAATTAACCAAGGAGTATAGTTTTATCCCCGGGTCGTTTAAGTCCCAGCGAGATGTGAAATTGTGCTTTAAAAACGGCTTGTGATCAAGTGCTATTGAATGGGAAAGCGTTTTGGAATTATCAAACTAAGGAAATAAAAAGAATAGCTTAAAACAAGCTATGGAAATAAATAAAGGAAACCAAATTACTTAAAACGTCTAAAATCTAAAAACGTACGTTTAACTTTAAATAAAAGTAAACGTACAAAATAAAAAGTGAGATTTAATAAATAAAAGGCCTAATGATATGAAAATTATATTTTTACAATCCTAATAATAAAAGAAAATTATTGGAAAAAGAAAATTATTTATTTGACTTATTAATTAATTATTATTAATTAAAAACTATTTAATAATTATTTAAACTAATTAAAATTCTAATAAATACTAAAAGATCAAAGAAAAATCTGAAATTTTTTATATAAATACTTTAAAGTGACAAGAAGATAAGAAAATTATAAAAATGAAAAATGCTTAATTAAAATTTAAAAAGATAAATTCTATTAAATAGAAGCTATCACTATATTTCTATTTTTGATTTTCTTAAGGACTAAAAATATAATTATATTTTTCCTAGATTAAAAATGACAAAATAAAATTATATAAAAAAGATTTATATTTTTCTGATTAAAACTCTATTTATTATGATTTAATTACTATTTTAAATATTTTTTAACTATTTTAAATTCTAATAAATACTAACCAAACTCAGAAAATTATGAAACTTTTTCTATAATTATCCTATGGTGACAGAAAGGTAAGAAATTTATAAAAACAGAAAGTGCTTAATTAAAAAGCAGAAAAATAAGCTAAAAAGCTCAAGCTTCTTAAATAGAAGCTATCACTTTCTTAAAAGTGGTTTTTATCTAAAACTTTCTACTACAAACTTATTACACTACTGAAAAGAAACAACTTTAATGAAGACAAAAATTTTAGAACTAAGAAAATAAGCAGTTTGAAGCTTAATGGCTTAACAGCCAAGCTTTTGAGTTTGATGTGCTAAAAGCTTGAAAATAAGCTAAGAACTTATGGAACAAAGATGAAATGGACTGAAATATTTGAAAATGATCTAAAGGAACAAGGAAAAGCTAGGCTATAAGCCACAAAAGCTCAAAAATAAGCCAAAGGCTTATTGAGTCTGCTGATGTGCCCTGCACAGGGCAAATTTGGCTGTTTTGCAGCCTTGATTTAGTGCCCTAAATGGTTTCTAAAAATCTTGCAAAAAATTCTAGATGTACACAAGCTGGGTGAGCTTATTATTCCAGAAAATCAGCTTGTGGGAGCTTGTGATGAGTGAATTAAAAATTCAACAAGGGTCTGCAAAAACCACAAAATCTGATAAAATTGTTGCTGATGTGGTGTTTTGTTGTGCAGACTTGCACAGGCAAGGCACAAAGGTTTGAGTCTTTTGGCACTCACTAGTATGATCCAAAGTAACACAGAAATGCAAACACTAGGGACAAAACAAGCTTGTATCAGCTTATGGCTTATATGAGCTTATGGCAACCTGAAATTACCACAGACAAAGCAAAAGGGCTAAATCTAGCTATATGACTTATGTGATCTTGAAATTAGCTTATATTGGCTTACTTAAGCTGGAACAAAGATGGGAGAATGGTCAATCTACAGTAAAACCAAGTTTGGCTTGTTGACTGCACTAAACCAAACACCCCTTAATAATGTTCTGTTTTGGATTTTTCAAAGGAAAATGATATATTAAGCTAAGATATTGACTAATTACTGATTAATGACTTATATTAAACTAGGTTGAGCAACTTTTAAAGTAAAAATAAGCAGGTTAATAAGCTACACTAATCCTAGCTATTTTTGGCTTTATAAGTGTTTTAAGTGAAACAAAGAAAAACTTATTAAACTACTAGTACAACTAATCAGAAATACTTAGAAACTATTGATAATCAGTAAATAACAAAGATAAGCTAAAAATAAGCTATAGCACAGTACATTATGAAGAATTTAAGAAAACTTGTAAATTGCTTACAAATGATATGACTGTGACACAAAGGAACAAAGACCAAGAACCCTTCTAGCTTGTTCACACAAGCTAGAAAACCAATTTTTAGCCTTCCTTTATAGCTTTTAACCCCAGAGTAGCTTATTTGACCCTTCCATTGACTTTCATTGACTTTTTTTCAATCTTGAATTTTAGAACTAGTGATCACTATATAAGCTTACATAAAGCTATATCAAGCTTGTATAAGCTTATAGTAAAGGTATGGGAGCTTTTGAGAGCTTATTAATAGGATTCGAGCTTATTTGTCTTAACAGTTAACATGAAACCTTGGTACAACTGAAATTTAATACAAAGTATATTGAAATTGGAATATTACAACTGAAATAAAAGTGAATTACAATTGATAACTTGGAATTATAAAATTACATTGACTGAAATAAAAATACGATTAAGCTAAAATTACCTACTACTTTTTTCTAGTCTATTACAAGCTTATAAATACTAAAAATATCTGGGATAATCTCTGTCGACATCCATGATCATTTCCATACCCTTGGATTAACTTGAATTCATCTCATTCGTTGATATGCATTTTTGGCGCCAAAAGGTACACAAGTAGCTTGAGCAGGTTTTTACAATTAAAGAAATTTGGGTGTTTATGGAGGTGGAGGGGAGAGATTAGTGAGCTGGGGTGATGAGGTGGGGGTTGAGGTGTAAAGGTTGAGTGGTTTCTGGTTTTAATGGAGGAAGGGTGGTTTTGGCGGGGTTGTGTGAGAGGGAGAAGGGTTTGACTGGGGTCAAACCCTGGTTTTGGTTATTTAAGTTGGGATTGGGCGGGGTCAAGGGTTATGGTTGGGCTGGGTTTGTTAAATAAAGGGTTTGGGTTGGTTTTATTTTGGGTTTAATTTAATACTTGGTCCGGTTTGGTTTATAGTTTAATAACAAGGACCATTCTTGTAACTTTTGGATTTTGAGGGGCTGAAGTTGTAATTTTCCCAAAGTATCACAAGGAACCAATCTTGCCAAGTTTCAATAGTACAAGGATTAAATTTGATAATTTTCCAATTTTTAAAACCCAGGGACTATTTTTGACATTTTTCAAACTTGGGGGACCAAAGTTGTAATTTTGAAAACTTTAACCTTAAAGGACTAATCTTGACAACTTATGAATCCCCAAGGACCTTTGATGATATTTCTTACAAAATAAATGCCAAGGGACTAATTTTGACAAGTTTTGAAAGTTGAGGGACTGAAACTGCCAGTTTTGCAAACTTTGTTTGTTTTTCAATTGTTTTCAAACATTTTGCATTTGAAACTTATAAAACACACTCCTGGGATATTTTCAGTATTTTGATGCATTTCTGAGTGTTTTTGGATGTTTTGGCAGTTCAGATATGACAAAAATGATGAGTATTTACACACTCATCAATCCCCCACACTAAACTATTGCTAGTCCCTAGCAATATTTTTGAAAATTTAATGGATTTTATCTCTTTACCAAAAGCCATCACTTCTGGAGTAGCTAAATGTTTCAGTTCAAGTAAGAACTATGGTACACTGATAACCATATGATTTTGAGCAAATCACCAGCTGTAAACGGTTTTGATTTGTCTTTACCAGAAGCCGTTTGCTTCTGGACTAGCCAACTCTTAGATAAAATAATTATTATCTTTGGTGAGCTGATTACCAATTATGGTATTCCAATGCCTTTACCACAAGCCATAACCTTGCGGGCTAGCCAACTCTTCACTTATAAAGATATGGTGAGTCGAAAACCATACAATTTTTGGCAAATTGCAAGCCATAAACGGATTTGATATATCTTTACCAAGAGCCGTTTGCTCCTGGATTAGCCAATCCTTATGTGGGTTAGACATGGCGGACTGATAACCATTTATTGCGTTCTAAGTGAGAAAAAATTTTAAAATTTTGGCTAAAATGGGGGTGCTAGATGATACATTTGATAAAATTCGCTAGAATTTCCCCCCACACTTAGAACTGAATATTGCCCTCAATATTCAAAGCACCGGCTGTTAAACCAACACTTAGAACGTGAAAGGGAAATACTGAATAGCCATTATTTTATATATACACACTTTTTTTTTTTTTTTTTTGATACTTACATACATACAACATGCGGGGCATCTCCCCCACACTTAGGTGTTAGAAAAGAGAAAGAAGTCAGAGATATGGGTGAAAACCCATATGGTGCGGGCTAATGTTTTTGATCACCGAGTCACTAGCTTGACTCGATCCCCGCATTTATTGGTTCATGGGGAAAGTTTGAAGATCCGGGACAACCATAAATGGTATGTCCTCTCCAAAGTAGTGCTTTAAACGATGGCCATTTACTTTAAAATTTGGACCGTCATTTTGAGATAACTCAACGGTACCATATGGATAAACCTTTGTAACAGTGAATGGACCAGACCAACGGGATTTTAGTTTTCCCGAGAAAATCTTCAATCTTGAATTGAAAAGAAGGACTCGATCACCAACGTTGAAAACGCGGTTCTTGATTTTAGAGTCATGAATCTTCTTTGTTTTTTCTTTATAGATTAAAGAGTTCTCGTATGCTTGATCACGCAGTTCATTTAATTCATTCATTTGAACTTTACGGTGATCACCCGCAGTTTGAAGTTCAAAGTTAGCATGTTTCAAGGCCAAGTAGGCTTTGTGCTCTAATTCGATCGGAAGATGACATGCCTTTCCGTACACAAGCTTGTAAGGTGTACACCCGATGGGTGTTTTGTAAGCTGTACGAAAGGCCCATAGTGCATCATCCAATTTATCCGACCAGGATGCACGATTTTCTCCTACAGTCCTTTCCAAGATTCTTTTAATACCCCGATTTGAAACTTCAACTTGCCCACTTGTTTGTGGGTGATACGCAGTAGAAAGACGGTGGGTTACACCATACTTTTGCATGACTTTGTCAAATTTGTCATTGCAAAAATGCGTACCACGATCACTGATTATAGCACGTGGAGTTCCAAAACGGGCAAAAAGAGCTTTCAGGAATTTTACAACAACTCGGGCATCATTGGTGGGTAAAGCTTTTGCTTCAACCCATTTTGACAAATAGTCAACAGCCACGAGAATGTATTTATTTCCTCGAGATGATGGAAATGGCCCCATAAAGTCAATGCCCCAGACATCAAAGATTTCATAGACTTGAATTGCATTTTGTGGCATTTCATTTCGTTGTGAAATATTTCCGTGACGCTGACAAGCTTCACAAGTTTTGATAAGATCTTGGGCATCCTTATAGATTGTGGGCCAATAAAACCCGGAATCAAACACCTTTTTGGCGGTGTAGTTTGGACTATGATGGCCCCCCGTGGGTCCAGCATGGCAAGCTTTGAGAATGTCAATAGCTTCCTGTCCGTAAACACACCGTCGGATGACTTGATCCGCACAGATTTTGAATAAGTAGGGGTCGTCCCAAAAGTAATGTTTAACATCCTTGAAGAATTTATTCTTCTGTTGGGTCGACATCCCTTTCACTATGAAGTTACCCGCATGGTAATTTGCGAAGTCAGCAAACCATAGGGTAGTAGAATCTCCACGAAAAGCAACCGCATTGAGTGTCTCGAGAGGAAATGTTTCATTTATTTCCTTTTTCTCGAAAACATCTTGGTGTGGGTTCTCTAATCGGGATAGATGATCAGCAGCTAGGTTCTCAGCTCCTTTTTTATCACGTATAATGATATCAAATTCTTGCAGTAGGAGAACCCAACGGAGTAATCTCGGCTTTGCATCTTGTTTTGCAAAGAGATATTTGAGAGCCGAGTGATCCGTATACACTACACATTTTGTCAAGATCAAATATGGCCGAAACTTCTCAAAGGCATACACCACAGCCAACAATTCTTTTTCTGTAGTGGTGTAATGAGTTTGAGCTTTAGTCATTGGTTTACTTGCGTAGTGGATAGGCTGAAAATGTTTGGCTTTTCGTTGCCCCAGGACTGCACCGATAGCAAAATCACTTGCATCGCACATGAGCTCAAAGGGAAAATCTCAGTCGGGGGCAACTAGAATGGGTGCCTCAGTAAGCTTTTTCTTTAATATTTCAAAAGCTTTGATGCACTCGGGTGAGAAGATAAAAGGAGCATCCTTTTCAAGGAGGTGAGTCATAGGCCGGGCGATTTTGGAAAAATCTTGTATGAATCTACGATAGAAACCGGCATGACCCAGAAAACTCCTAATACCTTTGACGGTAGTAGGATGAGGTAATTTACCAATGACATCAACTTTAGCTCTGTCAACCTCAATCCCGTTCTTTGATATCTTATGGCCGAGGACAATGCCTTCTTTGACCATAAAATGACTCTTCTCCCAATTTAGACAAAGATTGGTGTCTTTACACCGTTTCAACATGTTTTCTAAATTGGAGAGACATGCTTGGAACGAATCCCCAATGACAGAGAAGTCATCCATAAAGACCTCCATTGTTTTACCGATCATGTCGGTAAATATAGCCATCATACATCTCTGGAACGTGCCTGGAGCATTACATAAGCCGAAAGGCATACGTTTATAAGCAAAGGTTCCATAAGGGCATGTGAAGGTAGTCTTTTCTTGATCTTGTGGATCAATGGGGATTTGAAAGTAACCCGAGAAACCATCAAGGAAACAATAGTACTCGTTCCCTGCTAATCTCTCAAGCATCTGATCCATAAAAGGTAGAGGAAAATGGTCTTTACGGGTGGCATCATTTAACTTACGATAGTCAATGCAAACACGCCACCCCGTAACCAATCGAGTTGGAATCAACTCATTTTCATCATTTGTGACAACAGTTATGCCACCCTTTTTAGGAACACAGTGAATGGGACTAACCCAAGGACTATCAGAGATGGGATAAATCAATCCTGCATCAAGAAGTTTGAGAACCTCTTGTTTGATAACATCGTGGATTTTAGGATTCACCCTTCTTTGATGTTGGACTGCTGGTTTAAAGTCATCCTCCATTAAAATCTTGTGAGTACAAAATTCAGGGTCAATACCCTTTATGTCGGAGAGTTTCCAAGCAATGGCTTGCTTGTGTGACTTTAAAACCTTGATTAGAGCAGTCTTTTCCTCATCACTTAAATCTTTAGCAATAATGACGGGTAATTTATCATTACCCTCCAAAAATGCATACTCAAGATGAGGCGGTAAGTCTTTGAGTTCGACCTCAGGAAATTCATCAGTTTTCTCAACTGATCTGATTTCCTCATTATGAAGTTCAACGGGAGGGAGTGGAGGAGAATTGTCCTGGTTCAACAATTTCTCAAGAAGAAGAATATCTCCCTCCAGATCAATCTCAGCGTTATCAATCCCCTCTAGGAATGAATCACACTTGAGAAAATCCTCGATCTCTTCCAAAATGAAATCACTTCTCTCAAACGGAGTGAGAGAAGGGGAAGAGTCGGAAATGACAGGTAGAGAAGATGTGGTGGTATCCCCACTCACAGAATTATGAGAATAACCAAGAAACTCTTGAGAATACTCCTCTGAAACAATATCAATGACATCGATTCGGTTAACCGATTCAGAATCATAATTTGAGGAGTACCTCGAAGTTTGATCGAGGTTAAAGGTAACAGCTTCATTACCCACACGTAATGTGATTTCATGCTCAAATACATCTATGAGAGCACGGCCCGTTCTTAGGAATCCTCTTCCAAGAATGAGAGGAACCCTAGGATCAGCATCGAAATCAACAACCACAAAGTCAGCCGGAAAATGGAACTTTCCTACTTTCACAAATACGTCCTCAGCAATGCCAAGTGGACGAGATATTGAACGATCTGCAAGCTCAAGAGTCATGCAGGTAGGAGTAAGTTCAGGAAGAGAAAGTTTCTTCCATACTGATTTAGGCATCAGGTTGATGCTTGCACCAAGATCGGCCAAGGCATAGCATTCAACCATTACTGGAAAGACACAAGGTAGTAGAAACCTTCCAGGATCTCCAAGCTTCTCGGGAAGCTTTTTCAAGATAACTGCTGAGCAGTTCTCATTTAATGGAGTCTTTGCCATTTCAAACAGTTTTTCCTTGTTGCTTAACAAGTGTTTGATTGTGGATGCAAACTTGGGCATCAGAATGATAGCATCCGCACAGCTTATGTCAAAGTGTAATTCTTGAAAAATTTGGAAGAATTTATCCATTTGTTGACTAGCTTTTTCGCGGAGCTTTTGCTCATTTAAACGTGATGGGTAGGGAATAGAAGGTTTGGATTTAGGGTTTTCAACCGGGGTTTCAGGATGTTCAAAGACAACTTGATGTTTAGTTTTGGGTTTCGGGACAACTTGAGGTTGGACGTTGTTGGTACCTCCGTTATTAGTAGGAAGTACCTGGTCCTTAGTCACCTCAGGCTCACTTTCCACTACCTTGGGGGAAGAAGAAGAAGTGTTAGTGGAAATAGTGGGTCCCTCATATGAAACACCACTTCGGGTTGTGATCGCCTTAACATCGCCCTTCGGGTTGACGATCGTGTTGCTCGGAAGTTTTCCTGAGCCCGAAGGTTGATCATTTAAAGATTTTTTAATCTCAGAGATCTGGCTGACCAACAACCTGTTTGTGTCCTCTTGAGCTTTCATGAATTGCCTCAATAACTCATCAGATGATGGATGTGGGGCTGGAATGGCTTGATGTTGATTAGGGAAATTTTGCATTCGGTTATTTTGATTATAACCTTGATGTTGAAAATTCCCTTGATTTGGATTACCATTTCCCTGAAAATGATTTCCCTGGTTGTAATTTTTTTCGGTTAAAGTTTCCTTGGTGTTGGAAACCTTGATTCTGTCCAGAATTGAAATTCCCTTGGTTTTGATAACCTTGGTTCATTCGAGGTTGGTTCTGGTTTCGGTTTTGCAAATTCTGGTTCTGATTGAAACCGGGTGGTCCTTGGTAGGTGCTAGCTCGGTAACTTGGTTCCATTTGAGGACGGTATTGATTACCTCCCTGATTTGAAGTACCGGCTATAGCATTAACTTCAAAAGGACTACCATCGGTGGCAGTACAGTCGTAGTATGCGTGAGGGCCACCACAAGTAACACAGACTTCCACTTTCTTCACTTCAGCATGTGAAGGATTTTGTGTGAAAGTGACTTTCTTTTGGCTTGAGAGAACCAAAGCTTGAATAGCGTCCGTGAGTTTGTCAATCTTAGCATCGGTGCTAGAAGTACTCACGGGAGATGAAGTAGAAGGACCGGTACTAGCCTGAGAATGATATGGCTTTGTTCGTGCAGTACGGACCTTAGACTTATTTTCAATAATCACTAAAGCTTCTTTGACAGTTTTGCTCAAAAAGTTACCTCCAGAGGAGGCATTGAGAGAATCTTGGTCAGATTGGCTCACACCATTATAGAAAGTGTCGATTTGCATCAACTCAGTAAAACCATGATGAGGACATTTACGAAGCAATTCTTTGAAACGATCCCACGCGTCACTAAACGATTCATCAAATCTTTGTGTGAATTTGATGATTTCATTTTTAAGACTTGTCGTTCTAGACGGTGGAAAAAATTCGTTTACAAACTTTGTAACTAAGTCCTCCCATGTCTCAATTGAACGAGGGGGTTGTTTTTCAAGCCATATCCGGGCTTGTCCCTCGAGAGAAAATGGGAATAGAAGAAGTTTGATTGAGTTAGAAGGGATGTTCTTGTATTTGATGGTAGATGTAATCTTGTTAAACCATCGAATGTGAGCATGAGGATCATCCCTCTCAAAACCGTAGAATTGGCTTGAGGTTACAAGATTCAGTAACCCGGTTTTGAGCTCAAAACTCTCAGCTACAATAGCTGGAACAACAATGGCATCTCCATAACCCTCGATGGGTGCTTGGAGAAGCTCATTCATCGGCAAATCTGCCATGACGACAGGATCGGTACGTTCCTAAGATACGACTGATGGGGCAGAACGTCTACGACGTCTTCGAGGTATGTTTCCAAGCTCACGGAGAGGGCTTGATGACCTAGAAGAACGAGTGCGCATGCACTAAGACGAGTCTAAGAATCCTTTATAGTGGAGGAAACTTAGAAAAGGGGTAAGAAGATTCTTTTTGGATTTTATTTGTTTATTGAAAAGTGAGGATGAAAACAAAATCTTTCAATTAAAATCAAGATCGAGAAAAAACACAAGTGAACTTAAACCAATAATCAACAGGCGTACGGTAGCTCTCTAAAAGATAAACGCACATAGTGGCGGAGAAGCAGAGGTGGGCAATTAAATGCTCCTTAAAAACCCGCTTCTTTCAGTCCGACAATTTAATGTCAGACTATCCTTAAACCTCCGTTATAGTTTGTTTATCAATTAAAGGTGAGCCGATATTCGCAAGTGATACAAAGGCAAGTTTTATATCTTTGGTTTGGGAACTTATTATGGTCGTACCCCCAGTTAGGTAGTACTCAGTCTTGGTTCTCGATGGTAATTTTTATTTATTGTATTTATTAAAGAAAATGGAAAATATTTTTGGTGTTTTTATTTTTTATATGATATTATATATAGAAAAGAAAAGAAAAATATTTTTGTTTTTTATATGGTTTATGGGGAATTGAAATACGATATTTTTGGTACTTGATCCGTTAAATGAGTTAACTTCACAAGCGTTTTGCTTTATATATGATGAATATACAAGAGAGAGAAGATATACACAGATTGGGTTTCAAAGACACGATACTGCAAAACGTTTGAAACACGCAGCACACCTCCCCGGCAGCGGCGCCAAAATTTGATTGCTCCTAAAACAGTCAACTTAAATCAACCACGGATGTGGTCAAACAAATTCAAACCAATTGAGGTCACAATTAACCAAGGAGTATAGTTTTATCCCCGGGTCGTTTAAGTCCCAGCGAGATGTGAAATTGTGCTTTAAAAACGGCTTGTGATCAAGTGCTATTGAATGGGAAAGGGTTTTGGAATTATCAAACTAAGGAAATAAAAAGAATAGCTTAAAACAAGCTATGGAAATAAATAAAGGGAACCAAATTACTTAAAACGTCTAAAATCTAAAAACGTACGTTTAACTTTAAATAAAAGTAAACGTACAAAATAAAAAGTGAGATTTAATAAATAAAAGGCCTACTGATATGAAAATTATATTTTTACAATCCTAATAATAAAAGAAAATTATTGGAAAAAGAAAATTATTTATTTGACTTATTAATTAATTATTATTAATTAAAAACTATTTAATAATTATTTAAACTAATTAAAATTCTAATAAATACTAAAAGATCAAAGAAAAATCTGAAAATTTTTATATAAATACTTTAAAGTGACAAGAAGATAACAAAATTATAAAAATGAAAAATGCTTAATTAAAATTTAAAAAGATAAATTCTATTAAATAGAAGCTATCACTATATTTCTATTTTTGATTTTCTTAAGGACTAAAAATATAATTATATTTTTCCTAGATTAAAAATGACAAAAGAAAATTATATAAAAAAGATTTATATTTTTCTGATTAAAACTCTATTTATTATGATTTAATTACTATTTTAAATATTTTTTAACTATTTTAAATTCTAATAAATACTAACCAAACTCAGAAAATTATGAAACTTTTTCTATAATTATCATATGGTGACAGAAAGGTAAGAAAATTATAAAAACAGAAAGTGCTTAATTAAAAAGCAGAAAAATAAGCTAAAAAGCTCAAGCTTCTTAAATAGAAGCTATCACTTTCTTAAAAGTGGTTTTTATCTAAAACTTTCTACTACAAACTTATTACACTACTGAAAAGAAACAACTTTAATGAAGACAAAAATTTTAGAACTAAGAAAATAAGCAGTTTGAAGCTTAATGGCTTAACAGCCAAGCTTTTGAGTTTGATGAGCTAAAAGCTTGAAAATAAGCTAAGAACTTATGGAACAAAGATGAAATGGACTGAAATATTTGCAAATGATCTAAAGGAACAAGGAAAAGCTAGGCTATAAGCCACAAAAGCTCAAAAATAAGCCAAAGGCTTATTGAGTCTGCTGATGTGCCCTGCACAGGGCAAATTTGGCTGTTTTGCAGCCTTGATTTAGTGCCTTAAATGGTTTCTAAAAATCTTGCAAAAAATTCTAGATGTACACAAGCTGGGTGAGCTTATTATTCCAGAAAATCAGCTTGTGGGAGCTTGTGATGAGTGAATTAAAAATTCAACAAGGGTCTGCAAAAACCACAAAATCTGAAAAAATTGTTGCTGATGTGGTGTTGTGTTGTGCAGACTTGCACAGGAAAGGCACAAAGGTTTGAGTCTTTTGGCACTCACTAGTATGATCCAAAGTAACACAGAAATGCAAACACTAGGGACAAAACAAGCTTGTATCAGCTTATGGCTTATATGAGCATATGGCAACCTGAAATTACCACAGACAAAGCAAAAGGGCTAAATCTAGCTATATGACTTATGTGATCTTGAAATTAGCTTATATTGGCTTACTTAAGCTGGAACAAAGATGGGAGAATGGTCAATCTACAGTAAAACCAAGTTTGGCTTGTTGACTGCACTAAACCAAACACCCCTTAATAATGTTCTGTTTTGGATTTTTCAAAGGAAAATGATATATTAAGCTAAGATATTGACTAATTACTGATTAATGACTTATATTAAACTAGGTTGAGCAACTTTTAAAGTAAAAATAAGCAGGTTAATAAGCTACACTAATCCTAGCTATTTTTGGCTTTATAAGTGTTTTAAGTGAAACAAAGAAAAACTTATTAAACTACTAGTACAACTAATCAGAAATACTTAGAAACTATTGATAATCAGTAAATAACAAAGATAAGCTAAAAATAAGCTATAGCACAGTACATTATGAAGAATTTAAGAAAACTTGTAAATTGCTTACAAATGATATGACTGTGACACAAAGGAACAAAGACCAAGAACCCTTCTAGCTTGTTCACACAAGCTAGAAAACCAATTTTTAGCCTTCCTTTATAGCTTTTAACCCCAGAGTAGCTTATTTGACCCTTCCATTGACTTTCATTGACTTTTCTTCAATCTTGAATTTTAGAACTAGTGATCACTATATAAGCTTACATAAAGCTATATCAAGCTTGTATAAGCTTATAGTAAAGGTATGGGAGCTTTTGAGAGCTTATTAATAGGATTCGAGCTTATTTGTCTTAACAGTTAACATGAAACCTTGGTACAACTGAAATTTAATACAAAGTATATTGAAATTGGAATATTACAACTGAAATAAAAGTGAATTACAACTGATAACTTGGAATTATAAAATTACATTGACTGAAATAAAAATACGATTAAGCTAAAATTACCTACTACTTTTTTCTAGTCTATTACAAGCTTATAAATACTAAAAATATCTGGGATAATCTCTGTCGACATCCATGATCATTTCCATACCCTTGGATTAACTTGAATTAATCTCATTCGTTGATATGCATTTTTGGCGCCAAAAGGTACACAAGTAGCTTGAGCAGGTTTTTACAATTAAAGAAATTTGGGTGTTTGTGGAGGTGGAGGGGAGAGATTAGTGAGCTGGGGTGATGAGGTGGGGGTTGAGGTGTAAAGGTTGAGTGGTTTCTGGTTTTAATGGAGGAAGGGTGGTTTTGGCGGGGTTGTGTGAGAGGGAGAAGGGTTTGACTGGGGTCAAACCCTGGTTTTGGTTATTTAAGTTGGGATTGGGCGGGGTCAAGGGTTATGGTTGGGCTGGGTTTGTTAAATAAAGGGTTTGGGTTGGTTTTATTTTGGGTTTAATTTAATACTTGGTCCGGTTTGGTTTATAGTTTAATAACAAGGACCATTCTTGTAACTTTTGGATTTTGAGGGGCTGAAGTTGTAATTTTCCCAAAGTATCACAAGGAACCAATCTTGCCAAGTTTCAATAGTACAAGGATTAAATTTGATAATTTTCCAATTTTTAAAACCCAGGGACTATCTTTGACATTTTTCAAACTTGGGGGACCAAAGTTGTAATTTTGAAAACTTTAACCTTAAAGGACTAATCTTGAAAACTTATGAATCCCCAAGGACCTTTGATGATATTTCTTACAAAATAAATGCCAAGGGACTAATTTTGACAAGTTTTGAAAGTTGAGGGACTGAAACTGCCAGTTTTGCAAACTTTGTTTGTTTTTCAATTGTTTTCAAACATTTTGCATTTGAAACTTATAAAACACACTCCTGGGATATTTTCAGTATTTTGATGCATTTCTGAGTGTTTTTGGATGTTTTGGCAGTTCAGATATGACAAAAATGATGAGTATTTACACACTCATCATGCATCTTGATCGTTTTGGGTCAACCCATTGTAAAACGTATTTATCTGTTGTAACACCGTGAAATCGTGATGTGGGCATTTTCTTAGGAGATCTTTAAATCTGTCCCATGCCTCTCCGAAATTTTCATCAAAACCTTGACGAAATCCAGCAATCTCATTTTTTAGATTAGTCGTCTTTGATGGAGGGAAGAAATAATTGACAAATTTCTTTACGAGATCTTCCCAGGTTTCAATGGATCGAGGGGGTTCTTTATCCAGCCAAATCTGGGCTGCCCCCTCAAGTGAGAATGGAAATAGCATCAATTTGATAACTGTTTGCGGCACATTCTTATAATTGATTGTAGAGGTCAACTTGTTGAACCAACGAATGTGTGCATATGGATCCTCTCGTTCAAACCCGTGGAATTGGTTTGTGGACACGAGTTGAATCAAATGTGTTTTCAGTTCAAAATGATCAGAATCGATGGCTGGTAAAACAATGGCATCTCCGTAACCCTCGGTGGGTGCCTGGAGCATTTCAGCCATTGTGCGTTCGTCTGCCATATTATCAGTGGGAACAGTGCGAATCTCGGGTTCGACTATTTGGGCAGCACGTCTACGATTACGTCTTCTCGGAATATCTACGAGTTCACGTAAAGGGCTTGATGACGTGGAAGAACGAGTGCGCATGCACTAAATAAAATATTGTAATTAAATCAAGAACGAATCAAAACACAAGTGAACTTAAACCAATAATCAACAAGCGTACGGTAGCTCTCTAAAAGATAAACGCACAGAGTGGCGGAGAAGCAAAGGTGGGCAATTAATGCTCCTTAAAAACCCGCTTCTTTCAGTCCGACAATTTAATGTCAAACTATCCTTAAACCTCCGTTATAGTTTGTTTATCAATCAAAGGTGAGCCGATATTCGCAAGTGATACAGAGGCAAGTTTTAAATCTGATGTTTGGGAACTTATTATGGCCGTACCCCCAGTTAGGTAGTACTCTGTCTTGGTTCTCGATGGTAATATTTTTATTGTTATTATTTAAACAAAGAAAACGGAAAATGTTTTTGGTGTTTTTATTTTTTATATGATATTATATATAGAAAAGAAAAGAAAAATATTTTTGTTTTTTATATGGTTTATGGGAATTTGAAATACGATATTTTTGGTACTCGATCCGTTAAACGAATTAACTTCACGAGTGTTTTGCTTTATATATGATGAATATACAAGAGATAGAAGATATACACAGATTGGGTTTCAAAAACACGATACTGCAAAACGTTTAAAACACGCAACACACCTCCCCGGCAGCGGCGCCAAAATTTGATCGGCCTCAAACAGTCAACTTAAATCAACCACGGATGTGGTCAAATAAAGTCAGACCAATTGAAGACAACTAACCAAGGAGTATAGTGTTTTCCCGGGTCGTTATATCCCAGCGAGGCGTGAAATTGTGCTTAAAGACGAATTGTGATCAAGTGTTATTGAATGAAAAATGGGACAAAAACTGAAATATATGAAATTTTAAAACCTAAAAATGTTAAATGACTTAAAACTTATTTAAAAACTTAAATTATATTTTTAACACTTTTTATCTATTTATTATTAATTATTTATTATTTAATAATTATTTTAATAACTAATTAATTTATAACTAAATAAACAAAGAAAAATCTAAAACTTTTTTCTAAATTACTTTATAAGATTACAAAGCTAAGAAAAATAAAATGGTGGAACAAGCTTATGTAGATAAGCTGCTATAAGCTTAAACAGCTTATATAAGCTAAAACACTAAAATGAAAAAGGGATAAATAGAACTGAAAAAGAAAGTATAACACAAAAGACCCAAGGGCACGTTGGCTGGGTATGTGTGTTGTGAGCAGGAGGTCAGGGGTTCGAATCCCACCTAGACCTTATTGCTAGAACTTATTTTTTTTTTGAACTATTTCTTTTACAAGCTTACTTATAAGCTATATATTAACAAATTTAAAATTGGAATTATTTTTAGAACAAGCTCAATAAGCTAGAAACAAGCTCAAAAGCTTAACAGTCCACTTTATGGGCTGTTAAGGCTTTGGATTTCTTCAAATGAAGCTAAAAGCTTGAAATTAAGCTATAAGCTTATGGAAAAAGTTAAAATAGATTGATATAACTTTAAAGAAGCTAAAGAAACCAGTAAAAGCTAGGGCTAGGAGCTGAAAAGCTCTCAACAAGCTTTTGGCTTGTTGATTCTGCTGACTCAGTATACACTGAGGAGTTTGAGAGATTTTTGAGCTATGAAAAAGCTACGATAAGCTTTAAGCTTGTGTATGAGAGTTACAGTATATAAAGCTAGTACTATGAACTTTATGTAAAACAAAAATCAAGGCTTAAGGACTCAATATAAGCTTATAAACAAGCTGCTAAAAGTGAGCTTATGACTACGCTGCTGATTTCCTTGGTGCAGGGCAAAATTACCTAGTTTGCAGGCCTGTTTTAGTGGTCTAAACAAGACACAAAAAATGAACTAAAAATACTAAGGTGAGTGTGGGCTGGGTGAGCTTTATAATCCAGAAAATCAGCTTATGAGGGCTTCTTATGAGGAAATGAAAAATCACCAAAGTTTTGTAAAATCCTGAAAATCTGCAAATATGCAGTCTGTGTTGTGCAGGCTTGGGTGATTTTTTGTGTAGACTTGGGTGCAAGTTCTAGGCTATTGGGACTACACTATATAGACCAAATGGAACCCAGAGAAACCAAAAACAAAGGCCAATAGAGCTTGTGGCTTATATTGGCTTAAATGAGCTTTTGACAGCCTAACTTTTCCACAAAACACTAAAAACTTGATTTTACACCTAAATGACTTATTAGATCTAGAAAACAGCTTATAATGGCTTATAAAAGCTGGATCAAAGTTGGTCTTATGGTAAATGTACAGTAACACTGGGATTTTGACCAGTTGACTATCTAATGCCAAACAGTCTTTAACAATGGTCTGTTTTGGTTTTTCAAAGGAAAATCAATATTTTAAACTAAAAGGTCTGATTTTAATGATTAACTAACTTATATAAACTATAATAAGCAACTTATAACAGGAAAATAAGCAATCTAATAAGTTATGCTATGTGTGACTGTTTTTGACTTTCTAAGTGATTTTTAAGCAAAATGAAGCAAAAGCTATGTAAGACTTATAAAACTGATAAAAAACAACTAGAAACTAGTAATGAGGTTGAATGAACAATAATAAGCTACTATTAAGCAGTTATACAGTAATATGAAATTTAATGCTAAAAATCTAAAAAGCTTACAACTGATGAGAACTGTGAACCAAAGAACAAGGACCAAGAACCAATCCTAGCTTGTTCACACAAGCTAGAAAACACCAGAAAAGCCTTCCTGATTAGCTTTTTTACCCAGAAATAGCTTATTAGCTCTTCAGTTGACTTTTGTTGACTTTCTCATTTCTTGAACTTAGAACTGATTTATACTAATATAAACTTATTACAAGCTATAATAAGCTTGCATAAGCTTATAGAAACAACTGAGAAGCTGTTTCAAATACTACTTATCAAGGTTCTAATTCTCAGTACAAATGAAAATCAGAAAACTTGGAATTATTATTAACTACTGGCAATTGTACAAAGATCAACAATAAACACACTAATTTTAACTTGTATTGATTGTTAAAGCTTGATATTACAAATTACAGCTACTGAAATTGAAAATACGAATTATGCTATTTTTACCTACTTGCTCTTTATGAGCTACATTGTTATCTATATATACAAAATTGAAATGGGAAAACCCTAGTCGACATCCCTGAATCTTTTAGCACCCTTGATTGCTCCTGACATCATCTCTAACGTCCATTCTCCTTTTTGGCGGGAAAACAGGAAAAGTGGGATAAGTATTGGTTTGGTCAGTGAGAGTGGGGATGAAGCATTAATTGCTTTTGGGAGTGTTAGGTAGCTTGTTTGGAAGGGGGATGAGGTGGTGGATTAAGTAGCCAGCTGGGGGGTGAGGTGGTGGTGATGACTGGTTTTTTTGGCGGTTTAGGGGAAGGGATAAGAAGGATTTGACTGAGTTAAATCTTTTGTTTAAATAAAAAGGGTTGGGTCGGTTTATTGATTGGGCTTGGGTATTGGGTTTAGTAACTGGGTTGGGTTTTAATTATAAAGGGTTGGGGTTTTTATTATAAAGGGTTGGTTGGTTTGTAGTTATTTAAGCACAAGGACCAAAGGTGTATTTTCTGAATTTATGAAGGGTTGAACCTGCAACATTTCCAAAGTTATCCAAAGGACCAATTCTGCCATAGATGAATAGAACAAGGGTTACATTTGATAATTTTCCATTTTTTTAATCCCAGGGACTATTTTTGACATTTTCCAAACTTGGGGGACCAAAGTTGTAATTTTGCAAACTTGAACCTTAAAGGACTAATCTTGACAACTTATGAATCCCCAAGGACCTTTGATGATATTTAACATGTTTTGAATAACCAGGGACTAGTTCTGCCAATTTGTGAAACTTCAGGGACTGAAAATGACAATTATGCAAACTTTGTTCGTTTTTTTCACTTGTTTTCAATCTTTTTGTTCCTGACTCACATAAAAACACATTTTATGATATTTTCTGTATTTTGAGGCATATCTGCATGTTTTTAAATGATTTTGCAGATAAAATGTGACAGAAATGATGAGTATTTAGACACTCATCAATAGATTACCACTATCTTGTAAGAAATTCCCCCACAAACCCTAGGATATATTCAAATGATGACCTATTATAGAAACCCTTGACTTAGCACCATCATTAGGATTGCTATACTTTTTGAAACTAAGTTACATTGTTAATATGTAAAAACAACGCGTTGAACACCATCTAATACGATTTGAAAAATATAACACTAAAACGGCTGGACTAAAAGTCACATCATTCGGTCCTCAATTATACATAGCCTGATCAACTATGTATAAGTTAGGAAGAATCATGTCATAATTAGAATAGCTATCTTTTCAGAATTTCTAAATAACAATTTTAATACAAAAATAAAAATAAAAACATTACTTTTAATATTCATATTTATTTCATCCTACAAGTAGGAAATTGATACAAATAGGAAATCCTAGGAAAATACACAAAGACTATACGGGAGACCTAGGTATTACAAATTTATTCAGGAATCATGAAAATTCATACATAATGAGATAACTAGCATAGGAAGTATTAGGACTACAATGAACCCAAGGTAAGGAATAGAATCATCGAAAGGTTGATCATCCATCACAACTAGGACCCCCACCAATATCACGATGGCAAGAGAAATCACTGGATGGATCATTTTAATTACCCTGCGTAATAGGGACCAACAAAAACAATAGGCAAAAGACCAAATCTAGATCGTAAATACATAGGCGAATAAGAATTATTGAGGATTGTATAAAACTAAGAAAAGATCATTACCTCCATAACTTGTCAAACCCGATGGCTAGGAACCCAAGTGGCATTAGAGCCGTGACAACGTGAACCATGAACGCATAATCTTCCTTAGGGACATACGACAAGAAGATAAACCCGAGGACGATGTGAGCGATTGCTAAAATTGTGATTAGGTTCGGCATTTTTGGGAGAGTTAAGATAATTTGGTGGTGAAAAAATGAGGATTATAAATAGGGTATTTATAGGAGAAAAACTAGCCGTTAAAACACTGTTCATAGCCGTTGGAAACACTGTTCACGACCGTTAAAATTACTGTTCATGACCGTTAGAAATACTATTCACAGATCCTGGATTTATTAGGTGGCAAGACATTCAAATTTATTAGGGATAAAACTAGTGAAAGCACGATATTTAGATACCCAATGGGAATCCCTAGATAAACCTTTCTAGACTAAGAATATAACCTAAGATTTGATAACAGGACTAAAACTATTAGGTCTAAATGACCTAAAAACAAGATGATATTAGATATAATATTATTTTTGAACTTTAGACATTTTAAGCATATCAAACTCACATCATTACTCAAATCATGGTATTGTTTCCTATTATCATCCACACTGACTGAAGGAGATAGAATTTTCGATTCTATTCAGAACATGTGTTAAATCTCTCATTTAGATTAACTAGGAACCCTAAGTAAGAAAATCAAGTACGTATGGTATACCTACATTATTTTCTCAACTCCTCAACCAACATAAACTGAATCTCGAGACGAGATTCCCGTCAACCGGGGGATACTGTAACCACTGGTAAAAAAATACGATATTACAATAAACTACACTTATCCTTTTTCCCACGTAGATTTTTTTTATTTGATTATAACTATTATCTTATGTGACGAAGATCACATCCTAGATAAACGTGCACGCAACCCAATCTTAACTAATCTAGTATTTAATTATATAAACATACTTGACCTAAAACTTTATAAGGACCCATTTACCACTTTACGATATTTCGTTAACATACGTTTTAAACTAAACAATTTCTATTTGATAAAAGTTTTTATAAAACCCTAAACTACCATAACAACATTTATGAATAACAAAACCCTAGAAATACTGAAATATAATTTATTTAACCAATGTACAAGTCACTAAAGCACAGAAACCCTAATTCCACTATAACTCCCGATAAAACCCTAATTTCACAAAAACTATTATTATCTGTAATAAAATCACCAACCCTAAATATTATTTCTATTAAATATCTGCAAGAGAAGAACTCAAGGTATCAAAGAAGATACAAGGGTTATAGTTGTTAGGTCTTTGTAACACTTGTTACAACCTTGTTGTATCATAGCATACATCAAGTTTATTTATCTTTTGTTAGTGAGTGTGAAGATCAAGTGTGATCTTATAGAGATAGTGAACATCTCTTAAAGCCATTGGGCTTGTGTGATTGATCAAGAAGATCAAGGGTCGATAGGATAGTGTTAGTTTAGTGAGTGTTGATCATTGTGATCGTGTTGAGACCTTGGTGATCTCTTGAAGCCATTGGGCTTGAGCGATTGGTCACGTGGACCTTGGTAGATTGGTGCTAGCTAAGATTAGCACTCGACATTTAGCTTAGTTTCAGAAATAGGATAAGCGACGTGTACGATTTTCTCCGCCTGAAGGGAGGTTGTTGACATAGTGCTCGAAACTCTCGAGTGTGGTACTCGGGGAGTGGAGTAGGGCGAAGAAGAGCTTCGTAGCCGAACCACTATAAATCCTCTGTCTCGGTTTGATCTTTCCAACTCTATCTTTTATTTCCTTTACTTTATTAGTTAGTTTAGAGTGTAGTTCATATTGGTGTTGATTGATCACACATAAAGTTCGAATCATAGTTTCCAATAACAAATCTTTTAAAATAAGATTTTTAATATAAACTAAAAACCGGTAAAACTATTCAACCCCCCTTCTAGTTTTCTACAATTGGTATCAGAGCCACGCTAGTCAAAGTTTTTAAAGTATATTGTATTTTAAAACTTGAATCAATCAATGGATTCTTACAAATATCTAGAAGGGCAATCTATGCAACGACCACCACTTTTCGAAACCGATTGTTTCATTTATTGGAAAACAAGATTCGAAACCTATGTGAAATCAAAAGACATTGATCTTTGGCATGTTATTACCGAGGGTGACTTTCAACCTATTCAAATGAATCCGGAAACTAAAAAGGATGAAATAGTTTCTTATGAAAAACAAAGTGACGAACTTAAAAGAAAACTAGCCAAAAATAATGAGGCTAAAATGATGATTTATAATGCTTTGCCTAAAAAGGAGTTTGAAAGGATTTTTATGTGTAATACGGCAAAGGACATTTGGAAAACCTTGTTAGTCACTCACCAAGGTAATAATCAAGTCAAAGAGAACAAGATTGATCTTCTTGTTCAACAATATGAACAATTTTCCATTTCGGAAGATGAGTCAATTGATAATGCTTTTGCTAGATTTAATACTATTATTACTAGTCTTAAAGCTCTTGATGAAGGTTACTCTAGCAAGAACTATGTTAGGAAGTTTCTTAGGGCTCTACATTCTAAATGGAGAGCAAAGGTCACCGCCATATAAGATTCAAAGGACTTGGCGACGTTGTCACTCGATGAACTCATTGGAAACTTGAAAGTTCACGAGATGATAATTAAGAAAGACTCCGATATAGTCAAAGGCAAAAGCGAGAGAGTTAGATCTCTAGCATTGAAAGCCAAGAAGGAGTCTAGTGATGAGGAATGTTCGAGTTCTGATAGTGAAGATGAGGAATATGCATTAGCGGTTAAGGACTTTAAAAATTTCTTTAGGAGAAGAGGTAGGTTCGTTAGGCAACCTCGTGATGAGAAGAAGACATCACAAAAGAACCATGTTGAAAAGAAAGGGACAAGTGATAGGAAATACTTTAGATGAGGAGATCCTAATTCAACAACCAACGAGCTTTCATAGGAGGCTCCTAGAGTGATAGCGGTGATGATGAAGAAAAGAAGCCCAAGGACGAAACATGTCTAATGGCTCATGCTTCTAATGAGGTACGTTACGACTACCCTAATTATATAGATGACAACTCATCAATAGATGATAACATACTAAATGATGAACATAATAATCTATGCGAAATTATCTCAAAAATGTTAAGTAGAAACAAATCACTAAAATCAAAATTGCATGAACTTGAAGTGAAAATTTTAGAACTAAAGGATCAAGTCAAAGGACTTGAAAGAAATAAAGAAATAGACATAGATTGTAAGTCATGCATAAATCTTCGAGTAGAAAATGAAAAACTCAAGGAAAATGCAAATAGGATCATTAGGTTCAAAAAGGAAACAGAAAATGCTTCGACAGATAAAACAAATCAAGTAAAATCTGTCAAAGCCACGAATTTTGTCAAATCCCCAGACGGCACCACTAAAGGTACCAACGGTACCATTAAATTTAACGGAACCGTGGTACCGTCTGGCACTGGAGACAGAACTGAGTCAAATTTCAAAAACAAATCAAGTCCTAAACCAACTCACATAGTTGTTAATGGTACAAAGGTCTCTATTGCTAGTATAGAGGAAGTTAAAAGATTTTACAAACCTATGTCAAAACCCAAACCTAGATTTGTAAAACCTGACACTAGGTCTAAGACTCCTCTACCTAGAAAAACAAACACTCCCAAACCTTGGTCAAGAACTCCTCTACCGAGACGTAACTCTAGAAGACAAAGTTTTCCAAGTAACTATCCCGTAACTTGGAATAACCGTCAACTACAAAGTTACTTGCCATGGGAAATTTGCCCTCCTTTCCAACATCTTAATCACATGCAAGCAATGCATGGGATGTTTAATGCTAACCACTTTGGACCCATGAGATATTGGGGACCAAATGTTTGAATATTTGTCTTATGAAATAGATATGCTTGGGAATTGATTTGGAGCCTGACGAATGGGTCAAGGATAGTGGATGAACTAACCACATGACGGGCAACCGAAGTCTATTCTCATCATACAAGGCATATAACGGAGGTAATGTCACTTTCGGTAGCAAACTTAAGGGCAACATTATTGGCAAAGGTACGATCACTCAAAACTCCCTCACTATTAGAAATGTTGAGCACGTAGATAACTTAGGATTTAACTTGCTTAGCATTAGTCAAATGGTAGATACTAAGTGTAAAGTAGTATTCTCTGAAGAGGGTAGCGAAATCATTAAGGATGGTAAAACCATAGGCAAAGGAGTTAGGAGAAATGGCTTATTTGTTATGAAGATGGGAAGTAAGCCTCAGGATAGGATATGCTTAGCAACCATAGATGATAACTCCACTCTATGGCATAGGAGATTAGGTCATGCCAATATGCGTTTGATACAATCATTGGCGTCTAAGGAACTAGTTAGAAATCTACCTATGATTAAGTTTGATCAATACTTTTGTGACGCTTGTAAAGTTGGAAAACAAGCCCATTCTAGTCACAAAGCTAAGAATATGGTCTCGACCTCTAGATGCCTAGAACTCCTTCATATGGACTTATTTGTTCCATCCACTATACAGAGTTACGGAGGAAACTACTACACCTTAGTAATAGTCGATGACTACTCTAGGTACACTTGGACTAGATTTCTTAAGAATAAGACACAAGCCTTTGAGGAATTCGAGGTTTTTAGTAAGAAAGTCCAAAATCAACTAGGATGTACAATAGTTTCCATTAGGACGGATCACGGTCGGGAATTTGATAATGAAGTGAAATTTGGAGTATATTGTGATGCTAATGGTATTACTCACAATTTCTCGGCTCCACGCACTCCATAATCAAATGGGGTAGTAGAGCGGAAAAATCGTACTCTACAAGAGATGAGTAGAACGATGTTGAATGAACAATCAATTCCTCAAAAGTTTTGGTGTAATGCGGTGGACACCTCAACTTATATTCTTAATAGGATTCTAATTAGACCTATCTTAGGAAAAACCCCATATGAAATCATGAAAGGTAGAAAACCTACTCTTGATTACTTTAGAGTGTTTGGAAGCAAGTGCTTCATACTAAACACTAAAGATTACCTCACCAAGTTTGACCCAAAGTCTTACGAAGGTGTTTTTCTAGGATACTCCCAAAATAGAAAAGCTTACATTGTCCTAAATAAGGAAACAATGAAAGTCGAAGAGTCACTCAACGTGACATTCGATGAAAGTCCTCCACCAACTAAGACATCACCCTTGGTGGATGATGGCTTAGATGAGGAAGAAGCCATTAAGGTTAATGGCAAGAAAACCCTAGATGATGACATTGAGGATGAAATAGTTGAAGTTGACGAAATTGTCAACATTAAGGAATCCAAGAACCATCCTATTGAAAATGTCATAGGAAACCTAAACCAAAGAACCCTTAGGTCACAAGCCCAAAACAAAAGTAATTTCTTTTGTTTTATATCAACCGTAGAACCTAAGAATGTTGGTGAAGCAATTAAGGATGAAAGTTGGACACTTGCTATGCAAGAGGAACTTAACCAATTCACCGCTAACCAAGTTTGGGAGTTAGTACCTCCTCCTAGGAATCAAACCATCATAGGAACTAAGTGGGTGTTTAGGAATAAACTCGACGAAAATGGCGTCGTGACTAGGAATAAGGCAAGGTTGGTAGCACAAGGCTATAACCAACAAGAAGGAATAGATTATGATGAAACCTATGCACCCGTAGCTAGATTAGAATCTATTAGAATACTCCTTGCCTATGCGTGTGCCTTAGACTTTAAATTGTACCAAATGGATGTGAAAAGTGCATTCCTAAATGGTTATATCAACGAGGAGGTATATGTTGCACAACCTCGGGGATTCGTTGATTTCGAATATCCGAATCATGTTTATAAACTCAAGAAAGCACTCTATGGTCTTAAGCAAGCTCCCAAAGCTTGGTATGTATAGGATCGAGTACTTCGAGCTAGATTGAGCTTGGTTAAACGAGAACCTCTGTATAGAATACAAGTGTTTATGCGAAACTAAATAACAAGTATAATAAAGAAGAAAAGACAATGATGACAATGATCCTCTATGGATCAGACTATGAACTAAGAATTGTGTTATTGAATATTGTAATCGTCAAAGGTACATTAAACTCATGGACGGGATGTTTCTTTTATAACAATAAGAAACCCTAACCCTAACCCGTCTTACAAGAAAACGTGTGAAGAGATAAATGAGATCTCTTCTAAAAATAAATCTAACAAACTTTCTAAACCTACGGATAACAAAAAATAATATCCGCAGCAATAACACTATCGGCAGAAACAAAACAATACTATCGGCAGGAACCAACCGCAGCAGCAATGCAACACTATCGGCAGGAACCAGCTTCACTATCGGCAGCAATGAGAAATTCCTTATTTCTCAGAGATCCCAACAATCCTCAACAATCCTCCCAGCCTTATTTCTCAGAGATCCTAACAATCCTCCCCTAATCTTGAGGTTGACTAGGTTAACCTGCAAGATTCCAATGTGATAGAGCTTTAACTTCTCAGGCTTGAGGATTGCGACTTAGCAACAGCAACAATGAGTAACCAGCAGCAACATCTATAACCTGCAAGATTCCAACCTCTATAGCATCCAGCAGCAACTTCAATAGTTCAGCAGGAATAGGAAATCTTCTTCAAAACATGTATACTGGTCACCATGACATTCACTTGAACTTGGCTGCTACTATGACAATATGTACATCAAATCACTTAAGTTTCATACTATTCTCATCACATCCAGGTGTGTTAACTCCTGTGAGAGGTGAATCATTGAAAATTAATGGATTTGATGTCTCTTTACCAATAGCCATCACTACTGGAGTAGCCAATGTTTAGGTGTGTTAGACCATGGCACACTGATAACCATCTGATTTATTAGCAAATCAGCAACTATAAACGGATTTGACTTGTCTTTACCTGTAGCCGTTTGCTCAGGACTAGTCAATTCTTTGGTTTCAACTTAACCTTGGTGAATTGAACACCAAATATGGATACCAAGTGTCTTTACCATAAACCATACTTTTGTGGACTAGCCAATTCTTTGGATCCCATAAAGGGTTACATCCATGGTGAATTGAGAACCATTTTCAACTCTTAGAACTGAATCATGGGTGAGTTGAAGTACCCTATAGCTTTGAGCAAGCTATTACAGCTATCAACGGATTTGATTATCACACCAGAGCCGTACCCTCATGGTGAGTCAACTCTTTCTTGTCTATGAGACATGGTGAGTTGAGTACCATTTATTGTGCAGGTGTAAACACCAACACTGTACCTGCAAGGTGTTGCTAAAAACCAACTTATTAGCACACAAAATATACAAGATTTTTTTTTTTTTTTTTTTTTTTTTTTTTTTTTTTTTTTTTTTTTTTTTTTGAACTAAGAAAAAGAAATCAAAAGAAAGAAAGATAGAAAGATATACAACAACAACAAGAAAAATCCTCCCCTTAAGCTTCAACCTCCCCTTAAGCTGCAATCCTCCCCTTAAGCTCAGTATCTAGGGATTTACCATCCCAATATGGACCACCAAATGTTTAAACCTTGGTCCATCAAAAGCCTTGGTCAGCAGATCAGCCACATTATCATCTGTGTGAACCTTAACCACCTGAATAAGATGCTTCTCATAAGCATCTCTTATGAAATGGTGTCGAATCTCAATATGCTTTGTCCTTTGATGATAAACAGGATTCTTAACAATACACATAGTACTTTGATTATCAATAAAGATCTTAGTGTTCATGAAGTTGAACCGATAATCC
The DNA here is from genome assembly GCA_021014915.2 of Artemisia tridentata subsp. tridentata. NCBI lineage: Eukaryota > Viridiplantae > Streptophyta > Magnoliopsida > Asterales > Asteraceae > Artemisia > Artemisia tridentata. Next base: position 72,609,539 of record CP139507.1, read on the forward strand.
AACAGCTGATTTTGCATCCAAAGAACCTGTCCACAGCAACTAGCAGCAGAAACATACTCTACCTCAGTAGAAGATGTAGCCACTATAGTCTGCTTCTTGCACTGCCAAGAAACCAACCTCCTACCCAGAAACTAACAACCTCCAGTAGTTGACTTCCTATCAAAGTTAGCCCCAGCATAATCACTATCACTATAGGCTTCCAACACAAAAGGAGAATCTTTGGGATACCAAAGTCCCATCTTTGGCTGTCCTTTCAAATACTTAAAGATTCTCTTAACTGCATTGAGGTTAGAAGTCAATGGTGTAACCTGATGTCTAGCACATGCACCAACAGCAAACATGATATCAGGCCTTGAAGCTGTCAAATACATGAGTGATCCAATCATGGACCTATATAGATGAACATTAATAGCAGCATCAGGTTCATTATTGGATTTAGGCTTTGGAGGTTCAAAAGGAGTTGTTGCAATCTTCACAGTTTCCATATCAAACTTCTTAAGTATGTCATAAACATACTTCTCCTGGCAGATAAAGATCCCATCTGGTTTCTGCTTAACCTGAAGACCCAAGAAGAAAGTCATTTCACCCATAGCACTCATCTCAAATTCACTCTTCATCAATTCTTCAAACTCCCTGCACCAGGCTTCATTAGTGGAACCAAAGATGATATCATCTACATAAACTTGTACCAGAATGATATCTTTGAAGTTCTTTCTGATAAAAAGAGTTTTATCAATAGCCCCTCTTCTGTAACCATGTTTCAGCAAAAAGGCTGATAACCTTGCATACCAAGCCCTTGGTGCTTGATGAAGACCATAAAGTGCTTTAACCACTTTGTAAACCAAATTAGGATTCTGAGGATCCACAAATCCCTGTGGTTGAGTAACATAAACCTCTTCCTCAATCCTTCCATACAAAAATGCACTCTTCACATCCATCTGATATACTATAAACACCATAAAGGAAGCAAAAGCCAAGAACAATCGGATAGCTTCAAATCTTGCCACTGGTGCAAACACCTCATCATAATCAATCCCCTCTTCTTGTCTATGACCTTGAGCTACCAACCTAGCTTTATTGCGAACCACAATTCCCCTAGCATCCCTTTTATTCTTTAGAATCCATTTAGTTCCAATAGCATGCTTTCCTGCAGGCAAAGGTACCAACATCCATACTTTCTGATTCTGGAACTGCTGCATTTCCTCTTGCATAGCCTCAACCCAATCATCATTAGCAAGAGCTTGAGCTATACTACTTGGTTCAACTTGAGATAAGAAACAAGCATAGAGACAATGTAAGTAATCAGTATGATTGCTCCTTAACTGATCCTGTATATAACTAAGAAAAGCAGATTCTCCAAACTTGGGTTGATGTAGTTTACTTCTTGTCTGAACAGGGGAATTAAGATCTCCAAGAATCAAAGACTGAGGATGAACTGTATTGATCCTCATGGTAACAATGGGATTGACCTCAATGGAGGATGCCTGATTAGTAATTGAGGGGTTGAAGTCATCATCATATGAGGAAGAAGTGAAAATGCCTGTTCTAGATTGATGATGAGGATCTTCCAGCTTATCTCTTGAAGAGACTGAATTTCCAAGATCAGAAGGGATTGGAAATCTTTCAGGGGAGTTATCAATACCCAAAGTGTCAACAGATGGAGAAGACACAGGAACATCAGCAGGAATAAAGACATCAGCAGAAACATTAGAAGGATCGGCAGGAACCGATCCACTATCAGCAGAAATGGTATCAGCAGGAACAGGAATACCACCAGTCGAATTCAGTTGCCTTCTAACTTCAGCTTCAGCCTTTCTCAGAATCTCCTCTGTCTCTTTAGAAAACCCAGAATCAAACATCTCAGCAGCTCTCTTGGCATTATACTCTTGTCTTTGAAGCCTAGCAAGATCTTCTGCAAAACTAGAATCACCTCCAGCCATATCAAAAGAATCTTTGAGCTTTGAACCTGAAATGTTGTTAGAGGGAAAAGAAGGAACAACAATAGGTCGTTCATCACTTTCTGCATCAGAATCATCATCTGAGGTACCTGCATTGTTAGATTGAAAAACATGTGTACCAATAGATAGATTTGCTTTGAATCTATTATAACCTAAAGAGTCAGTCAGATAGTCCAGATCAAAGTACCATTCTGGACCTGCACCCTGCAAATTAGGTTTATCCTCAAGATATCTTAAGTTGAGAGTCTCTTCTATTTTCTTAGAAGACAGATTATAAACCCTATACGCTTTACTATGAGCAGAATACCCAATAATAAACCCTTCATCAGCCTTCCCATCAAACTTGCCTAGGTAATCACTAGTGTTCAAAATAGTGACATTACATCCAAAAGGCTTAAGGTAACTAATGTTTGGAACCTTCCCAGACAACAGTTCATAAGGTGTTTTATTATGAGGACTAGTAATAGATACCCTATTCAACACATAACAAGCAGTGCATACTGCTTCAGTCCAAAACATAGTGGGCATCTTAGATTCAGCTAACATAGTCCTAGCTGCTTCTATCAGGGTCCTATTTTTCCTTTCTGCAACCCCATTTTGTTGTGGAGTTCTAGCATTACTATAGTCCCTTTTTATCCCCTTACTCCCACAGAGTTCAATAAGATTAGAGTTCTTAAACTCTGTGCCATTATCACACCTTATAGACTTAACCTTTTTACTTAGCTGATTTTCTATTAAGGCAATAAAATCCCTAATAACTGGATAAGTTTCATCTTTAGTACCCAAAAAGAAAGTCCAAGAAAACCTGCTAAAATCATCTGTAATTACCAGGCAGTAATACTTATGGTCAATACTTCTAATAGAAGTAGGACCAAAAAGATCCATATGGAGAAGCTGCAAAGGCTCAGAAATGTTGCTCACAGCTGTAATTGCCTTGTATGAAGCTTTGTGTTGCTTTCCTTTGTTGCATGCAACACAATGGTGTTCACTGGAGAAGGTCTTGAGAGGGAGCCCATGGACCAAACCATTCTTAGCCAGCTTGTTTATGGTCTTGAAATTCACATGTGCCATTCTTCTGTGCCATTTGTTGGATTCATCCACAGAAGCTTTTGCAACCAGACAAGCAAGTGAACCCTCAGGCTGAACATCACTAAGATTGAAGCTGTAAAGGTTGAAAGTCCTTGGAACTTTAAGTTCAACCTGACTTTCATCAGGCAACTTGAAGTCTTTGGACAACACAAAGCAATCATTCTCAGTGAAGAGAACACTGTTCTTCTTGTCACAAATTTGAGAGACAGAGAACAAATTGAAATTTTGGAGTTCCTTCACATAAAGCACATCTTCAAAGTCCAACTTGGCAGTTTTGATAGTTCCCTTCCCAGTAATTATGCCATCTCCTCCTCCAAATGTCACAGTACCTCCATTCAAAGGCACAAAATCATGCAGCCTTTCTAAATTTCCTGTCATACTCCTGGAACATCCACTGTCAACAATGCCAACATCTTTACTTCTAAAAGGAAAATCCTGAGAGAAAGAATACATTTACAACATTAGATACAAGAGAGACCCAAGCCATTGCTGACTTGAGCCTGCCTAGTGGATCAATAAGAATTAAACCCTGGAGATTGATGAGATCCACCATTGATCTTGGACCCCATTTTCATATGTTGGTTATTGATTTTCCAAGAACAACCTGCTGAGGACTTAACAGTAGTTTTCCATCTTGCCCCTCCCTTGTGCATGGTGTTAAAACAAACAGGTCTTATATCATTTTGAAAGTAAGTGCTAGTAGGTCTGCTGAAAGGTCTAGCAGTATTGCTTCTCTAACCAGCAGGATTGATCCTACCGGCAGGAACAGGATAAGCAGCAGCAACAGGCTTATCGGCAGGAATGAACTTATCAGCAGCAACAGGCTTACCAGCAGAAACTGGCTTGCCAGAAGCAACTGAAGTTCTCCTTGCAGCTTGAGGAATATAAGGGGGAATATCATTAACATTTTTCCATACAGACCTATTTTGACAAGCATATATACCCATCTGTTTTTCATAATAGTCACAATCTTTAATGAGATGATCATAACTACGACACACAAAGCAAGATTTCTTTCTAGGGGACTTTTTCTTAACAATAACTTTCTCATTGCAAACAAAATTATTCAAACCAACACATGAAACAAAATTATCCTTAACAGAATTAAAACCACAACCATAATTGTTTGAAACAGAACCACAACTAGAAACATTATTGTTTTTAACACTATCAAAAGAAATATCTTCAAATGCAGCTGTCTTTGATTGAGATACATCAGTAGCTACTTCTGAGGAGAGATCTCCTGATTTTATTGATGCTGACTTGTCACTTGATCCACATGTGGCATAGTCATTAGTCTTGATTTCTGAAGATTTGTCACTGTAAGAACAAGAGACAAATTCATTAGAGTCACAATCAAGATCAGGCAAATTCTTTGCCTTTTTGCCATAAATCATCTGTGAATCATCAGAGTCAACATAGGGGTCTGCAGGTTTAAATGTTCCAGTTATGGGTGGAGGAACATCATTCATTCCTCCCTCCTTCACATACTTTACAGGTTTTCTATAATCTACAGGTTCCGGGTTAAAAACACTATACTCATTAGGGTCATAATATTGATTTGGCCCTATCAGGTCACCGAACCCTAAACCTCTTTTAGTTTTAGTAGACATAGAACTATCAATAAGCATGTGAAGGTTTTTGGATGAGTCTTTCCACTTATCAAATCTAGCCAAGGAATTATCTAGCTTAGACTGCAGATCCTGATTTTCTAACACAACCTTAGCTTTTTCTCTTTCAGAATGTTTAAACTCATTAGTGGCATTTTTTAAATCTCTTTCCAAAACCTTTATTTTTACTTCATAAGCAGACTGTTGTTGTTGATACCAGACCTTTTGTTGTTCTAATGTTTTAACAGCCTTTTTATGAGCCTTAAGTTGAATAAAGTTATCCTTATGTTCACTTTCTATATCATCAAATTCCTGTTTCAATTTAGCATATATAGGTTCACAACCAAATGGGCAGTTTTGTACCTGAGATGGATGACCCATCATTCCAAACTGACCAGCCACTTGTTTCTTCTCACCATATCTTTTTTTTGGGTAAAAGGGTTTAAACCCTGGTAAATATATTACGCCAAAAACAATGAAGTACAATTGACATGGGTGAATCCCATGCCCTCAGCCCGTTACATAGGCGATTTGACTCTACAAATGTAACTAAGCAAAACAACTGCTAAACGCAGAAAAACCAATTACATTTAAATTACAATCTAAATGTAAAAAACAAGGTTCATAAAACCAGATCCATGGTGAGCAACTCTGTGATGAATGATCTTTATAGCTTGGACCACGAGTGCAACACCAACTTCCACTTCCATAATATGACATTGTTGAAGCTTCAAAGATCACAACGAAATCCAAAACAGCCCCAACATTCCTTGATCCATTGCAAACTGCTATTATTATTTTGCAAACAATAATGGCCTAGATAGGATTGGAGTAAAATGCAATACGGATCAAAAATGGAACCATAGGGTGTGAAGACCCTAACATACACAATAAGACCAGATTTAAACAAGGAGAACCAGCAGTAATGTAATACACAGCCATGAACATCCAATAGGGTATAAGACCAAGACCACCACACGACCACTACAAAGAACCGTAGCAGCAGTAATAATACGCAGCATAACACCAGCAGGTCTTGAGAAGAAGCACTAATGTCCATAGAAACGAACATCGCTAAGAACCCTAACTTCCCGTGGAGAAAGCACGACTTACATCCAAGAATCACGATCAAACCAGAATGAACTGATATTACGTGAACATCAAATAGGGATCCCATAAACCCTAACTTCCACGAAAATAAAACAGGTCGCATAAGAGAAACCGGTTTGATTAGAAACCAAAACCTGTTAACGAATGAAAGTATAGACCAGCAACACGAACACATGATCAATATACTAATCAATAGCATACATATCAGTGTAGAATAGGGTTTTTAGGAACCCTAACATGCCATAATAATCGTGTACCAGACCAAAAAGGTATATTGAAACACCGAACACAGCAGATCTGGGAGTACACACTTCGATCACCATAATAGGGCTATGCACCCTAACTTACAGAAGACATACATCTCTCTTTTGAACCCACATAAATAAACTTACATCCAATAGGAACTCATCGGGTAAACTTGCAGCAAATCATAATATACATCAAACCCTAAAAGGATCTGATCGCGTTAAGCACCAGAACAAACAGATCGTATCATAAAGAAACGATCCACATAATATAATGCATGGAAAAGACGAAAACAGCGATTTGGTGATAATATAAAAACTCCACCGACCCACTAATATAATGCCACCAATATAATAAATCGGGAGGAGTAATAACAATAAAATAATGCCACCACAAACGCAAAAAAAGCGAATCAATGAGGACCGACCCACGATGTATAGTAATCCAGTAATATTCAAAACCATGTGTGAATTGAATATTAAAAGTAAAGATAGAATCACTAGGTCGATCATAGAAGTAATGAAAGTGAATCGTTTTTTCCTTTTTCGTCGCCAGAGAGAAAAACGTTTAGGGTTTTCCATGTTCCATTAAAACATTAAAATCAATTATTCTCTTCTCACCATATCCAGCTATCATCCCATAGACCTTCTCTGCTCCACTTGCAACAGCTTTCTCATGATGTTCCCAGTCCACCATCGAATCCACAGATACCAAAGCCTTGGGGTCCTCTGATTCCAACTCTTGAATTTTGAAAGCAGAATACTGAGCTTTATCATCCACCTTCTTATCTGTACATTCCCTGGCAAAATGTCCTGTTTGAGAACATTTATAGCACCTCACCTTCCTTCTGTCAAACCTGGCAGGTTCCTGTCCATCAAAGTTGACCCTTCTTCCTGCCTTCTTTTCAAACCTATCCAATTTCAACGATATCATAGCCACCTGCCATCTTAAGTCCATCTCTTCCAGATCCAATTCATCAACCTGATTGAAATCTTCATAAACAATCTTCTGCTGTGGTGTACTCTCAGCAACAAATGAATGAAGCACCTCCACTACAAGATTATCAGATCTGGTCTGAGCTTTTGGTGTGGCAGGTGAGTAGGAGATTGATGATGTTGATGGTGTTGGACTGTTTCCATATGATGCTTTGTTAGCACCAGAGTTACTAACAAAAGCAGTATGGGTTGGAGTATGGGGTGTATAGGTGGAATACCCTTTGATATCAATTTCAAGGGTTTTCAGCTTGTTGTACAGATCATCAAAGCTCATATAATCCAGTCCTCCTTTGGCCTTGAGTGTTATGGAAACCTGAGACCAGGATGGTGGCAAAGCCCTCAGAAACTTGGTGTTGCAGTCTTCATCGTCCGGCCTAGCTTTCAACTGGTTGAGTTGGCTCAGGATCTTGTGGAATCTGTCATACCCTTTGTGAATCCCCTCAGCCTCAGAGATCTTGAATTCCTGAAACTCTTGCTTGAGCATAGACTTTCTCATCTTTCTGGATTCATCATTCCCTCCAAATCTGGCTTTTACAGCATGCCAGATCTTTCTAGCATCATCCAAGTGATGAAAATCACTCATATGATCCTCTGGAATAGCTTGAAGTAGAAGGGTTCTTGCCTTGGTTTCCCTTTGAACAGCAAGGTGTTCTTCTGCTGTAACAGGTGGCTCTATATAGATATGGCTATCATTATCCCTTCCAGTATTCTTCTTGCTATTTCCCCTAAGAATCACATTCCACAGATTGTAATCACTGTTCGTGATCCAATATTCCATTCTCATGGCCCAGACTTCATACTCATCTTTCTTTAGGTATGGGAATTTAGCATTGTTAGTGGACATAGTGGTGACGATTTGTGTTTGGACTTGTGATGTTTCAGGTTTGGGTTGATGATCTTCCTGGTTAATGACATTGTTTTGAGGGATTTCGTCTTCCATTGAAAGAGGGTTAAGAGATATGAGATCGAACTTTTTCTTCTTTATCAGAGATCCTTACCAGGCTCTGATACCACTTATAGGATCGAGTACTTCGAGCTAGATTGAGCTTGGTTAAACGAGAACCTCTGTATGGAATACAAGTGTTTATGCGGAAACTAAACAACAAGTATAATAAAGAAGAAAAGACAATGAAGACAATGATCCTCTATGGATCAGACTATGAACTAAGAATTGTGTTATTGAATATTGTAATCGTCAAAGGTACATTAAACTCATGGACGGGATGTTTCTTTTATAACAATAAGAAACCCTAACCCTAACCCGTCTTACATGAAAACGTGTGAAGAGATAAACGAGATCTCTTCTAAAAATAAATCTAACAAACTTTCTAAACCTACGGATAACAAACAATAATATCCGCAGCAATAACACTATCGGCAGAAACAAAACAATACTATCGGCAGGAACCAACCGCAGCAGCAATGCAACACTATCGGCAGGAACCAGCTTCACTATCGGCAGCAATGAGAAATTCCTATTTCTCAGAGATCCCAACAATCCTCAACAATCCTCCCAGCCTTATTTCTCAGAGATCCTAACAGTATGATAGACTGAAAGCATTCTTGATTGAACATGAATATACCATGGGAGTGGTAGATAACACACTTTTCACAAAGAAAAGAGATTCACATCTCATCATTGTTCAAATATATGTCGACGACATCATATTTGGCTCAACTTGTCCAGAACTGTGCAATGACTTTTCTAAGATCATGCATGACGAGTTTGAGATGAGCATGATGGGCGAATTAAATTTCTTCCTTGGTTTACAAATTAAGCAAATGGAAGATGGTATCTTCTTTAATCAATCTAAGTATAGTAAGGAAATGATTAAGAAGTTTAGTTTAGAAGAGTCTAAGCCCATGAAAACTCCCATGTCCACGGAAATAAAACTCACGAGAGATGAAGAAGGTGAGTCCGTGGATAGCACTAAGTATAGAGGTATGATAGGAAGTTTACTATACCTCACGGCAAGTAGACCCGACATCATGTTTAGTGTCTGCCTTTGTGCTCGCTTCCAAGAGGATCCCGAAACCTCTCACCTTGAAGCGGTTAAGCGTATCTTCCGATACATTAAAGGCACTATACACTTGGGATTATTTTATCCCATGGGGACCGGTATAGAAACTGTTGTCTATGCCGACTCTGATCATGCGGGAGATTACGTGGATCAAAAAAGTACGAGTGGCGTTTGTACCTTCATGGGTTGTTGTCTAACTTCTTGGTTCTCCAAGAAACAAACGACTCTTGCTATCTCCACAACCGAAGCCGAGTACGTAAGCGCCGGAAAGGCATGTCAACAAGCACTATGGATGAAACAAGCCCTTAATGACTATAGCATACATTTAGATGACGTTCCTATTATGTGTGACAATAAAGGTGCTATTGACTTGAGCAAAAGCCCCGTTCAACACTCCCGTACTAAACACATTGAAATTCGCCACCACTTTCTTCACGATAATGTTCAGAAAGGAAATATTTCTATTGAGAAAGTTCCTTCTCAGGACAACATCGCAGACATCCTAACCAAACCTCTCAAACGAGAATCCTTTAACTACCTCTGTCTAGGTCTAGGAATGATGGAACATATTCCATAAATCTCATGACTCTTGAAGTCATCTCGTGAGTCTGGTTTTGTCTAGTTTAGGTTCCCCTAGTCGAAAGAATTTATTAGGTATAAATTCTCTCCTCGTGTCAAAAAGTCTCACTAAAATAGCGAGACTTATTCGTCAAAAATCAAAATGGGACAGAAAACAGTCCCAGCAGATCACGGCTCCACTAAATGTGGCACGACACCGTTAAATTTAACAGTACCATGGAACCGTGCATCTGGTACATCCCGTATTTCAGTTTCCTTTCCCACATTACTCATTCCAAACCCTCACAACCTCAGCAACTGCTGTCATAACCCAATCTCACAACCCAAAACTCAATTACACCCTTTCAAGATCATATTCAAGACATTGATTTTCAAGATTATCAATCATTGCCACTTTTTCAACATAAATTGTAAGTTATCTTACTCTAATTTTTCCTAATTTTTGAGTCTAGGGCTTGTTCATTGATGAAAATTGAATTGGGGATCTTTCAATTTCTACTATGATATTTTCAAATTGAAGTCATCAACACTAAGACTTTTCAAAACCTTTGGTGTTAAAACATTGAAGTCACCAAACACCCCAATACTAGTATTTCCAAAATTTCACGAAATTAGGACCATGAAATAATTTTCTGTGCATTGTTGATGCAAACTAAAAACACTTTCTCATGCATTCATGATCTCACGAATACTGATCGAATTACATAATCAATAGGTATTTTTTGACATATTTGTTTGAGTAAAAGTAAAATTAGGAGTGTTTGGGTAATCTCATTATTTTCTTTTGAGTCGAGATTACCGCACCTCCACATAGTTTGCATATAGGCACACACTAGGCACGTGTTTAATGAAACTAATCTTTGCTCTAATTTTTCCTAAAAATTTTGTTATAGGAAACAAAAATGTCTCATGAATATGATTTTGATCATCTCCTAACCGATACCTATACACCCGAAATCTCCCGTGAACCCACAACACCCGGTAACCATATTCGTGCCTATGTTAATCTTGAAACCCGTCGGTTTCATGAAGGTCGCGTCATTGATCCATCCCTAGCTTACCATCGGGACATCAACACTTCCTTTAAAGCCATAGGATTCGATTGTCTACTCCACATTAACGAGCACATTTGTCCTCGTTTTGTGTTAGAGTTCTTTCGATAAGTTGAACTCGTACGTAACGATGATCAATCTTTGTCACTTTGGTTTTGGGTCCGAAATTTCAAATTCGTCTTAACCCTTGAGCAATTTGCTCAAATTATTCAAATACCTAATCATGGGCAATGTGCCTATACTGAAGATTGGTGTCTTGAGTCCCTCTTTCACTATCGTGAAGAGGATAGTCCATATAATTCCTACATACCCTCTCCAACCGAACTAATCAAAATCATTCGTACTCACCCTCACCCACATCCAACGAAAATTCATTTGGAAGAAGTCCGTCATGAACTACTTTCTTGGGCAGTCATTCTGCGAGAAAATGTTCTAAGTCTAACAGGAAATCGTGAGCAACTTCCGGCATTGTTGTGCTCATATGATTTACTGTCTCCTAACCCAACAACCATACAATCTTGCTTACTTCTTCGCTAAGCGAATTGTACATCTCAAGGGGAACAAAAATAAATTGATACCCTATGGGATGTTCCTAACCCGTCTCTATCACCACTTCATGACCTTTCACCCTTACCTTCATGGTCCTCAATACTCCCTTTTCACACCAGTCATGAAACCCATAACTGAGTCATATGTCTCAACCATTCTCATTTCCAAATCTTCCACCCACTATGCACCCTTTGATGATCCTAACCATGAAAATGAGATGCATGTTCAAGACAAGAATGTGACAAGAACGGGGGAATGCTCAAGTCATAAGTAGTTATGAAGAGATTAATGTCTCTTACTAGGGTTTATTCTTAATAGACTATATTAGGAATTAATTCTCTAATTATCTTGCATGCTTAATACTTAATCTATCACCTTGCATGAATATTCTATGTGATATTTGGATGATAGTTTATCTTGTCCCTTATGCTTGCATGCTTATGATTATCTTGGAAAATTGCATGATAATCTTTATGTGCTAGATGTAGCATTGTATGGGAAATATTGGGAAAATAAATACTTAGTGAGTTGAGGCACTATCATTTTCAAGAATTAGTTCCCCTAGAAAACATTCCCCTAGCTGCCCAGAACTAGCCTGCACAGGATTTTTTGTTACAACAGTGTCACGGTACCACTAAATAGGGACGGTACCATTAGCCGTGTGGCATTTAGAGGAGCCGTGACCCTGTATAACGGATTTTTCATTGTTGCTCCTACTAACCTATCACCCTAACCTCAAACCTGCAAATCTTGCACCCTCACATACACCCTAAGATTCCCTTGCTACCTCATAACACACTCCCATTCACTTTAATTCAAATTTCACCCCACTTGCCTATATAAGGCCACATCCTTGCAAGATTATCTTGCTCATCATATTCAACCTCACATCACACTAACACCATGTCCTCAACACAAGGATCAACCACCCACATCTCAAAGAAACCTAGGATAACTGTAAGACCACCATCAAAGCCTCTCTTTGTGGATCTTACAAAAGATGATGAAGCCAACACACCACCTTCCCAAACCACTCCTTATTCACCATCTCCACCTAATGCACCCTCCAAAACAACCTCTTCCTACACAACATCTTCATCATCCTTCAACACCACATCCTCAATGGAGTACACACTATCCCCCATAACTCCATTGGACTATAACATGCCAACTCCATCACCAATAAACTTACCACCACCTCCTTCACCTATCATGGGACAACCCATCCAACCTCATCCCTTTGATTTGCATAGTGCTAATTGCCTATGTTGCCTCCACAACCGTAACCTCATCTTCTCCTTGAGAGATGAAATTCATTTCATGTTCTCCTATGTGGAACATCTCTTAACACCACCACCACCCCAACCAATGTCACCATCTCCACCACCTCCTAGCTCACAAAACTATACATTTTCATGTTTAGTCTTCAACAATAAACCCTTAGGACCCCTCTTGAAAATGAAGCTTGCCTCTAGTCATTAGGGATTTATGCTTCTTATTGTCTTCTTTTATGTTTATTATGTAGTCATACATTAGTATGACACTTGTTTGTTTTATGAATGGATATTTTCATTTATGTGGTGGTTTTATTTTTTGGTGGCTTGGATATTTTTCAAATGTGCTACTTGTTAGATATTGTATATATATGTCATCTAACCTTGTTTTGTAGCACGAATCATTGCTCGATTCCTTGGTATTCTCCAAATGAGGGGGAGTATACATCAAGGGGGAGCCTTTGCAACCTTTTTGCTTCGACAAAAAGGGGGAGAAATGGGAGTAAACTCATTAAAAACTTGTTAAAACTAATTTTAACATAAAATGATTTTATGTTTTGTCATAATCAAAAAGGGGGAGATTGTTGAAGCAAATAATGTTCTAAAAACGTTATTTATATCTTTCGATTACTTCACGTTTTGAGGATGACAAAATGTGAAATCACGTTACGTTAAAATTAACGTAAACAAGTTTTTAATCGGAAGATCCCGTTTCCACGCAAATCACTCTAGAACAAATTTACAACTTGACAAATGATAAAAGAAGTGAATTTGTGTTTTGAGAGTTTACATTTTAATGGGACAAAACATTATTTTTTTTCAAAAATACACATGACAAATTATTTTTAAAATATTAAGAAATGTTTTAATGGAAAAATAAGTTTGAAAATCACAACTATTTTCCCCCCCAAAATCAGCTCCAACCTTCCCCAAATAAGTTTTCACCAGAAAAGACAAAATTTGGAGCGTCCTAGTCTAGGACGGCTCCATGGTTCCACTAAATTTAGTGGAGCCGTGGCATGTTTACTGGAGCCGTCCGTACTATTTTTTCTGTAACGTTCAGATTTTCTTTGCCTATAAATACCAACCCCATTCACAGTTTTTAGGCAACTTTTCACGCAGAAAAACTCCTGAGTTTAAAACTCTCACACCTTTTATTCTTTTTGATCATTTAGATTAGTTTTCTTTTGTTTTAAGAGTGATCCAATCATCCACCAAGAGATCCTCTTCATTCCTCTTCATTAGCAAGAGAAGAACACAAATATCCAAGTTGATACAAGGTGTTATCATTCCTCTTCCAAGTGCAAGAGAAGAACTCAAGGTATCAAAGAAGATACAAGGGTTATAGTTGTTAGGTCTTTGTAACACTTGTTACAACCTTGTTGTATCATAGCATACATCAAGTTTATTTATCTTTTGTGAGTGAGAGTGAAGATCAAGTGTGATCTTATAGAGATAGTGAACATCTCTTAAAGCTATTGGGCTTGTGTGATTGATCAAGAAGATCAAGGGTCGATAGGATAGTGTTAGTTTAGTGAGTGTTGATCATTGTGATCGTGTTGAGACCTTGGTGATCTCTTGAAGCCATTGGGCTTGAGTGATTGGTCACGTGGACCTTGGTAGATTGGTGCTAGCTAAGATTAGCACTCGACATTTAGCTTAGTGTCGGAAATAGGATAACCGACGTGTACGGTTTTCTCCGCCTGAAGGGAGGTTGTTGACATAGTGCTTGAAACTCTCGAGTGTGGTACTCGGGGAGTGGAGTAGGGCGAAGAAGAGCTTCGTAGCTGAACCACTATAAATCCTCTGTCTCGGTTTGATCTTTCCAACTCTATCTTTTATTTCCTTTACTTTATTAGTTAGTTTAGAGTGTAGTTCATATTGGTGTTGATTGATCACACATAAAGTTCGAATCATAGTTTCCAATAACAAAGCTTTTAAAACAAGATTTTTAAAAGAACCTAAAAACCGGTAAAAGTATTCAACCCCTTCTAGTTTTCCACATTAACTTTAAAAAAAAATTAATTTCTTAGCATATAAGATATAAGTACCAGTCTTCAAACCTACGGTACAAGTCTTTAATGCATAACAACTAATAACTAATAAAAACCTTAATAATAACCATCTTAAAGGAATCCTTTGTAGTAATTTCACATATCAACTTTTAAAATAAGTTTATTATTTTATAAAATAAATGTACAAACCCATAAACCTATGGTACAACCCATTAATGCATAATAACTTAAAAATTCATTTAATTACCTTAAAACTCTAATAAAGATTTTATAAAAATTATATAAATTAAGGAACTATTAAAATTATATTTTTCTTATTTTCTACACCCTAGTACAACATCCCTAAAGCTAGAGTACAACTTCCCAAAGCACAAATCATTTTCTTCACATATATGTAAAATTGAAACATATGTTTTTATGTCATAAAACTCTAAAAATCCATTTCTAAAAATTCCTAAACCCTAGAAACCCTAACCTAGTCTTAAACCCTAGAGTACTATACCCTAAAGCTTAGTGTGCTTCGCCCTTAAGCATAATTCGAGCCAACCCCTTCTAATTCCTTTAGTCTAGTTCGAATACATCAAGACTCAAACCAAAGCTATATTTTTCTTAAACCCTAAGCCACCAAATGAAAGAACATAACCCCTCCACATCCCCCCTTCTCTAGAAGATAGGTACATGTATGGTTTTAGGACAAAACACATCATCACCACCTTATATACACATCACCACACCACATCCTCCCTTTGTGGCCTCTTCTCCATCAACCAACAAAACAACTAAACCTAAGGTTCATATAGATCCACCCCAAACATTCATCTCTATATATAAACCAACCCACAAACTCCCTATGCCTCCCATACCACTCGAACCAAAATCCACATTTCTTATACTCCTACATTTCTGTCACCGCAACCCTAAATCAAGACCAAGAACACTCATAGGAAGCCAAGAAGGAAGCTAGGAGCATTGCTGATCAAGTTTCAAAACCCTAAATCCCATAAAACCCTAATCGAGCCATCTAACTTAGTAAGTATTCTAAACCAATTATATTTCTTTTTATACATTTGTTATACTCTCAAAACTATAATAAATAATCACTAATGATGAGTTGTAACTTAAAATTTTGAAATTTTCTTTCTTTCCTTTCTTTTGGATCTTATCGAGCAAGCAAAAACAAACACGCTTAGAAATTATTTTTACACATCAACAAAATCTAAAACAAGTTAGAAATAATCTAGACATATCATAGATACTAGAAACAATCAAAGATTCCTAGTTTGTAAGCGTTAGAATCAAAAACAAAACCCTTTTTGTGTATATAAAGCTGTCGAAGACAGCAGCAGACCCTGAGTTTGCAAGCTCAGTTTTGACCACTAAATGAAGTCTAAAAATTCTAGATTTTTGTACAAACGTAGCTCACTGAGGTATCTAACTATAGGAAAAAGAATGAAGTAATTTCGTTAAGAAACGTGTGAGATATGGCCATTTATTGTGTTGTGTTTTCTGACCCGACGAGACAAACCAAACACCCCAAAAATAAATTATTTTGAGCTCATGGGTTCGAATCATGGACTGAATTTTTGTAGAAATCAAGTTTATAAACTAATAAACAAGTTTACAAAAGAGTCGTAAAAAGTTTTGTTATAAATCGTAAAGTATATAGCGTTTTTAAAGAATAAGGATGTCGTGTGTAACGACGAGGGAGTCTCAAGGGTATTTCTTGCCAAAACTCTAACTAGTATTATAATAAGGACTTAAAATGCAGTCAACCTAAACCCTAGGGATAGAAGATGTCATTTTTGAAACTATACTGGTAAAAGTTGTCATTTAACCAAAGTTGAGGGGTAAAAATTGTAATTTTGTGAAAGTTGAGGGTGAAATTTGTCAATATATGAAAGTTCAAGGGTAAAAGTTGTCAACATATAAAACTTTAGGGAAAGAAGTGAAATTTTTTAATTAATATTATTATAATTAATATTATTATAATTAATATTATAATTATAATTATTATTAATATTATTTTTATTATTATTATAATTCTTATTAATAATAAGAATTTAAAAATACGTTTTAATCAATAACGAACGAACGAACGAATGATCTATTTAACGAACGAACGAGGTATTTAGTTAACGAACGAACGGAACGAACCCATAAAAATAAGTAATAAGATAAAATCTTATAACTTTTGGAGAAACTTCATGTTGTAACAAAATTAACATTTAAACGATAACGAAAACGTTATAAAACGAACAAATAAACTTAATTATAATCAAGAGCGATTACTAAAAGATAACGTACCAATTCAGGTAGCGTGCCAGAGACGTTTATAAACTTTAGTTAAATCCGTTTAACGTTCAGACTGATCAAGGTGAGTTCATAGTCCCACTTTTATTTAAACGTTTTACAAACTTGTGGGGAGATACATGCTTCTAAATCGAACATGAGTATTTTTTATTGTTATTGCACTAGGTTAACTTATTGTCTATTTTTATTTAAAAAGTCCCTCATATCATGCACCATTAGTCACCCGCAGGGTGAGCATGAATATAGTGAATAGATCTATTGGCCTGACGACCCATTTGTATTAGTCGGATGGATATCCCTCTGGGGTAGCCGGTTATGCAAATGCATTATATTTGATATCTATAAAGAGTTCTAGACAGACTCCTACTCGGGGGCGAGACCACTTTCATTTAATTATGTTTGTGGAACCTGGACACTATCAACGCATTGCGTGTCATGAGGCTTAGTGCAATATATCGTACTGTGATTTTATACTTTATGCTTGACTCGTGTTCAAAATGACTATAAAACACTATGGATTCACTCAACCTTTGTGTTGACTTTTTAAGCATGTTTATCTCAGGTATCTAGAAGTATGACTATTGGCACGGAGTGGCGATGGATTATATTTAATAAATAGAAAGGTGTCTACTTTGTTATCATTCAAAAGAATAATGTAACTTTTATAACGTATTTCTAAACTTCCCTCTGGGACCTATATTTTGTACTCTGATATTAAATAAATGAATGATACCAATTTTATTTAAAACTTCTCTTTTTGAGTCATTTTCTATTATCATGACTACGAACCATGACATAACACCCCAACTTATATTTCCGCTGCGAATATCGAAAATGGGGGTGTTACAAAACTGAGCTAAATTGTGAGTTTGGTTGTTATGGATTCGAATTCAGTAGGTGATAAGTTTTAAGGGAGTGTGATGAATAGTACATGGTATTGTTTATTATATAAAATAAAACTGCCTGTGCAGATGACGGATCCAGTGGATCCAAAACAAGGGATCCGCCCTTGTTGTTGATTGGATCCGCGGGATCAGAACACAGGTTTTGGTTTATTGCCAAGTTTGGTTAAACTAGGATTTGAGCTAATGTTTTATCTAATCACTAGGTTCCATTAATCCTAAGCCAAGTCTAAGATAGTTGAAAGGTTCTCTTTTGAGAGGTTTAGTGAGAATATCGGCAATGTTGTCCTCTGAGGAAACTTTCTCAATTGAGATATTTCCCTTCTGAACATTGTCATGTAGGAAGTGATGACGTATTTCTATGTGTTTGGTTCTAGCGTGTTGGACTGGATTTTTACTGAGATCGATGGCTCCATTATTGTCGCAAAGAATGGGGATATTGTTGAGTTCAATTCCATAGTCGACGAGAGCTTGTTTCATCCATAGTGCTTGTTGACACGCTTTTCCTGCTGACACGTATTCTGCTTCAGTTTTTGATATTGCAAGAGCCGTTTGTTTCTTAGCGCACCATGAGGTGAGACAATGTCCTACAAAGGTACAAATACCGCTAGTACTTTTTCTATCAACATAGTCACCGGCATGGTCTGAGTCGGCATACACTATGGTTTCTACACCCGTTCCTTTGGGATACCATAGTCCTAAATGTGTAGTGCCTTTTATGTATCTAAATATTCGTTTAACTGCTTCAAGATGGGATATTTTGGGATCTTCTTGGAAACGTGCACATAGACAAACACTAAACACAATATCCGGCCTGCTAGCCGTAAGATAGAGCAAACTACCAATCATTCCTCTATATTTAGTGCTATCTACGGATTCATTTTCTTCATCTTTTGTGAGTTTGGTTTCAGTGGACATGGGTGTTTTCACGGGTTTTGAATCTTCAAGACCAAACCTCTTAAGCATATCTTTGATATACTTTGATTGGTTGAAGAATATCCCATCTTCCAATTGTTTTATTTGGAGACCTAAGAAAAAGTTTAGTTCCCCCATCATACTCATTTCAAACTCGCCATGCATGATTTTTGAAAAATCGTCGCATAACTCTTGACAAGTTGAACCGAATATAATGTCATCCACATATATCTGGACGATGATAATATGTGATCCCTTTTTCTTGGTGAAGAGAGTATTGTCTACTAGGCCCATGGTATACTTATGGTCAACTAGGAAGGTCTTAAGTCGATCATACCAAGCTTTTGGTGCTTGCTTAAGTCCGTATAAATATTTCTTGAGTTTGTAAACACGATTAGGTTTTTCAAAATCGGCAAAGCCGGGAGGTTGTGCAACATAAATTTCTTCATTAATAAATCCATTTAAAAATGCACTTTTGACATCCATTTGAAATAATTTAAAATCATGTGCACATGCATATGCAAGTAGTATCCTGATTGACTCTAGTCTAGCTACGGGTGCAAATGTTTCATCATAATCTATACCTTCTTGTTGATTATAGCCTTGTGCTACGAGCCTAGCTTTGTTTCTAGAGACTACACCATTTTCATCCATTTTGTTTCTAAAAACCCACTTTGTACCGATTATAGTTTGATTTTTAAGTTGTGGAACTAATGTCCAAACGTCATTTCTAACAAATTGATTTAATTCTTCTTGCATAGCGATAACCCAAGATTCATCTTTTATAGCTTCATTTACATTTTTAGGTTCAATTGTTGAAACGAAGCAAAAGAAATTACTTTCATTTTGAGCTTTAGATCTTAATGTTCTGTTAGGAATTAAGCTTAAGCAGTTAAGACTATTGAAAGTAACAGTTAGAACTGTTGAAGGAAGAAGTTAAGACTGCTGAAGGAGTGTTGAAGACATGAGCAGTTAAGACTGCTGAGTGAAGAAGTTAAGACTAGTTATGATTTATGTAAAGTAGATAATTATGGAAAATATATTGTGTATATCGTAAAAGAATAGATTGATAGTTATCTTGTACAGGAATCCTTAGTCTATAAAAGGATTGCCTAGGTTAAGGTTTTATATACACAAGATACACGAACACAACACATATACGTATTAGAAAGATTCAAGGTTGTAAACCCTAGTGATAGGAAGATCACTCGTATTATTATTCTAATAATATTGAATCGTTAAAGGTTATTATTCTGTGTTTCTTTGTTTCATTCAATTCATACAAAACACAACAAGGTCTTCTAAGTGCTAGCTAGTAAATTCCGCGTGCTAGACTAAGTATAATTCTTCGTATCACATCTAACACAAGGAGTGTGTGTAGATCCGGTCAAGTGGTATCAGAGACAGGTTGCTGATACATAGATTTAGAAGATCCGAGAAGAACAAAGATGGACATGGAAACAACACCATCCACAACTAACATTGCTGCTAAGCTTCCTATGCTTAAACCTAATGAATTCGATATGTGGAGACTTCGTATTGAGCAGTTTTTCCAAGTGCAGGACTATGCACTATGGGAGATCATTGAAGATGGAAACTCGTTTACCCCTGTTGTAACAACAACTGTTGTTGAAGGTAAATCTGAGACTACAGTGCAGATAAAGCCGACTACTAATGAAGAGAAGGCAAGATACAAGAATGATATCAAGGCTAGGAGTTTGCTTCTGATGACTATTCCCAATGATTAGTTGCTGAATTTTAGTAAGTTCAAGTGTGCTAAATCACTTTTCGAAGCTATTGTAGCAAGATATGGTGGGAATGAAGCCACGAAGAAAACTCAGAAGACTCTTCTCAAGCATCAGTTGGAGAACTTTACTGCAACAAGTAATGAGTCGTTGGATCATATGTTCAATAGGCTTCAAAAGTTGGTGAGTCAACTGGCTGTTTTAGGGATTGAGATGCCTCAGGAAGATCTCAACTCAAAGTTTCTAAGAAGTCTACCTTGTGAATGGGCTATGCATGTGGTAGTATGGAAAAACAAGCCTGATATAGATTCCATGAGCTTAATGGATCTATATAGCAACTTCAAGATAATTGAACATGAGATTAAGAAGTCTGCTGGATCAAGTTCAAGTTCAAGCTCAGGGAATTTGGCCTTTGTATCAACTCCCAGTTCCTCAAATCCAAATGAAGAAGTGCAAGTTGCTGGAACAGTTGGAACTGTTAGTGCAAATCTTGGTACTGCTAGCACCTCGAGCAGTACTAGTGGACTTTTGAATGATGATACTTATTGTGCTTTCCTGACTACTCAGCACAATGGAAGTATGTTGACTCATTCAGATCTTCAAGAGATTGATGAAGATGATATTGAAGAGATGGATATTAAGTGGCAGCTCTCTCTTCTCAGTTTGAGAGCTAGAAGATACTTGAAGAAGACTGGCAAGAAGATTGTCATAAACAGTAATGATGTTGCAGGGTATGACAAATCCAAGATTGAGTGCTACAATTGCCACAAGAAAGGTCATTACTCAAGGGAGTGCAGATTGCCAAGTCAACAAGATGGAAAGAGTAAAGCATATGGAAACAAGTCAAGAATTGTGGAGGTTACTGATTCAAGCTCGAAAGCTATGGTTGCTATTGATGGCTTAGGATTTGACTGGAGCTATATTGCAGAGGAGGAAGCAGAAGCATCTACAGAGGTTGCTCTCATGGCATTTTCTGATTCTGAGGTACAAGTTTCAAAATGTTCTAAATCTTGTGAAGCTTTAAAAGAATTAGAAACACTTAAAACAAAATATGAGAGTCAGTGGAAAGAATTAAGAGAAACTGCTTTTAGCTTAGCAAATCATAAGAGAGCTTTAGCTGTGTTAGAAGAGAAAATTATTCATTATCAAAACAATGAGTCTAAGTTTTCTGATGATATGATTATTGTTAAGAGGGACTTACTGTTTAGAGAGAATGATATCACTGTCTTAAAACATGAGCTAGAACAGGTTAAGAAAGCTAAGGAGAACATTCAGATGAGTGTAGATACACTTGAATACACATCACAAGGTGTTAAAAAGATAATTGAGAGTCAGATTCAGAATAAAGCTAAGTCAGGCCTAGGATATAAGTCAGTTCCACCTCCTTATAGAGGAATTCCATCACCTAAAGGTATAGACTTAGAACATACAGGACTCCCTGAATTTCAATTACCTGAACTTAACTATGGTCCTCAACCTAAGAAGGATGTAGTTGATAAACATGTGTTTGTTAGTGCCAGTGATAAGTCACTATCTGAGGACAAGGTGTCTTCTGATAGATCCTCACCTAAGGACTCAGATGCTCCAACAATTGAGGAATGGACTTCTGATGATGAGGATGATCAGGCTGTGGATAAGCCTATTAGTGATAAAGTGGAGGAACCAAAAGTTCCAAAGATGGTTAAACCTGAGACTGTTAGGCCTAGTTCTAATGCCAAACCTTTTAGACCAACAGTTAGGTATGCAGAGATGTATAGAACCACAAACAAGCCAAGAGGTAACCAGAGGAATTGGAATGACCTCAAATCCCACCAATTAGGAAAGGATTTTGTTTGCTATAGGAAAGCTTGTTACTCTTGTGGTAGTTTTGATCATCTAGCAGATTATTGTGATAAATGGGTATCTGGATATACAAATCATAGGTTGAGCATTGCAAGACCTCAATCTTTTCTTAGGAATGATAGGATGATACCTAGATCAGTTCTTTTAAGGTCTGGACCTAGAGCAGTTCCAACTGCTAGACCAGCAGTTCCAACTGCTAGACCAACAGTTCCAACTGTCAGACCTATGAGACCATTTCACCCAAGGCCACCAGTTCAAAATCAAATAAATGTTTTTAAACCATCTTACACAACTGGTAAAAGAACTTTTTATGAGAAAGCAGTGGTGAAAAACCAAGTTTGGAAACCTAAGGTAACAACTGCCAAGCCAGCAGTTCCAACTGCTAGCAGGGTAATTGGTACTGGTGTGAATAAAAACACTACTAAGGGAAACATGGGAAATGGAGTGAATGCTTCAGCATGTTGGGTATGGAGACCAATTCAACCCAATGGTGCTAAGACTATTTTGAAAAGAATAAATTATGTTGATGCTAGAGGAAAGCCTAAGTCTGATTTGGCTTGGGTTACACAAGGAACTTAATTTTTCTTGTTATATGCATTGTTAGTCATGTGCTTGTATTTGGAATTCTTTGTTTTTGGACTAACAATTGCAGGATTGGAGAGTAAACACCAAGGGATTATGAATGCTTGATGTTTTGGACTAACTGGTGTTCTGGAGATTAGTATGTGATTCTTGTATACAACAAATGGTAATTGGTTCACCATGTCTTATCAACATAAGAACCAACTAGTCCAGAGCAAACGGTTTCTGGTAAAGACTAATCAAATCCGTTTATGGTTGATAATTTACCAAAAATTGTATGGTTATCAGCTCACCATATCTAAATGTGAAGAGTTGGCTAGTCCAAAGCAAACGGCTATTGGTAAAGACATATCAAATCCGTTGATAGCTGATAGTTTGCTAAAAACTATGTTTGAGCCATGTTATTTTTAAAATTCTTATTTCAAAAGTTGGGACGGCTAAAATAAAAATTTTCAACAGTTGAGACGGGTAGTACAAAATATTGGAACGGTTCAACTAACCGTTATGACTGACGTATCGGTAATTAATTTTGGAGTAAAAACTAGCCGTTGGCGGTTTGTTGAGATTTTTACTGGTTGAATTACGGATTTCAAGGGATCCTCTTATAGATATTTTTAACTTTTATTTTATTATATTCTTATACTAAAATAAATAGTTACCATATTTCTTAAGTCGGTCAACTTTAAACCCTAACTCTCTCCATAAACTCTCAATTTTACTTTCATCTTCTATCTTTTCACTCACCATTATTACTATTCACGGCTGTTAACTAACATTTGTTACTAAGAATGGCAAGATTGGATTTTGCTAAGCATCACAACCAGGTTGCGTTTTTAGAGAGAACAGAGCACGGAGATGGGCCAAAATTTTATGAGGTTGTGGATTTTCTCAACAACTCTCACATAAGGTATGCTCTAACTGTTTCTCCTACTCTTTCTGTTTCGCACATCACACAGTTCTGGCAGAATTCATCTATCTTGACACGTGGTGCTGGAAACATAGAAATTCATACTAAAGTAGATGGCATTAAATTTGTTTTTACCGAGTCTATACTTAGGAGACATCTTAAACTAAATGACTCAGATGGTATCGACACTATGCTAAATACTGAAATTTGGGAAGAACTTGAAAAAATGGGGTATAATACATCTGAACATAAGTTGACTTTTCAAAAGGCATGTTTTTCACCCCAATGGAGATTTTTGATACATACTCTTCTATTATGTTTAAGTAATAAAAAGACTGATTGGGAACAATTCAGTAGCAATATTGCTATTGCTCTCATTTGCTTGTCTACAAACAGAGTTTTTAACTGGTCAAAATATATTTTTGAGGGTATGGCATCAAATGTTGATAGTAAAACAAAGTTTTTAATGTATCCCAGGTTTGTTCAAACAATTTTGAATAAAAAGAA
Organism: Artemisia tridentata subsp. tridentata; assembly: GCA_021014915.2. Classification (NCBI taxonomy): domain Eukaryota; kingdom Viridiplantae; phylum Streptophyta; class Magnoliopsida; order Asterales; family Asteraceae; genus Artemisia; species Artemisia tridentata. The sequence continues at coordinate 72,633,747 of CP139507.1, forward strand.
AAACTTGCTTACAGAACCAACTAAAAATTTTCCTACGCCTAGTCTACAATCAAAGGTTTTTCAAAATATGACTATGGCTAGTAAACTTTTTCAAGGGGAACCAGTTCCATTATTTCCTCACATGATTCAAACTGAGTTGGGTGAAGGTTCAGAAGTTCCAACCGATCCCCATCACACATCCACTCAAGTATTTGAAACAACCCAACAACCACCTATCACTTATAGGAGAAGGTCTAAACCTAGTCTAACTAGGGTTGTGACTGAATCCTTGCCCAAAGATTCACCTCTCGTAGCAGGTAACACAGCTAGAAGTGATGAGGGTAGTTCTTCACAAACTGAATTGACGGCTTTATGTACCAAGTTAGTAGCTCAGGTTGACACTTTGGAGAAGGAGCTAAAGAAAACCAAGGAGGAATTCAAATCTCACAAGGAGACATTTGCCAGAGTTTACACAAAGCTTACAAAAAGGGTGAAGAAGCTTGAAGAACAGTTGCAAAAGAAAAGGGCAAGAGTGGTATTGGATGATTCTTCTGATGATGATGATTCAGATGGCTCTGAAGGGGATGATAAAAATTCTTCCAGACAGGGGAGGAAATCTGGTAAAGAAAGGAAATTTGAAGAAAAGGATAGATCAGGATCTCAGGGGAGGTATGAAGAAGGTTCTGAACAGGAAAAAGGTTATGATAAAGGTTCAGGTTCTGGTAATATTCATGAAGATTCAGCTGAAGCAGTTCCTTATGAAGAAGTAGTTCAAACTGCTGAGACAGAGCAAGAAAAAGAGCAAGTAACAGTTCAAACTGCTGAGTCAGAACAACAAGCAGTTCCAACTGAAGAAACTTCTGCTGAACAAGAATATGAAAGGAGAAGAGCAAATAAAGGAAAGAAACCTATGACATCTGAAGAAGAGGTTGCTGTTCAAGAACTTGAAAGACTTAAAAGGTTGAAGCCAAAAACTAAAGAACAGATTGATCATGATGCAGAGGTTGCAAGGTTAATGTTAAAAGAAGATTTGGCTGATAAGGAAGCTGAAAAGGAAGCTAAACAAGCCCAGATGGAACATGATGAAGAATTTGCAAGGAAATTAGCTGCTGATGATATGAGGAATATAGCTGAATTCATGGGAAGGAAAAGATCAAATGAAGTAGATGAAGAAGAATTCAATGATCAGTTGCAATATTTTCTAGATTCTGATGTGATGGTAAGAGCACAAGCTTCTATGGTTCTTAGAGATCAAGAGTTAAATGAAGATGAGAAGTCAGAGGAGCTTAAGGAATTTATACTCAAGAAGAATAGAGTTACAAAGTGGGAAGATCTGATTCATAGAATAAGAGTAAGCCATAAGTCAGGGTACAAGACTAAGTTACCTACAAAAAGAGAACTTGTTGAGGATATGAAGCATTATTTGAAGAACTCAGCAAACTACTCTATGAAAGATTTCAAGGGAAAGTCTTATGCTATTATTGAAAAAGAATTCTGTGAAACTTATGCAGTTTTGAATTCTCCAAAAAGAAGTGTCAAAACAGGTAGGAAGAGGGAAGCAGAATTTATGAAATCAGAAGTTGCTAAGAAACAAAAGTCTGATGAAGAAGGATTAACTGATGAGAAGATTAAAACCATGATGGTAATTATTCCAGAGGATTCTTACATTAAACCTTTGCAGGTCAAACATCCAATAATTGACTGGGAAGTGTTTACTGATGGTAGAATGAAGGGTTGGAAGATTATCAGGTTAGGAGATATTTCTGAAAGATATAAGTTGTTTGAAGATTTGCTTAAAGGATTTGACAGAGAAGATCTAAATCAACTTTGGAGTTTAGTGAAAGAGAAGTTCAGAGATATTGATCCAGTTGAAGATAAAGACAAAGAACTATGGGTACAATTGAAGAGATTGTATGAACCAGATGGTGGAGAATCGATTTGGAGATTTCAAGCTCAAGTCAAGGATATCTCATGGAAATTATTTGGTACATGTGGAGTACACAGAGTATCTACAAAGGAAGGATTAGAGATATATATGCTGGTTGAAAAGAATTATCCACTCAGACCAGGTGTGTTGACTATGCTGGTATTTACTAAACTGGAAGCTAATGAAGAGTCTGAGATGGCTAATATGCTGGTAACGAAGATATTCAACCTTGCACAAGAAGTAAAAGCTGGATCTAAGAGATTTTCTTGATGAGTATTTGAAAGAATTTTCAGCATTAAGAAGAAGAAGCTTAATTTGAAGAAACTTAATGATTGGGAAGAAATCATAAGTTTAGGGGAGGATTGTTAGGAATTAACCTTAAGCAGTTAAGACTGTTGAAAGTAACAGTTAGAACTGTTGAAGGAAAAAGTTAAGACTGCTGAAGGAGTGTTGAAGACATGAGCAGTTAAGACTGCTGAGTGAAGAAGTTAAGATTGGTTATGATTTATGTAAAGTAGATAATTATGGAAAATATATTGTGTATATTGTATAAGAATAGATTGATAGTTATCTTGTACAGGAATCCTTAGTCTATAAAAGGATTGCCTAGGTTAAGGTTTTATATACACAAGATACACGAACACAACACATATACGTATTAGAAAGATTCAAGGTTGTAAACCCTAGTGATAAGAAGATCACTCGTATTATTATTCCAATAATATTGAATCGTTAAAGGTTATTATTCTGTGTTTCTTTGTTTCATTCAATTCATACAACACACATCAAGGTCTTCTAAGTGCTAGCTAGTAAATTCCGCGAGCTAGACTAAGTATAATTCTTCGTATCACATCTAACACATGGAGTGTCTGTAGATCCGGTCATGTTCGTTCATTTATTTTTCCAACGACGTTTTCTAATGGATGACTTTTGGTTTCCTTAATACTTGTGATTTCTCTTTTAGCCGGTTCTATTTCTTTGTCACTTTCAATATTTTCTTGGTTTTGGACCATTTGACTTTCAACTAAGTCATCATCTACCAAAGGTGATGTCTTAGGAGGTGGACTTTCGTCGAATGTTACGTTCAACGATTCCTCGACTCTTGAGGTTTCTTTGTTCAAAACGATGTACGCTTTACTATTTTGTGAGTATCCAAGAAATACACCTTCATACGACTTTGGTTTGAATTTGGTGAGATAGTCTTTTGTGTTTAAAATAAAACATTTGCTTCCAAAAACTTTAAAGTATCCTAATGTGGGCTTTTTGCCTCTGTAAAGTTCATATGGAGTTTTCTTTAGGAATGGTCTAATTAACACACGATTTAGGATATATGTTGATGTATCTACAGTGTGACACCAAAACTTTTGTGGTATGTTTTGTTCATTTAACATAGTTCTACTCATTTCTTGAATTGTTCTATTTTTACGTTCTACTACACCATTTGATTGAGGTATTCGAGGAGCCGAGAAATTATGTGAAATGCCATTAGCATCACAAAAAGCTCTGAATTGGGTTTCGTTGTCAAATTCTCTACCATGGTTGGTTCTTATTGATACTATATTGTTTCCTACTTGGTTTTGAATTATTTTACTTACAATTTCAAATTTATCAAATGCTTCATTTTTAGTTTTCAAAAAATTTGTCCATGTATACCTAGAGTAATCATCTACTCTAACTAAAGTGTAAAAGTTTCCTCCATAACTTTGTATAGCGGTTGGACCAAACAAATCCATATGCAACAATTCTAGACACCTAGATGTAGACACCATGTTTTTAGCCTTATGGCTATTATGAACTTGTTTCCCAATTTTGCAAGCATCACAAAAGTGTTGGTCATATTTCAACTTAGGTAGGTTCCTAACGAGTTCCTTAGATGATAAAGATTGAATTAACCTCATGTTGGCGTGACCTAAGCGTCGATCCATAGAGTTGAGTTTTCGTCCAAGGAAGTAAGACAAAGCTTGTCTTTAGGTGTTTTATCTAATTTCATAACATATATGTTATTCTTTAAAACACCTTTTCCTACAATTATGCCATCTTTAAGTATTTTGCTTCCATTTTCACTGAAAAGGACATTATACTTTTTGCGGCACAATTGACTTATACTAAGCAAGTTAAAACCTAAATTATCTACATGAGCAACATCATCAATAGAGAGAGAGTCATGAGAGATCGTACCTTTTCCAATGATTTTACTTTTAAGTTTTTACCGAATGTGACATTACCTCCGTCGTACACTTGGTAGGTTGAGAAAAGGCTTTTGTTTCCCATCATGTGCCTTGAGCACCCACTATCTTTGATCCACTCATCAGGTTTAAGTTTAACTTTTAGGCATACCTAAGTTCAAGAAAGACTCAAGCGTTTGGTCCCCAATATCTCATGGGTCCGTTTGGGTTAAACATAACATTATCATGATTCATGTAGGGAAATGGTGGAAAATTGTTCCACGGCATGTAATTAGGACCATGAAAGTTTCTAGGCATGTTTTGGTTCCAATTATATTGATAAGTATGTTGTGGGTTAACATTACTCTTTGGAAAGGGATGTTTGGGAAAACTAGTTTGAGGTCTCTGTTGCATCGTTTTAACTCTATATTCATTTCTAGCTTGACCTCTTCCTATAGAAACTGCCAGTTTTTGTTTGTTGTTAGTTATACTAGTACTTGGTTTTCTACTGACTCTAACGAATTTTGTATGGTCAGTTTTAAGAGCCTTCTGTTCAACTTCTGTACCCGCGGATCCCTTGGGTACAACTGGCGAATCCAAAACTTTGGATCCGTCGGATCCGTGGGCTTCTGACTTGGTTGGAACAGTTTCTTTTTCCTTCGCAGTCTGTTTCTTAAAATCACTTAAGGTTTCTAGTTTCATAAAACCTAGTCCGGTTTATCATGAGGTAGTTTTTGTATCTTCGTTATTTCATCTGCACAACTTATGTTTTTATCAAACTTTTTAAATTTGGAATTTTGTTTAATTAAATCTTTCTGTGTGGATTTTAGTGTTTCCAACTCTAATTTTAGTTCTTGGCAAGAGACACATGTTTCTTTACTACTTTTACCTTTTTTCATTCGTATCTCTTTTTCTTTAAGCCAAAATACTTCATTTTCTAAAAGTGTTGTTTTTGTTTTCAAAAATTTGTTTTTTTTTATGATTTTTAAAGTGACGTCACATAGTTTAATCTATTCTACACTACTAGAAAAAGGGCTATCCTTGACTTGCTTTTTATGACCCACGCTAAAAGATGACGCGCAAAGAGCAAAGTCATAAAATAAGAGTCATTTTGAGTAAATTTTCTATTGGGGATGACTCGTTTTCAGAAGCGTCATAACATATGGGTCATAATTATCTATTTCCACCTAATATACTACTTCCACCTAATAAACACACACACCCAACCAACACACACACCAAAAAACTCTCTGCAACCCCTCCTGCTCTCTATCCAAACCCGCCGCCCTCTCTATCCATCTTCGGTACAAATACAATCGCCGCCTCCTTTTCCGGCCACCAACACCATCGGTGCCACCATCTGAGGTAGTTATTCCCTACTATCTTTATATTTCTTGATTTCTTTCTTTTAATTTTATTTATTTTTGTTTTTCAGATTTGGGGTTTTCATCACCGGCCACCAACACCATCGGTGCCTCCTTCTCCGGCCACCAACACCATCAGTGCCACCATCTCATATTTATTTTCCCTACTATCTTTATATTTCGTGATTTGTTTTTCTATTATTATTATTTTTTCTTCAGATCTGGGTTTTTCATCACCGGCCACCAACATCATCGGCGCCACCATCTGAGGTAGTTATTCCCTACTATCTTTATATTTCTTGATTTCTTTCTTTTAATTTTATTATTATTTGTCTATGTTTGTCATGTCTTAGATAGATGATGACATTTAACTATTTTGTTATTCAAGATGCTTGTTCAGAAAAAAATAAAAAAATAATACTCCGTAATAAAAATTTGAAGATGCTGAAATTGTTATTTTGGGTTATATATTTATTTATTTGTAATTGTTGTCATTAATATTTATTGTATTGCATCTCTTGTTTGGGAATATGATTGACCCTTCAAAAGTAACTACAGTATTTATTTTTTTGCTGAAAAGGGCAAAAAATTGGTACAATGATATTATTATTTTTAATAGTGGAAAAAGCAAATTTGACATTGTGTTCCTAAAAAAGAAGAAAGAAAAAAGAACTTAAAAAATGAAAGCTATGGTAAATCTGCTTGTGTAATTCGGATTGGATTTAACATGAAAAACAATAACATGTATATAGTTTTAACCATCTTAAAGTTAACATCTTTTTGAAGAATGAGTATATTATGGCATTGAATATGGTAGTAGATGATTGTATGCCAAGGACCCTTATGTTTTGTTAGGAAATATTCTGATTTTACTAATGACTTAATGAAAGTCAATGTATCTGGATTATAAACATGAACCGTGACTTGATTACTTTGCTAATTACGGAATCTTGATATTAGTGTAAAGATTTTGTGACCGTTGTTGGTTATTTGTCAACAAAAGGTTATTAATACTATGTTAAGTTCTTGTAGCAGACGTTGTCTATTGGATATTAGAAATAACATCAAACGCCATTTGAAACTGTAGGTAGGAACTGCTGTGGTTACCCGTGATGATGTGTAACACCCCAACCCGACAAGGGTAAAGATGTCACGCTAATGGTTTCATATAAGATCAAAACAAAGCATACATTACAGTAATACAAGGAATCTCAAAGATTACAAATGAAATACTGAAATTACAAGGTTACAAATGCGAATACAAATTCTAACAATATAATAACTTCTAATCATCTCTAGGCCAAAATAACTATCAAGTCTTCTAAGTCCAAAAGTCTCTTCACTCATACCCATCTTCCAACTAAAATCTGCTGCAGGAAAAGAAATGCGGCTGAGCTTAAAAAGCCCAGTGAACAGATATATATAAACGAAAACGAAAGCAAAAGGAAACGAACATATATGGTATAGTGCAATGGAATAACATAAGGTATAGACAAAGGTACAAAGTAAGAAAGGGAAAGGGGAAGATCAGTAAACCACCACGAGCCCGAACACGAACCAAATATAGTAACCATGTCTTCATAATCATATAGAGGGGAGACCTCTCAGATAATCAGATAATATGAGGGGTGTCCTCATTCTTCAAATGGAGTAGCTAACTCCCGAACTTGTGAAGGACGTGTATTGCACACAGCATCAGTCACCAAATCAAATCATATAATATCAAATCATGTTAAGTCCACGAACACGGACACGAACCTAGGATTGCAATCCATACGCCCCCGAACAATCATATTGGCCATAACAGTTATAATGCGCATATCATAATCAAAATGGGAACGGTGTGAGAAATCACTCACCCACACGTGAGTCATGCCACTGGTGCATCAATGACACGGCCATGTTACCTTCATGGCTAGGAAACGAACTTGGCTCGGGTATCAAACTGAAGGGTCAAAGGTCAAAGGTCCAAATCATAGCAAAGGTTCAAATAGTCAAAATCATCGAATCATAGTCAAAGTCCAATATCAAAGGTTCATATCAAAGGTTCAAATGCCAAAGGTTCATATCAAAGGTTCAAATGCCAAAGGGTCATATCCCATATCTATGTCAAATGAGTCCAAACGAACTGATACAAGGTTCATAATTAAATGGTTCATTTAAAGAAATCTTTATCAAGTGGTTTTCATAAAAGTGATCTTATTAACTGTTTTCACAAAAGTAGTATTTAAAGTAATTTTCATAAAGTTTAGTAAGATTCCATATAAAAGTGGCATTGCATATTCCATAAGCATCATTTTAAAATAGTTTTCCTCAAAACATTTCCATGTTATAATTAAAAAGGTTTTCACATCTAGTTACCAAAATCAAATGAACCCTCGAAGTATCAAGTGTTTCGAACACTAATATCACAAGGTGCGAACGAATATCAAATGGATCATTATAGGGGCTCAAAGCAAATGTGTCATATCGAACATCAAAGTCAAAGTGGATCAAACAAACGAACCAAAGTGTAGGGGAACATAGCAATGGCTTAGGGAATTCTTAAAATGAATCAGAATCGATGAGTCATGAGAAAGAAAACACCCTTACTGAAAAAGGGTAGAATATCTGTACCTTATGCAAATCAACCGACACAATAAGAAAGCACTGAAATAGGGAATCACTCCTCCTTCACCGAACCTATAGAAATTAATGATCACGTATTACTTACAAGCTCATTTTAACCAGATTACACATTTGGAGTTTCTTTATACTTTTAGTAACTTTCCACTTTTAGTAACCTTTCCGTATTTAGTAAGTTTTCATAATCAGAAAGTTTCCCGAAATAGTAATTTAATAAATTAAGGTTATATGCACACACACACTTTTATTCTTATTCAATATATATTTGTTATACCATGTTATAGATTATTAAACAATCTCTATCTACAAGATCAGATTACTTACTACATCAAAGAAATAATTTATTAGACATATGTTCACACTGACATGTTATCTCCTCAATACATAATTTTGGCTTAATCATGTTTGTCGTATATGTTATCATGTACTCCCTATTTTCTTTGAAAATTTCCAAATAACAATTCTATAACTCTTTGAAAATGATACACTCCTGACTAATATTTCACACACTAATATGCATTGATACCAAAAACATCTCTTTTGACCTGATCTCTCGTTCACGTTCTCGATTTTCAACTCCAACCATATTATGAACTCCAGGACCAGACACATCAGTAGTTTCAGTTTCAGTTTTTCGTACAAGCTCAAGTGTTGGTAACTTAGATGACATACACTCACATGATCACAAATATTAACGATGCATGGTATCCCACACAACCATGCATACCATTTTTTTTAAGAGAACACTATGTGTTAACAGAATGGGAAGAGCAAACCCGAACTAACTCGGAAACACACGCGAACACGAGTACAAGTACCACACTAGTTCAAATACAGTCGGAATTAGTGACTCATGACTTAACTCACATCCACACTCATACGAGTCGATGAGTACAAAAGAAACCAGCCGCTAACACAGACCAACGAACCAAGATTTTTAACCCGCTATAACTGGTATATACATGTTTTAAAACTGCAGCTTATTTGTCCTTTATTAAGAGTGATTCAGATTAGAGTTTCTATATATAAGCGTCTTATTAACTCGTATATCTTTAGACTAAAAAAGGTCTGATTGGATAGACAAAAGCAACAAAACTCGACACCATTTGTTAACAAAACCCTTCGTATTACGCCTTAGCGAGACCAGGACATCGGCGAGACAAAATAAAAGTGGTGCGAGGGGATTGGCGAGGCAGCAACAACCACGAACCAACTCCACAAAAACACGATATAGCAACACACATTAACCCTTGTTTTAGTCTCACACACGACACACAACAGTTTTACATATCGGACAGATTTTCATGATACCATGCGACTTAAAGAGTTCATTCAAGTGTCATATTTCACGAGGCACAATTTGGTTCTAAACAAGGCTGCTGCTAAGAATATCACAACACGACTCACAACCACACGACACAACAATTTACATATAGGCGTATACCCATTTATGTTTTCGTTTCGACATATATTTCATGTCACAACCTGATTTTAAAAGTCCATATAACCTATCATTTTATGTGACCAACACCATTATTTGTTAATAACATAGATTGATTCATGAGCTCATTTATAGGTTATAAACTTTTATATTTTCTGACCCCATGTCGAGTGAAAAAAAATAAGACCAAGGATGATGTTGGTTACCCTCGTAGCGTGAACAAAAGAAGAAAACAACAAGATCGATCCACCCACAGAAAATCCAGCCGAAAACCCTAGCCACACCTTCCTTCGAACAGCCTCCAATCCCACGCACAAGAACACCTCACGAACTAGAACAACACATGCCTAAGGTCACACGAACAAGCCTCCTTGCTGCTGTGTTTTGAACCGAACAGAAAGAGAAAGCAAAGGCAGCCGAAATTTTGGTTGGGAGAGTATTTTAGGGTTTTGAAATTTTGTGTTTCGGTAAATAAGGAGTTAGAAACCGTGTAAATGGATTGTGGTAAATAAGAAAGGGTCGGATTTCATGGGATGGATATAATCACCCTTTAATGCCTTCTTAACTTTCTTATTGATTTCTTAACTGACATTTTGTTTTGGTCATATTAAAATGTCGCCAATTATGACTTGTATTTGGAGAGTATTTTCTTTTTTTTTTTTTTTTTTTTTTTTTTTTTTTTTTTTTGTAAGGTTTTATTAGCTTAAATTATTAGGTAACTAGGATTTAATTCATCTTAGGTTAAGCTCAAACAATGTCACTCATATGATTTTATAACTTCTTAAAATTCAAAATTAGAGGGTATTTTAGTCATTTCGGATTGTGGTAAATTTTGGGGTTTTACAATAATTGATTGATAGAAGGTTGGCTGTTGGCCGACTTGGAGCTATTTTTGAACAGGTATTTTCGACGGATTTGACTTTTACTCAACACATACACGTGCATAAATTTCAAATGTAGTAACGGTCACAATTAGTCAACCCACTAATAATAGCGTCACGGCGTTTGGTAATGAGTTAAAAGGGTCATATCACCAGTTTTCTTGCTATATTTTTTAGTTTATTCGTTGACCTGCCATCACTAAATGCAACGTGAAGTTCATGTTTCTTATAGACGTGTTGAAAACCTGAAATTGTTATCTTTAATATCAATATTGCTGTAAGTTTGCTTGATGAGTACTCTGAAATTTCGATCCAATCTTATTTAGTTGGTTTAGGTAATGGATTGTGTTTTGTTTGGTGCATGGGCATCCAGTGCTAATAAAATGTTAATAAGTTTAATGGAAATGCCTTGATTGTATCAAGTATCTGTTGTTTTTCTTCTTGTGCACAATGCCACAATGGTTGTATACATATATAGGCATATGCCTGAACTATTTAAGGTAGTTAAAATTATTAAGGACATAGTATGTACACTCATGGTTTATTGGCTGTTTGCTAGTGTCTGTGTTCCATGTTACTATTGTTTCTGTTATTTTTAAGCTTGTGTAGATTCCCGTTAAAACAATTCGTTTAAGATGCATCTTATTTGTTACAGAAAATGGTAAATGGAGGGAGAGTCGCTAGCTGGATTTGCATAAATTTTGCCCACAATGTACAAGATAATACTGCTCGAACTTTCTGCCATGAGCTCGCCCAAATGTGTAATATTTCTGGCATGGTACGTCAAGATCCCTCCTTGTTTTATCTTTAATACATGCCATTTAGTTGAATGTGCCATTTTTTGAAGTTTGAGGGTATTCGTTAATGCAGGCATTCAATCCAGAACCTGTGCTTCCAGCATTAAGTGGTCGTCCTGATCAGCCAAGACTTTACACATTATCTAGTTTTTATTCGAAGATTTGGATTGTGATGGTATTGTAATTGTTTTGCCATCACACTTATGAAAACAATTGTTTCATGATGGATTATGAGTTTAGATTTTATGTATCTGTTTTGGTACTTTACTTTGGTATATATATATATATGAAATGCGTTATTTTGATATTTGTGTTTTTAATTTTGTATTATCAGGTTTTTAATTGTCATTTAATAGAAAATTAGGAACTGAAAAAAATTATTTAAAAAAAAAAATTAGGTTATGACACGCAAAAAGAAGAGTCATAAAACGTGGGTCATAAGTGGCGGTCATAGAGGGATGACGCACATATGCGAGTCATGAAGATTTATGACTGGTCCATCCTTGATGGGCATTTGCGCGTCATAAGACCCCTTTATGACGCGCATTTGGAGTCAAGAATAGCTGTTTTTCTAGTAGTGCTACTTCTAATGTTTCATCATCTATAGAGGAGTATGACGAGTCAGAATGTACCTCTTCTGTATCATGAGCCATGAGAGCAATTTCATCATTCTTAGGCTCATCTTCATCTCCTTCACTATCACTCCAAGCTCCACTGACAAATGCTGTTTGAGATTTGTTCTTTGGAGGCTTTGGACATTCACCTATCAAGTGACTTGAATCTCCGCATCTATAGCATTTTCTATCTACCTTTCCTTTTCTATCATCATGGTCTTTTCTGTAGGATTTCTTTTCTTCACGAGGTGTTCTTACAAACTTTCCTCTTCTCCTGAAGAATTTCTTGAAATCTCTAACAGCCATGGCATACTCTTCATCTTCACTGTTTGAGAAAGATTCATCATCATCACTTGACTCTGCTTTAGCTTTCAAGGCAATGGACTTCATCTTCTCCTTTTTGCTTTTAACAGTTTCTGAGTCTTTTTCCATTACCATCTCGTGAACTTTTAGATTTCCTATGAGCTCATCCAGTGTCATGCTTGAAAGATCCTTAGATTCTTCAATAGATGTCACCTTTGCTCTCCACTTCGGGTGGAGTGCTTTTAGAAATTTCCTGACAAAATTCTTACTAGAAAAAGATTCGTCAAGTGCTTTAAGTGATGTAATAATAGTATTGAATCTAGCAAACGCACTATCAATGGTCTCATCTTCAGAGATAACAAATTGTTCATATTGTTGAACAAGAAGATCAATTTTGTTATCTTTTATTTGTGAGTTTCCTTGATAAGTGATAATAAGAGATTTCCAAATATCTTTAGCCGTTTTACACATAAAAACTCTTTCATATTCTTTCTTAGGTAAGGCGTTGTAAAGCATCATTTTAGCTTCATTATTTTTGGCAATCAGCTTCTTTTTCTCATCACAATGACGAGTAAGAGAAGTTCCTACATCCCGACCACCCGAAATATCATTACTTATTGGTTTGTAATCACCATCAACAATTATATACCATAGATCTATGTCCTTTGACTTCACATATGTCTCAAAGCGATTTTTCTAGTATATAAAATAGTTTGGTTCAAAAAGTGGTGGTGTTTGCATAGATTGCCCTTCTTTAATGTTTTCAAAATCCATTTGATCGTTACAAGTTTTTAAAATAAGATATATTTTGAAAATCTTGAGTAACACTGCTCTGGTACCAATTGTGGAAAACTAGAAGGGGGGTTGAATAGTTTTACCGTTTTAAAATTTAATCCGTTTTGTTACTCATGTGAATTCAATGAAACTATGCACAAATAAATAATCAAACAATATATATGAAAAGTAAAGAGATGAATGATCAAACCACACAACACGTATGTTTATAGTGGTTTGGCAACAAGGACTCTCTTCCTTGCCCTACTCCTCTCCTCGAGCCTCTAACTCGAGAGTTATCCTTCACTAAGAAACAAACTCCCTTCTAGGTGGAGAAAACCTTTACACATCGCTTACTTCATTTTCCGGTACTAAGCTAAACACCGGGTTCTTTACAAGGGTACAACCACTCCCGTTTGGTTCTTTCACAAGGGTACAACCACTCCTGACACTCTTTGTGTTTTGAGGACTAAAACACTAACCACACTCACTGATACAAATGATACAAATAATGATGTGTGAAACTACTACACAATATCACACAGTATGTATACTAAAGGATTACGGTTCGTTGATCCTTGAATGCTTGATCTCTTTTCTATAAAAGGAAAGACCAAATGAAATGCAAGTATGATGAAGGTTATTGATCTGTAAATGAATGAATATGAATATTAGGTTATATGAGTGATGGTGTGTTCAAATGATCAGCTTGCTATTTATAGGCAAGCTGATGAACAGCTGGCGGATCTGGCGGATCCCAAGAAAGGGATCCGTCCTTCTATGCACTTGGATCCGCCAGTGTAGGACAGCTAATGGATTTCCAAATCTTTCCAAATCTTGCACAATCTTTCCATATCTTTGTCAAGTTATTTCAAGATCTTCCAATGTCAACTCTTTGGCTTGAAGATCTGAACAAAATATTACAAGATCATTCTAAGATTACATACATGATGCATGCCATGATGTCATTCTACATTTTGAAAAATAAAGTTTCCTTTTTAGGAAATAAACTTGTAAATGTGTAAAACGTAATTTTAGTGTTCATGTGAAATATAAAAATGTGTTCTAAAGAGACTTTAGGTAGTATTTATACTTTGCTAAAAGATATACTTTGTAATTGTCATTAACAAAACTAAGTAAAGATCGTAAAATATAAATAATGTTTTTAGAACGATATTTGTATTAACAATTTGGCTGAAGATGGAAGGATGGCTAGAAAGCGAGAAAATGATGACGATAGTTGATACTCTTCAGAAATCTCATTACCGGAATTTTCTGACGCCGGTGACGGAGAAGATGAAGATGGCGGTCCTGTTGGTTCTCGAGATATGGACAAAGTACAACAAGAGGGTCCAGTAAAGTTGAATGATAAAAGTGGTGATATTGATGGGTCAACGGTTGGAGATAACGAGGTACAAATGGAAATGGATACTGAGACACAAAATAAAGATGTGAGAGATTGCCTATCGCCGTCGGATAAAAGCATGAAATTTCAGAAAAGTGTTGAAAGTACCAAAAGGTCAAATAAAGATATTATATAACACTAACATTTATTGGGCTGGATAAGCTACATTGTTTTGGCAACTACAGTTGACTGTGAGGGGGTGAACAGTGCTATCAATAGTGATATTAATATTTATTCTGTGTTATAAAGGAACTGAATCTTCTTCGATTAAACCACAAACCACACAGCACAAAGAAAATTCCGGACACCCATTATTCAACACAAAACACATCCGTGCATGTCTTATATTGCTACATCACCTATATGTCTTCCCTCTCAAATCCATGCTTATGCAAAACCCACCATTAATCCAAGATGGAAATCATCTTCTTCAGTTACAAGTAAGTTATTCTCCATTTGTACATAGACACAACCACAAAACACAGCCACAGAAACATAAATCAGAAAACACAAACATACAAAAAAAAATTATCGGTCATTCCCAAAAAAAAATTAACGATCCAACACAGATTGACATATCGACAAACAAAATTAATCAAGAAAGAAAATTAACCAGATCGACAAAACGCAAAAACATAAAGAAGGTAAGGGTTTTTTGTTATATTTGTTATATGTGGTTCATAAGAATTAGGGTTTCGTGTTAATTTAGGGATTTTTCTGAAATTGTTCATAAGAATTAGGGTTTCGTTTAAAATTTGGGGTTCTTATGAACTTAGGGGTGGTTGGGATTGGGATTTTGTATGTGATAATTTAATTATTGGGGGTGTTTACCTATTTCTTTCATCCATTTCTCTCCATCTTTGACCACATTTTTGTGCTTCTCAGTGAATACGGCATGTAGTGTTAGACCATATATCTGTGTTCGTTTGGTTTCTATAATAATGGGATGTTTTTTGGGTTTTTTTATTTTTTTTTTTTTTTTTTTTTTTTTTTTTTTTTTTTTTTTTTTTTTTTTCGGTCAATTAACTTTTGCGTTATTTTATATTATGTTTACAGGAATTGAATGGCTCAAGGGCGGAATTGGTTGGATGGATTATTAGTTGGGATTGATTAATTTTTGCAAGTAAGTTTTTATCTATGTTTTTATGCGTTTTTTGGATGGATCCACGCCCAGAAGACACGAAGTTGTGGTAATAATCAGATAATAAAAATAGCATTTTTGTGTTTCTTTTACTAATTTAGGATATCAAAAAGGATTTCTGGGTATCTTACTTTCTTTTACTAATTTTGGATAACGAAAGCCCTAAGAAATGCATGGGAAAGAAGGTCGGATTAACCCCGAAAAAAGTGATCCAAAAATGGATCTGACCTAAATTTTATTTGTTTCACCTTAATTGTTTGTTCTATGCACTTATTGAATTTCTTGAAAAGCAACCTCTGTCGATGTAAATGTTATTTACATGCAACGCCGCAACCAGGCTGCAGGGACAAACACCATATACAACCTGGAAAAGGCACTTCTCGACTCAAGCTTCATTACGAGGTATGCAGATTTAAATGTATTGTAGATGGAAAATTAATTTTATTTGACTCATTTGTGATGCCTATTATAATGGTACTTGACCGTGCTATTTGAATGTCATTATTTCAGCGAATAGGCATATTGGATAAGGGGAAATATCCTTACGGAATTCCGATATGATTTGATTCAATTGCTAAACCTTTATGCATGTATGTATTGCCAAATTGGTTGCTGGACTACCGCATTAGTGTTTGAGGTAAGTTCGGTGACTATCTGTAGTTTTGAAATTTCGTGTCGGAGTTAAGGTAGTAAACAAGTATTGACAAAGTGGTTGATTTTTTTTACCATTATAATTATGGTCGTCGAATATTTTTGATGCAGAAAAAAGGATGTTTTGCATAGTTGGTTTTTTGCGGTGTTTGTTGCTGCCCTAGCGTTGGTGAGTTAGTTTCCTGCTTTTGAAGTAACCAATGGACTCTAAAGGTCTAATGTATAAACTTGACCATCAGCCAAGTGCGAAGCAACAAATGGTGCTTTTGTTTTTTTCAACTATTTGCCAAATTGGTTGCATTATGAAGCAGACAGTTTAAATTTGAAACTTCTATTTAAATGTACGATTTGTAGTTGTATTCATTTTATTCAAAGTTTTACATTTGAAAGATCTAAAATATTCGTGTAAGCTTGATCATTGTGGGCTTACGAGGTTATCTCATTTCGGCTTACATGTCCTTTTTTGGGTGGATACAGATACCGTTCATGGGTGATGAGCTTCGGTTGGAGATCTGTAACAATGGTTGGCAGGTAAAAAAAAAGGGAAACGTCAACTCCTTGATATTGAGATGGCGATATGGTTTCCTGTGTGTTCTCAGTAACCTATTTGGATTAAAAGCAAAAATAAAAAAAAAATAAAAAATAGTATACTGTGTTTTTGTTATTTAATGAATTGTAGGTTGTATGGATTACTGGCCCAGGTCGATGAATTGGTATGTGAAATATTTTCTTTTGGTTATTGTTACTACTTCGGTTTCCTTACATTCAGTTTGATTCAGTTCCGGATTCGAATTTGCGTTTTTTGATTATGATACTTTTATTAGAAAATAAGCACTAAATGGCCGTCGGCTATATTTAGTCACTGATTCGTATTCACTTAATCAAATTTCTTCTCTTTTTTTGTAGGGCCTCCGTTTAAGTACACCTATCTAGCACATTGTGATAAGGCGTTTTCCCATTGCGGTGCCCTCGGGTTAGATTGACTTGCTTAACATTTTTTTAATTCTATAAATGAATACTATATATTACATATGTTTCGATCCAATCTCTTCAGATGAAAACCATTTTAAGAGGCTATAACTCCTGATTCTGCGAAGGCTGCTTTTAACCCACTTGACCCATTTCTATTTTGGTTAACTCTTAAAGTTTTACATGTTTGACCTATTACACTAAGATCCGCACCTGATTTGGAATCTGTTTTTTTATCTATTTCGTTACACCGATTACTATCGTATCACGGGATGTGCTATATGTAAAGCAACAAAGTTTGCTGACCTTGTTTGCTTTTGGCTGCTATTAATGCTTTTAACTTGAGGTTACACTTATCCAGTTACTTATAAATGGGTTGATTCAGCTCATGTATTATCCTTATGTGGTCAAATAGGTGACATTAAAGGCAACAAATGTCATAAGGGTCCAGTGTCGGCCAAAGTGTATCTAGCCTGTACTGAATTTGCCCATTATGATCTGAACCCATTTCATCCGGTTACATAGCCCCTCTATTTTGGCCCCAAGTTTTTGTCCAAAGCAGAATTCTTTTAATAAGAAACATCCTTAATGAATAATCAGCACACATTTGAATGAGACCGAATTGCCACGCATGTTCTTGCTTGCTTTATATCCTGTATTTATTATGTACAAAGCAAAAGGGGCGGTTAATTCCGAGATGTATGTTTATTTGTGTATATTAGGTGGACAGAGGAGTTACTCTTAGTGAAGCTTTCCTTCGGCATGACAAATGGCTCGAAAAAAAGGGGATAAAGAATGCCAATTTTGCTGTGGTTACTTGGTCAAACTGGGACTGTCGAGTCATGCTAGAATTAGAATGCAGATTCAAGAAAATTCGTAAGCCTCCTTATTTCAACTGGTAAGTTTTGCGCTTGCCATAAATTTTAAATCAGATACATAAGGACACATGTTTCATAGCTTCATAGAACTTTACACTAGCAGCTCGACAGATCTGGCTTGCTTTGGAGACGACCTATAGCCACCGTTCCACTGACCATATGCACATCATTCGTGATAATCTTCGTCTGTTACAGAAAGGATCCTCAACCGTCGCTGAGTTCAGCCAAAAATTTTAGTCCCTATGTGATCAACTAGCCGCTATAGGGCATCCAGTTGATGAAACTGATAAGTATCACTGGTTTCTATGTGGTCTTGGTTCTGCGTTTGAACATTTTTCCACAACTCATCGTGCTCTCGGTACTGCTTCGTTCCTTGAATTACATGGAAAAGCAGAAAATCAAGAAACATTCATGCAGTCTCTTCATGGACAACAATCGCCACAAGCTGCCTTTGTGGCGCAACCATCCAGATCCGGTAATTCCTTGCATTCTAATTCTGGTTCCTCTTATGCTAACCGGGGCTGTGGCCGTGGTCGTGGTCATGGTGCAGGTCGTGGTTTCCGGCCACCTCATTGCCAACTTTGCAGGAAAAACAGCCACTATGCCAATACATGTCCCAATCTCGCTACCTTTGCTCAATAGGCTCCTTCCATTGATGCCAATCTTGCCCATGCCTTCCATACTCAGTGCCATGTCACTGATGAGGATCATCCAGATTGGACTGGCAATAAAGGTGCGTCAGCTCACATGACTCCCTCTGAAGGGGATCTTGATGTCACCTATGGTTCCACGGGTCATGATTTTGAACGGTTTGGCAATGGTCAGACCCTTCCGGTAACAAATGTTGGAACAAAGTCACTTAACAATAATATTAAACTAAAAAATGTCCTTGTCGTTCCTTACCTAACTAAACGCCTTGTAACAATTCACATTTTAGGATAATTTCTATTCCTGAAATTTTACTATTCATTTTTACTATTCACTTTCACTATTCATTCCTGAAATTTTTATTTCATATTCTCGTAAGATAAATTATTTCCATGATAAAGTGAAAGTTTAACGCTCATCGGGTCATTTTTGCAAAAGTTATTAAGAAACCATACGTTTGATTTAAACGTCGTTTAAACATCTTGCGCATAACGAAAACCAACTGCGACAATTTTCCTCGCGTCAGATTAATGTTTGGTACACTCACAATCAATTAGGAAAGTTTGATTTAAAGTTAAAATGTTACCAAATAGACCCTGTGTCTTACAAAACAAAAATTGCGTTTTAAGCACTTTTACTTATCCGCAACCTTAGCCTATACCTGCACAACATTTTCTAAGACATTTAGAAGCTTTTGTATTAATGGAAAAGTCAACATATTTTTCCCTCCTCCTTTGACCAAAAATCATTCCTTGATTTTATAAATCATTCTTTGATTTTTAGGCTTACGGTTTTACGTCTAAAGGACATTTAGCACCAACCGACACTAGACTAAGCCCATTCTAGACATTATTCCAAACCTAAGTCGCAACGTTCTATTGTAGGTTGCACTTAAAGGTTTCCCGACTTATCCATTTGAACTCGTTAAGGCACAAAAACACCATCCAACTCACGGTGAGTTCATGGCCCCTATTTTCAATTATTTTGTACTATCTTTGGGGGAGATACATGCTCAACTAATTTTAATTTCAATCACGATTATTTGCAACTACATGTTTATCTGAACTGAATGTTTATTTATGTTAGATAACATTATAGCCATACTTAGAGTTTCTATATTATGGACCATTAAGCACTATGCGTAGTGAACACGAATACTATGGTTAGATCTATCAGGATTAAAGTAACCATTAAGTTGACCCAGTTAAGGCAGAAAGATGCACTATATTTGCTAACACTAGGTATAACGGCAAATCATGTATCATTTGTTGAACTAACGGACTTGGTACATGATGAACTCAAATAAGTACATTTTATTACTATCATTTATCCTATTTATTTGACTTGTTTTACTATATTATGTATGAGGATTGATACTTAATTGTTTACTTTTGTAATTCTCAGGTAAAAACAAGCATTTGGTGAAACTTGGCGATTTTGGACTAATAATGGAGCAAAACGTACATAAAGTGGAAGTCTACTGACATGGACAAGATCAAGTCAATTCTGCTCCAGATGCGCCGCATCTCACTATCAACATGCGCCGCATCTCTATCAAGATATCACCAGATACGATCCAAGATACAAGAGGACATGCGCCGCATCTAATAAAGAGTTACGCCGCATCTTCTGGCGGTGTACGAATATTCCTGAATATTATAATCTTGGACCCCACGCGAAGTTAAGTACATGCGCCGCATCTACTTAAGTAGATGCGCCGCATCTTCCCTCAGACACAAACTATAAATACCCCTTAGACCAGACGCATTAAAAAGTTCGGAGATTCAGAAGTTCGAAAACCTAAAGACCGAACAGAAGAGAAGGACGAATTCAGTCAAGAAGGCAGCACAAGACACACCCAAATCGAAGATACAAGAGCTGTAAGAAGGTGCTGCATGTATTTAATTCATTAAGTAGTTTTGTTTTATTGTTTTAGCAAACTTTAATTCATCAGGATTGGTGGCTTGTGTAATGTGACAACGGAAAGATTGCACTCCCTTTAATACTTGCTTTCCCATCAATTAAAGTTTATATGTTGATGTCTTTGGTTACTACTTATTAGTGCATTGACCACCTCTGTGTTTATTAGTGGCTTGCGGGCACCCGACTGCGGGACAAGGTGTGGCTCCCACGGTTGTTTCTAAATTGATCACTTAGGAATAACTTTTAGACATAAGTCGTCATTAAGGGTTTACTCGCCGATGAGAATAGGACCAACGAGAAAGGGTTAATTACATACACTTCATATAAAGCTATCAATAAAACAAGTGACAATCTACTTAATCATAAGGACAGCCCTCTTATTGTCTCAAGTATCTATCTGTGTACGTGTATGCTACTTGCTGATTCGTGCCTATTGTTTATTTTATTATTTAATTGCAAACAAAACTGTGCCAGCCTCTCAGGCTGAAACCCCCTTGCGTTAGGATATTAAAATACTGATTAGATTAACTAGATTATACGTTCCACTCTTAGTGATCGACACTCTACTTACCATTATCTTCATACTGACCGGGTACACTGCTCGTTAAGTGTGTGTGTTATTGATAAGTCGGCTAAATATAAATTTAAAACTTGAGTAGGCATTAAAACTGCTAAACCGCAACGACACATCACGCGCATCAAGTTTTTGGCGCCGCTGCCGGGGAGTGAATTGTTATTTTCTGTTAATTTGATTAGTATTTTAATTAGGTTTTTCTTTTTATTAGATTAATTGCATCATTGTACTATTTTGCATACTTGTTGTATTGTGTGTTAATTGTTTTCTTTTATTTTTGTGTGTTTTATTTTTGTTTGTGTGTTTAATTTTTGTTTTTATTTTTCGTATTTTTCTGTTCTGCTATCGTTGTACTGTGCTAAATCAAACGATACGGCGCATCTGATCTCTCAGATACGGCGTATTGCGTTTAATTTTTTTATATACAACGCGTTTAATTAATTCGATACGACGCATCTTTTCCCCAAGATACGGCGTATCTGTTTTTAATAAGAAAATTTTTCTAAGCGATAAAGTAATACGACGCATCTTCTTTTGAAGATACGGCGTATCTGATTTTGATAAAAAAATTTTTCTGAACGTTAAACGCCATACGACGCATCTGCTTTCGCAGATACGGCGTATCTATTATTTTAATTAAAAACAGTTTGCGAATTATTAAACAGATACGACGTATCGATCTCTATCGATACGGCGCATCTTACTGAATCAAAAATCTTTTATTTTTAAACATAACGAAAATACGGCGCATTAACTTTCGTTAATACGACGCATTTAATTTTAATTAGATAAACTGATTTTTGATTAATTAATTCGATACGGCGCATTCATAAATTTAAAGCGGCGTATCTATTTTCTGAATAGAGTCTGATTAAATTTTAACGTATTAAGATACGGCGTATCCAACTCTTTGGATACGGCGCATCGTCCCTAGATATCAGTTACTTGTATTCATATATCCGTTTCTATATTCATTAATTTCTCTTCTAGCGAACAAATCCTACTGATGATTTTACCTTGGATGACAGATTTTGCTATGGAAGACATGTCAGTTAACGGATATCTTGCTAAGGAATGCTTGTTTTCAGATTCATTCAATGTACTCATGATCGATGCAGACTTATTCTCTTGGGAGACTCCTCTTGAAGCTGCTTTTAAGGAATTTATGCGTTTATGCAACATTGACAAAGAGGTATTCTCTTATGATGTATTTGTGAGGTACACTGGAGAAGAATTGTCGCTCTTATGGCCTAAGATTGAAGCAGAAGGATTGAACTGGACTACTATCGAAGAAGATGATGGGAAATTCTCTCTTGCATACATGGACTCAAGCAACAACAACTGTGGTGGAGACAATACCCAAAATTATTACATGCCTTATTTTGAGTGGTACTGGGGATTAAATGAGAACTATCAGGATAATGACATGAATTATGCTTTGGCGGAATTACTATTTCATGACAGGATAGTAAGATTGATAGACCTCTCCCTCAATGATTGGTTAGAACTCAAATATGGTAGTCCGGAATTTACCCCTGCAAACGAAGTCAAGGAGATTATGACTTCATGGTTGACTCGGAGTTTTAAGAAGCAATTTAACGAGTTCATGGAGATAAAAAAGAATATGATTGGAAAGGTTTGCTTTGACGTTAACCATGACCCTAACGATGTTGATTTTTCAGAATGGTTAGCTAGTAAGTTTAATAACCATAAGAGCATGGATCGAGCTACTAAGGATGCATTATGGGTATATTGGATGAGAGGAGAAGACGAAGAAGTAGAAAGCGATTATGGGTTGTCACATCATGATTCAACAATCAATGAGGGCATTGAAGAACTTTTCAGAATTGACATTGATTTGTTAGAATATGAGACACCCTTGTGCAAGCAGTTCAAGGAATTTAACTACCTTCTTCAAGTCAACAATGATGTGCTTACTGGAGATCTACCAGGATTTAAGACTTATGACGATTTCAAAAACACCTGGTGCTATGAATGGAATGACCAAGTACCACGGGTTTGGGATAAACCATGGGAATATGAGCACATTAATCATACCTGTACACCCTTCGTTTTCAAAGATGGGAGTAGTGTTTGGCCAACCTGTGATTATAAAAGTGACGGAACCTGTAATGGGGGAAGTATAATTGGGATGAAAAGAGTTGGAAAGGATGTCACCTTTGAAGATTATGAGTGGTACGATAATGTTGAAGACTGCCCACGGAAATCGGAAGCTTTACAAGAAAAGGGCAGGATTGAACGCTTGAAAGGACTTAAGGGGACATCGGATACTACTTTCTGGGAATGGGTGCATAAACAGTTTGATGATTTCACAAAGCTTAGTCGACGGTTACAATATGACTTGGAAAGAGAATGGGAGGCGATTCAAGATGATAATAATAATGAGTCGTTGATTGAGGAACTAGATGACTATTTGATTAAGGATCCTTATTTTCAGTTTGTTGACAAGGACGAAGAAGAGTTCACCAAAAGAAAGTGTCAACTACTTGGGATTCCATACAATGAGCCACCCATGATTATTTCTGAAAAATTTAAAATCATCAAATATTCTTTGGGTCCTGATGAAGAATATACTGCTGTGATGACCAAGAGTTATATTAGATTAAGTCGAACGGAGGAAAACGTCGCAGAGATATACGGGAAAATCTTTCGGATGAAGGAAGAAGGATGGACCGTGACAAGGACCAAGTAAAGAGCTGAACGTGAGTCTAACTTGAAGACTCTGGAATAAAGACAAGTGCTGACCGGGAGACAACCCGGAAAATTTATCTTTTATTATTCTGTTTTCTGAGTCGAGTCAGTCCAGGCCGCACGAAGATACGGCGCATCTCAGTCCTGAGATGCGACGCATCCTCTGCAATGGTCATATCTTATTTTATTTTTCTGCATTTTTTTTCGACTTTAAAACTATTTATCAGTTATTTTAATGCGGCGCATCCCTGGTTAAGGATGCGGCGCATCTTTATTCTGATCCGTATTAATTCCAGGCTCGATACGGCGTATCTTCTTCAATAAGATACGGCGCATCGACTGACCTGATGATTTTCAGTTTTCATTTTTAAGTTTTATTTTTATCTAACTACTAATGTATTATGCAAGTTGAACCTTTCTTATCTTAGGTGTGTTTTAAAGTGTTGGTGGTATTATAGTTTCCTGAATTTCCTGTGGATAAATCAAGTATGAAGCTTTAACGTTCTAATCCACAAGAAAGATGATTTTTGCTCTTACACAAATGGAGGATCATACCGAGCAAATCTCAGGGGAGTTTTCTGTTCTAATTCTTTTTATTTTCCAGTTTTTAACCTTTTATACAAACAACGAGGACGTTGTTTAACTTAAGTGGGGGGATAGGAGAATTAGAACACTTAACACTTACTTGTCCTAAACTTTTTCAAAAATTATGCTTAAATTGTGCTTAATATATCAAACTTAAAATTTTTTTTTTTAGCATGTTTTTGTTTAAGATCTAAGTTGCATAACTGCACACATGACGTTATTTTCAAAAATTGTGATTTTTCAAAATTCACAAATCTATGAGTGTGCCGGTGACTTGTAAACTTTAGAACTTGGCTTGTATACTATTCGAGACCACCATAATGAGTATTATTTATATAATTGGAATGACTTGTCTAAATTGGTAAAATTCTAGGATTACACCCAAATAGCCTATTATATGTTATGTGTTATTAACTAACTACACTGGTTAGTTAACCCCCGTATAAACCCTTTTGTTACTCTCATTTTTAGAGTAAGATACCCCTAGAAAAACACTCAGAGCCATTCCTTTCGTTTCTTACACCTATGTTTAAAATGTTTCGTTACACCCTTACACCTTAGCCTACCCTGTAGATTAGAATCCGTGGTTGGTTAATTGCTATAGGCAGAGTGTGTTTCCTTACATTACCTGTGTTCGCGTGCGTAATTCATTATCTATGGTTAGGTCGGGAAATTGCACAATGCAAATTGGAGTGAAAGTAAATATTGTATATTTTGGAGTTTATTTTTCGTGTGTTTACTACTTTCACTATTTACCATTATTTCTGAAGTTATGAAAAGTATGGAAAAATTATCCGGAAAGAAAGTTATAGTGATGTGGTGAAATTTTACACATCTATGTTTATGTTTCAAGTAAAAAAAAAAAAAAAAAAAAAAAAAAAAAAAAAAAAAAAAAAAAAAAAATCGAAAAAATGAGAAAAGAAAAAGAAAGAAAAAAAAGAGTTGGATGTTTATTTTAAGCCAACAATGTAAAGTTATGTAAGTGGTTCATATGGCCACTATTTGTTGTACTATATCTGTGGATTGAATGGGAATTGGCAGTTATGGGAATGCCAATTAAGGATTATTCTTTGATTAAGATTTTGTTGAGTATAATTCGTGTCTACCTAAAGCGTGTGTTTCAAGTGTTAAAGCGTGAGTTATTCAATGATATGAGTCTTATTCATGGGATGGTTGGGATAGTGATTAACCACACTTAGGATTTTAATTTATTTGTTTTTGTTTATTTTTTATTTTTACACCAATTTATATCCCAAAAATTATCCATACCCTTTACTATTCTTTATCCAACCAAACCTTTGATTTATTGAGATTAGGGATTTGAGCAATCTTAAGTATCGTAGTCGTGGATTCGGCTATGTATTTATGATTTTGTCGCCCTTTTTGATATATTATTATTGGTGAAGTTTGGACCTATCTTTAGCCTATTCGAGTGAAGGATTTGAGCAATTGCAAGTATCGTGTTCGTGGATTCGATCATGTATTTGTGATTTTGTCGCCTTTTCTGGAATTTGAGATCGATAGTGTAAATAAGAATAATTAACCCTTAAGCCTAAAAACCCTTTTTACCGCTTTAGACTTGTTATTCCTTAGCTTTAGTGGTGGAGATGTGTATACTTGCCAAGCTTATGATAGAATATTCGTCGCGACTGGACAGTTAAACGATTAGATTTGCTTTTATCGACTTATTTTATTTTACTTCTAATTCGTTAAAGTGTTTAGTTGTGTGATTATGAAATGAACGAATACATGCTTAAATATAAAAATAAATCCTAACATCTTTTAGGATACATTTTCATGAGATTTAATCTAAGGTTTACTTGGGGACAAGTAAAGTTCAAGTGGGGGGATATTTGATGAACTCAAATAAGTACATTTTATTACTATCATTTATCCTATTTATTTGACTTGTTTTACTATATTATGTATGAGGATTGATACTTAATTGTTTACTTTTGTAATTCTCAGGTAAAAAACAAGCATTTGGTGAAACTTGGCGATTTTGGACTAATAATGGAGCAAAACGTACATAAAGTGGAAGTCTACTGACATGGACAAGATCAAGTCAATTCTGCTCCAGATGCGCCGCATCTCACTATCAACATGCGCCGCATCTCTATCAAGATATCACCAGATACGATCCAAGATACAAGAGGACATGCGCCGCATCTAATAAAGAGTTACGCCGCATCTTCTGGCGGTGTACGAATATTCCTGAATATTATAATCTTGGACCCCACGCGAAGTTAAGTACATGCGCCGCATCTACTTAAGTAGATGCGCCGCATCTTCCCTCAGACACAAACTATAAATACCCCTTAGACCAGACGCATTAAAAAGTTCGGAGATTCAGAAGTTCGAAAACCTAAAGACCGAACAGAAGAGAAGGACGAATTCAGTCAAGAAGGCAGCACAAGACACACCCAAATCGAAGATACAAGAGCTGTAAGAAGGTGCTGCATGTATTTAATTCATTAAGTAGTTTTGTTTTATTGTTTTAGCAAACTTTAATTCATCAGGATTGGTGGCTTGTGTAATGTGACAACGGAAAGATTGCACTCCCTTTAATACTTGCTTTCCCATCAATTAAAGTTTATATGTTGATGTCTTTGGTTACTACTTATTAGTGCATTGACCACCTCTGTGTTTATTAGTGGCTTGCGGGCACCCGACTGCGGGACAAGGTGTGGCTCCCACGGTTGTTTCTAAATTGATCACTTAGGAATAACTTTTAGACATAAGTCGTCATTAAGGGTTTACTCGCCGATGAGAATAGGACCAACGAGAAAGGGTTAATTACATACACTTCATATAAAGCTATCAATAAAACAAGTGACAATCTACTTAATCATAAGGACAGCCCTCTTATTGTCTCAAGTATCTATCTGTGTACGTGTATGCTACTTGCTGATTCGTGCCTATTGTTTATTTTATTATTTAATTGCAAACAAAACTGTGCCAGCCTCTCAGGCTGAAACCCCCTTGCGTTAGGATATTAAAATACTGATTAGATTAACTAGATTATACGTTCCACTCTTAGTGATCGACACTCTACTTACCATTATCTTCATACTGACCGGGTACACTGCTCGTTAAGTGTGTGTGTTATTGATAAGTCGGCTAAATATAAATTTAAAACTTGAGTAGGCATTAAAACTGCTAAACCGCAACGACACATCACGCGCATCAGTACAATAACGATCTAATGGACTTGGTATGATCACGATCTAATGGACTTGGTATGATTACGACCTAATGGACTTGGTATGATCACGATCTAATGGAATTGGTATGATCACGATCTAATGGACTTGGTATGATCACGATCTAATGGACTTGGTATAATCTCGATCTAATGGACTTGGTATAATCTCGAACTAATGGACTAGGTACAATTGTGAACCAGTCAGAAAATCGAAACCAGAAACTAGAAAACTTAAGACTTCGGTGCTAGTAAACTAGAGTGTAAAACTTTACATCTCACACTATGAATATTGTATTCAACAATTTAACTAAACTCTATGAACTCACCAACCTTTGTGTTGACACTTTAGCATGTTTATCTCAGGTCCATAATGAACGAGGCTGGCACGGAGGAGCACAGATATTCAAGAAGGCTATAAATTTTATTATCATTCGAAAACCCATTTAATGTAATTTGTAAACCTTGAAACTACTGGGACCTCATTTTGTAAACTCTGATATTTATATGATTCGAATGATAAATCTTTTAAAACGACTTAATTAAAGTTCGTTTTCTATTGTTATGACTGTTGTGCCATGAAGTAACACCCAGTTTGAATTCCGATGCGTATCACGAAATTGGGGGTGTTACAGATTGGTATCAGAGCTTATAGTTATAGAGAAACAGGTCTAATTGAGACCTAAACAATAACTACTTTCACACAAAAGCGTTTTATAGCCTTTCGCTCTCCGTGCCTTTCATCCTCCAGACGATTATGTGATTTTTATACATTTTTATGCTACATAAACATACTCTTATATTGATATATACACACTCGATATACTTTCGATCATTTTATATAAACGATGTACTAAACATATCTACATATGCCTATTCCAAGGCATTACGGCATAACCATGTTTTCCCGATCATTTATCTACTAGTGCATTTTAGGATTTACGAAACCTTCTCAAAGACATTGTAACTGATTACAATGGTCTTTATTATTTCTTAGACATTGTGAAGTTACACAATGTTTTAAATTACTTCCCAGACATTGTGAGTTGCACAATGGTCTATCCTATTCCTCAAACATTGTAAGTCCTATAGTGGTCTCTGTTACATCCTCAGACACTGTGAGTGATGGAGTAGTCTCAATTACATCCATAGACACTGTAAATAAAACAGCGGTCTCATTTACTCCCTGACATTGTGAGTTTCACAATCGTCTCCCCAATTCTCAAACCATGTACTCACCAACTACTTTATACACCAGGGATCATAAAACTACTTGACTAAACCGAAAATCACATTATCGGTCCTTAATTATACATAGCCTAGCTACCTATATCTAATTAGGGAGGGATCGTGTTATGTTGGGAGCAGTCACTTGTATGTTTTATGAAGAACAAACTTTTCACTTATATCCTTAAAGCAAATTTCGTGTAAGTATAAGCAATTCATGAGTATTCATGCGATCAAATACCACAATTAAACAGACTCTTACTCTACCCTTCCCACATAAAAGTTAGCGTCATCCTACGCCATACTCTGAAACGACAAATCTAAATACATCGCTAGTTATTCTATAAACAATTCACCGCAAGTAACCACATCTTTTCACCGACGTCGCTTCAACCTGTAACTCAAACTGAACATCAGGATGAAGTTCTCTTAAGGGGTGGAGACTGTAACAATTCACATTTCAGGATAATTTCTATTCTCGAAATTTTACTATTCATTTTTACTATTCATTTTTACTATTCACTTTCACTATTCATTCCCAAAATTTTTATTTCATATTCTTGTAAGATAAATTATTTCTATGATAAAGTGAAAGTTTGACGCTCATCGGGTCATTTTCGCAAAAGTAATTAAGAAACCATACGTTTGGTTTAAACGTCGTTTAAACATCCTGCGCATAACTAAAACCAACTGCGACAATTTTCCTCGCGTCAGATTAATGTTTGGTACATTCACAATCAATTAGGAAAGTTTTGATTTAAAGTTAAAATGTTACAAAATAGACCCTGTGTCTTACAAAACAAAAATTGTGTTTTAAGCACTTTTACTTATCCGCAACCTTAGCCTATACCTGCACCACATTTTCTAAGACATTTAGAATCTTTTATATTATTGGAAAATTCATTATATTTTTCCCTCCTCCTTTGACCAAATATCATTCCTTGATTTTATAAATCATTCTTTGATTTTTAGGCTTACAGTTTTATGTCTAAATGACATTTAGCACCAACCGACACTAGACTAAGCCCAGTCTAGACATTATTCCATACCTAAGTCGCAACGTTCTATTGTAGGTTGCACTTAAAGGTTTCCCGACTTATCCATTTGAACTCATTAAGGCACTAAAACACCATCCAACTCACGGTGAGTTCATGGCCCCTATTTTCAATAATTTTTTACTATCTTTTCGGGAGATATATGCTCAACTACTTTTAATTTCAATCATGATTATTTGCAACTACATGTTTATCTGAACTGAATGTTTATTTATGTTAGATAACATTATAGCCATACTTAGAGTTTCTATATTATGGACCATTAAGCACTATGCGTAGTGAACACGAATACTATGGTTAGATCTATCAGGATTAAAGTAACCATTAAGTTGACCCAGTTAAGGCAGAAAGACGCACTATATTTGCTAACACTAGGTATAACGGCAAATCATGTATCATTTGTTGAACTAACGGACTTGGTACAATAACGATCTAATAGACTTGGTATGATCACGATCCAATGGACTTGTTATGATCATGACCTAATGGACTTGGTATGATCAGGATCTAATGGACTTGGTATGATCAGGATCTAATGGACTTGGTATGATCACGATCTAATGGACTTGGTATGATCACGATCTAATGGACTTGGTATAATCTCGATCTAATGGACATGGTATGATCTCGAACTAATGGACTAGGTACAATTGTGAACCAGTCAGAAACTAGAAACCAGAAACTAGAAATCTTAAGACTTTGGTGCTAGTAACCTAGAGTGTAAAACTATATATCTCACGCTACGAATATTGTATTCAACAATTTAACTAAACTCTATGAACTCACCAACGTTTGTGTTGACACTTTAGCATGTTTATCTAAGGTCCATAATCAAGAAGGCTATAAATTTTATTATCATTCGAAAACCCATTTAATGTAATTTGTAAACCTTGAAACTACTAGGACCTCATTTTGTAAACTCTGATATTTATATGATTCGGTTGATAAATCTTTTAAAACGACTCCATTAGAGTTCGTTTTCTATTGTTATGACTGTTGTGCCATGAAGTAACACCCAGTTTGAATTCCGCTGCGTATCACGAAATTGGGGGTGTTACACGTCTACTTTCAATTAGCAAACTTACACATGATTCTCCTGTTGATGTTCTTTTCTCTAACAATTTCTTTCACATTTAGGATCGAAAACCCAAGGAGATCCTAGCAAAGGGAACATGTGAAAATGGTCTCTACGTTCTTAGAGAAGGAAATTTTGCTTTCATTGCTTCCTACTTGATTCATCACCTCAAAGCTTCCTTTGAAAAGTGGCACGGACGTCTTGGACATGTTTCATTTGATATTATTTCTAGATTACATAAACATGGTTTTTTGTTTGTTACTTCTTTGTTACCAAAACCTAAAATTTGTTCACCATGTCAATTATCGAAATCTCATCGCTTGCCTTTTGACTTGAATACTAAACGTTCCGTGCATGCCTTAGATTTAATGCACTAAGATCTTTGTGGCTCTACGCCTATTGTTTCCTCTCATGGTTATTGTTTTATGCTATATTCATTGATGATCACTCTAGATTTACTTGGTTCTACCCGCTCAAACACAAATCTGAATTCTATGAGGCCTTACTTGTTTTCGCACCAATTGTCCAAAATCAATTTTCGCGAAAAATTAAGGTTACTCAAAGTGATGGAGGAACCGAGTTTACAAACAATAGGGTGCGTAAATATTTTCTGGAACATCGTCTAACTGAGGCATCCATCATCGCCTATCTTGTCCTCACACTGCTCAACAAAATGGGCGTGCTGAGTGCAAGCATCGCCATCTAACTGAGACAGTGCTTGCTATGCTTTTCACTTCTCATGCGCCAGCAAACTTGTGGACAGAAGCCTTTGCTTCGGCAACCGACATCATAAACCAATTACCCACTCCACTTCTAGATTTTAAATCCCCTTTTGAAATGTTGTATGGTCACCCTCCTACATATTCTAATGTTCGCATCTTCGGTTGTCGGGTGTTTCCTTATCTATGAGATTATGCCAACCATAAACTCTCCCCCCGTAGTGCCGAGTGTATTTTCATTGGTTATGTTACGAACTACAAAGGCTACAAGTGTTTAAATCCTAAAACACACCGTGTCTATGTTACACGCCATGCCCAATTTGATGAGGAAAACTTTCCTTTTAGCGGTAACATCTCTCCTGTTGACGAGGCCTCCTTAGTTTTCTCAAACTTTAATGAAAACTTGCCACTATTCACTTTGCCCGATCCACCCCTATCTCTGTGTCTGTGCCACCGACATCGCCCAATACCAACAACCAAACCTCACCCTGCACTCTCTGTCCCCATCATCCTAACCCCACCACACCAGACCCCCTTTCCTCCCTACCGTCTCGGCCCAACCAACATCTTCTACAGCCCAACTGACACCTTCCTTGGCCCAAACCATACCTCCCTCGGCCCCCTCATTTTCCGACCCAATCACTTCACCCACGACATCAACTTCCTCACCCAAACCGGCCCCACTCTCTTCTACTCCCACCACATCTACTAACGCTCCCTCATCTCCACCCGCTTCCGGATCAACTGCTGCGCAGATACCATCCCATCCTATGAGGACTCGATCGAAAAATGGCATATATAAACCAAAATTTCATGCTAATCTTTCCTTGTTTTCAGGACCTTTACATCATGCTTTACTTGTAGCTCAGGATCCTCATGTTTACAAATCTGCGGCGAAACATTCAAAATGGGTGAAAGCTATGGAGGAGGAGCTTTAGGCGTTACGGTCCAACAAGACTTGGATCTTAGTTCCTCGTCCCTCAGGTGCAAATATAGTTGGTTCGAAATGGATTTTTAGGAAAATATATAAGGCAGATGGATCGGTTGATAGGTACAAGGCTCGTTTGATTGCGCAAGGTTTTACTCAAGTCCCTGGTCTTGATTTCTCTCATACATTCAGTCCAGTGGTCAAAGCTTC
Source organism: Artemisia tridentata subsp. tridentata (assembly GCA_021014915.2). Taxonomy (NCBI): domain Eukaryota; kingdom Viridiplantae; phylum Streptophyta; class Magnoliopsida; order Asterales; family Asteraceae; genus Artemisia; species Artemisia tridentata. The sequence goes on from CP139507.1 coordinate 72,666,519, forward strand.
TACAGTTCGTGTTGTTCTTTCTCTTGCTCCTATTTATGGATGGTCACTTCGTCAATTGGATGTTCGTAATGCTTTTCAAAATGGTAATCTCACCGAAACAGTCTACATGGAGCAACCTTCTGGTTTTGTTTATTCACGTTTTCCAACTCATGTTTGTCGGTTACAAAAGGCTCTGTACAGACTCAAGCAAGCACCGCGTGCCTGGTTTCAATGACTTAGCAACTTTTTAATCTCCAGTGGGGTTGTGTGCAGTAAAGCGGATACTTCATTATTCATTCTTAAACAAGGAACGACCATTATTTATCTTCTTTGTTGGAAATTATAATTTGATGTTTACAAAACTATATATGCCGAAATAAAGACAAATGAAACAATAGGGACCTTATGTAATATTTAGTTGGCTTCTGGTGTAAGTTAGGTCATTGTGTAAACCCTATTTATAAAGGGTTGTAGGCGGCAGTAGAAGTATCCAGAAAAATGTCTGAATTTGATCAGCATGAGAAGCCTGTGATGTCATCTGATACCTTCTCACTCCATGACAGTGATGGTGTGTCACACCCCAAAAATGGCGCACCGGAATGGCATTCACGGGGTATGACTTCTCAGTAAAGAACACAAAGTTTCACGATAGAGAAATACTAAATGTAATACATAGAACTGATAAAAGTCATGAACTCCCACAATAGGGATAAGTACAAGATACAAAACCGCATGAGTCTCAAGGTTACATAATGTAACACCCCAACCCGACAAGGGTAAAGATGTCACACTAATGGTTCCATATCAGATCAAACAAAGCATACATCCATAGTAATACAAGAATTTAAAAGGTTACAAATGAAGTACTGAAAATACAAAGTTACAAATGAAACTAAAACTAAATACTAAGTCTGCAAATGCAAATCCTTCTAATAGTCTCCACTTCAGAATACTATCAAAGTCTTCTAAGTCCAAAGGTACTCTTCACTCATACCCAACTTCCAACTAAAACCTGCCGCAGGAAAAGAAATGCGGCTGAGCTTAAAAAGCCCAGTGAACAGATATATATAAACGAAAACGAAAGCAAAAGAATCGAACATATATGGTATAGTGCAATGGGATAATATAAGGTATAGGCAAGGTACAAAGTAAGAAAGGAAAAAGGGAAAGGTCAGTAATCCACCACGAGCCCAAACAAACCAAATCAAAGTAGTAACCATGTCTTCAATATCATATAGAGGGGAGACCTCTCAGATAATCAAATAATATGAGGGGTGTCCTCATTCTTCAAATGGAGTAGCTAGCTCCCGAACTTGTGAAAGACGTGGATTGCACCCAGCATCAGTCACCGAACAATATATTATATCAAATCACGAACAGTCCACGAACACGGACTCGAACCTAGGATTGCAACCCATACGCCCCCCGAACAATATCATAATCATAATAATATGCATGCAACGAACAATAATGGGGACGGTGTGAGAAATCACTCCCCCACACGGGAGTCATGCCAATGGTGCATCACAGACATCGCCATGTTACCTTCATGGCTAGGAAACGAACTTGGCTCGGGTATCAAACTGAAGGGTCAAAGGTCAAAGGTCCAAATCATAGCAAAGGTTCAAATAGTCTCAGTCATCGAATCATAGTCAAAGTCCAAATATCAAAGGTCAATGAATCCAAACGAACTGATCAAAGGTTCATCATCAACTGGTTCATTTAAAGTAATCTTTATCAAATGATTTTCATAAAAATGATCTTTAATAACAGTTTTTACAAAAGTAGACTTTAAAAATAGTTTTCATAAAAGCTTAGTCAAATTCCAAATTAAAATGGTAGTACAATATTTCATAAACATCATTTTAAAAATAGTTTACCCTCAAAACATTTCCATGATATAATTAAAAGGTTTTCACATCTAGTTATCAAAATCAATGAACCCTCGAAGTATCCAGTAAGTCGAATACTAATATCACAAGGTCACGAATATCAAATGGATCATTTTAAAGGCTCAAAGCAAAAAGGGTCGTAACGAACATCAAAGTCACATGAATCAAACAAACAAACCAAAGTGTAGGGAATATAGCAATGGCTTAGGGAATCTTAAAAGAATCAAGATCAATGAGTCCAAAAGAGAGAAAAGCACCCTTACTGAAAAGGGAAGAATATCTGTACCTTAACCACCAACGAAACATAACATACGAGTAAGAAGTCACTCTTCCTTCAACGAATCTACACGAATTAATGATCGGCTAATTGATAATAACTTATTCAAATCGGTTTTCTCATTTTAGTTGGCTTTCCATTTTGGTAACTTTCCATTTTTAGCAGTTTTCCCGAATTAGTAAGCTTCCATATTTAACAATATTCAAATGATATGAATTAGATTAAGTCATTAATTAACTTATTATGGGAGTAATATTCATCTTAACAAATCATACAATTTTAGGGTTAAACATGACAAGTATTCATAGTTTAAGGTTACAAACGAAATTTTACCAAAGTTCAAGGTTCACAATAGAAATATTGTCATTATACCATTCAAACCCATATGTTTTCCAGAATTACATAACTAGCCTTCAAGTTCCAATAATTTACAGTTTACACCCTTTTAATTAATTTACAAATTAAACCTTATAATTATATAAGTTACAATTTAACCCTTATCATATTTACATTACACATCAAGCCCTTTTATTTCATCAATTTACAGAAAATAACCTTCAATATAATTATGTTACAAACAGCCCCTTAAGGTTTCGGTAATTACATATTTGGTCCTTATATTTATTAAAATCCAATTCGAATCATATAATTAACCATAATTACATATTAAGCCCATAAATACTCAAAATTTCACATTTCACCCTTCATAATATTATTCACACCGAGAACCTTTCATTTTCCAGAAATTACACTTTTAGTCCCTCATTTTATTAAATATCCAATTCGGCCCATATAATACAACTTAAATCCATATCTCGCCCAATTTACAAATAAGACCCTCATGTTATAATTTTTATACGTTCCCCCTGGTCTATAAAATGTTACAAAAATGTCCCACACTTTTTAATAATTACAAAACACACCCTTAACTTAATAAAGCAAATCGGTAAACATCTTTTATTTCCAAAATCAAACCCTAATAATTCCAATTCATTATACAATAATTTTGTCATCAATATAACACTTTTATTTCCAGATTTCATCACCCAAGAACCCTAGTTCCAATCGGTATTATTTTTGGTCCAAGATTTCTTTTTATTTTCTAAACCCGATATAAACAAAAATTCCCAAATCATGATTTCGACTCAAATAATTCAAAAGACCATTTTTCTCATGTCATATGAAGTATATAGAAGCCACGAAAATTAGTTGCCAAGCTTAGAAAAGTCGTATGAATTAATAAGAATCCGATTTCCAAAATTAGGGTTTTATGTTCTTTATTTTTTGTTTGATCATTATATGATACATGGTTTGATTATACTATTTTTCCCACATTATATGTGATTAGGAAAGGGCTAGAAAATTACCAGAAAATTTATAGAACGAACGGATGAATTGTTGTGATTTTGTGTTACTCGGTTTAAAGCCTCGACACCAAGAATTTCTCCACGACCACACGAACGACCCACAAATCTTGTAGCTATTTTTTCCAGGTCATGTACGATATGAAGAACATAAGAAAAATGAGAAACGAATTTTTAGATGATCGAATGAATTATTACGAATAAATACCTCTCGGTTGATTTGCGACAAGAAATAAATCACCACGCTCGAACCAAGCAAGCCATGAACCAACACGTATTTTTCTTGACTCCTTAGAATGATGATCTAACCCAAAAAATTGTCTCTCGAATTTTTGGTGGCCGGATGAAGTGGTTTCAAAATTGTGTGTGTGTTATGGGTTTCTCGGCAATTTTGATTTATGGATAATAATGTGTTTGTTATAATAATATGGAAAGGAGCCAAATTAGGGGGGGGGGGGAGGGTGGCATAAATCATGCATCAATCAAAGGACCAATTCATGGGCTTAATTTGTTTCCTATTTTGTAAATTTACCGCATTTAAAATCCATTATTAATAATACATATAATAATTTAATTAATTTGATATTTATACATATTGTGTATTTATAATTTTGTTACTTCCCAAAATTTCGAATGTAACATTAGAAATAATTTTACTTCATATTTTAATCATCTCCCGAAGTTTGGAATTTATTTGGTACTTTATAAGCTTATTATTCAAAGTTTAAGATTGTAAGGGCATTTTGGTCTTTTTACACGTTTTCAGATTTTAGGTGTTACAACTTCTTCCCCTCTAAAAAGAAAAATTTCGTCCCCGAAATTTGAAGTATGAAATTAGACGAAGTCGTAGCAAATCGCAAAGGGTTATCGCAAACATTCTCACGCCCGAGGCGTTCTTCCAAAAGATCTTCAGACCAAAATAGTTTCTCATGACTCAGATCAAAATGAAGTGGTTTCAAGTTTCTCAGAAAGAGACAAAATAGTTGATCTTGATCAAAAGGTCCATGCAATATAAAATGGACGATAGGTGCATCTTCAGAAAGTTCATCTGGAATACGAATCAGATTTCAATTCGAATCGACTGCATCAACAATAGAGAGCTCTTCAAAGAGTTCAAGATTTATAACGGAGGTCAACACAATGCAAACGGGAGTCCAAACTCAATCAGATATCTAATGAATGAAAGCAGAGTATACGCATCAGTAGGATGAACCTAAAGTCTCACTAATCACGGACAATCCAACGGAGTTCAAATTCTTAACTTCTTAGGTACTCCCCAAGATATCCTATGCCCACAACAAGTACACGTTATAGGATGTAAGTATTATCACGTTGGCCAGACGTCATAATACTGGCATCATATAACTATGCCCTCATGATGGTCATACTTTATCTCAAGTCAAAATCAAAACCACCTATCTTAATCCACCTAGTACTTCTACAGTCTCAAAAGCCAACAAGATCAAATGTCATATCTAAGAGGGAAAACAATTTATTCGCACGAGTATCAAAATCCCAGATTGCCAACTGAAATGAGGTATGCTGTCACAAGCATCATATCTTCCATAATTCACCAAAATCTCTCAAACAAAGCCCTCATCAAACATACGAAAATAAACACAAACTGAAATGCTTCTAGGGAACTTAGATCATAAAAAGATCTTTTAACGATATAACGAAACTTAAGAGGGTCAACAAAATGGAAGTTATTCGCCAAGAAATTTGGTCTTCATAGAATCAATTCTTCCCAACAAGAAAGGTCTGTTTCAAAACTCCGCTCGTTCAACACATCCAATCTCTTCAAGTCCGGTAAATCTGTCTTCGTCTGTCAATCAATCGGGAAGTGAAACCAAAATCAGAAACTTGTGTCTGGTTCATCGAGCCTCCTGCCGCTCTTCTTGGAATGCGATGGAGTGTTGTGGATTTCTGGCACGGTTTTTAAATCTCTTTATTATCCAGTCTGCTTCCGCTCTCAATTCATCTTAGTACAACCAAGATGAATAGGGAAGTGAGACTGTACGTCTTCATCAGCTACAGGTTCGCCATCTTGACTAGATCCTCTGCACTGCCCACACTTCTGCATTGAAGGGAATGTCTTCACTCTCCAGGGTAGCCTCTGTTGTTGTTAATCCCAGGTCAGGCAAAGAACACCGTTGTCTTCAACAATTATCCATCTCTCAGAATACACAAATGATCGTCAAATTTCTAACAAGGTGCAAAATGATCTTCATGCTCTTCCTCGTCTCCGAATGTACCATTAAGTCATACAATGTCCATATGCCCAAGTACTCGTGAGAAGACATCCTTTATCAAATTCACGAAACAGTCAGAGCTTAAGCTATTACTATTAGCGTCACTAACCGTCATAGCAGCCGTTTACAAATACGGAAGGCGATTTCAAGAATAAATCAATTCATCAGAAAGGAAACTTCGCGCTCTGAATATAAACAAAACACAGTAGTCGTTCCAGGGTGAAGGAATATTGGCTCTTAACGGTAACACGGTTCAGCTTCCATACGTATCTCCAGTTATCATCCTTCTTTATCGTGAACGAAACTAAAACATGCCCAGAAGATACACTTAGGTAAACTCACTTCCTGGTCTTCGGTTGCTGTTCTTCCCGGTTGCTCCAATCAATTGGTATGATCCGATAGACATCTTCGTTTAGTGACTAGAAATCTCTCGGTATCATGTCAAATCTTCCTTCATACTCCAGTGGAAAACTTTTGGTGGTTCTACCAGGAATCATATTCAGAAACGCAGGGTGCCAAATAACGTTCGATACAAGGTTCAGGCTCTGACGGCTCAAAGTGCATAAAAAAACTTCTACGATAAGGTTCATTCATTGGTGTACGAAATGGTTTCTAGGAAAACTTCATACTGCGAACGTAACACACGAGTCTCCAGAGTAATAGCAAACATTCAACAATCGGTAGTCATGGTAAGGAGTTCAAAATTATTACAAACGTCAAAGGTGAGACATAGAAGGGTAGTTGTCAATATGTGACTGATCATTCCATAATTTCCTTGTCAGAATAAAATCGAAGTTAACTATTCAAAGAAAGATGGTTCGCAAATCAAAGCTTTATCATTCGAAAGTGAGGAAGGAAACATTCTTATACTCGTGGTTACACACCACAAGACTTCTCATAGGGACAGAGATGGGTGAAACGAAATCAAATAGTGTCGGAAGATTCATAGATACTTATCAAAAGCAAGAGACAAATAACAAAACATATCCAGTACGTCATCGCCAAGGAGGTTCTCGGAATGCCCGAAGAGGCGTCAAAGTGATTAACAAAAGAATCAGAGTGGACTACGGGTCTTTATCAAAATGATTAACAAAAGGGATCTGCAGATAAGGATCAAATAGTGTCGGGCAATCATTATGCAATTCCAATGCCTTCTCGATCTAATTGGGTTCAAAATCTTGGGTGGTGCAAAGCATAAGCTTTCGATTTCCAAAAGTGGTATCAACAGGATCTAACTAAAAGCAAGGCACGAATCAGAGTAATGCGGAAGCAAAGGTACTTAAACAAATGCCTTATAGTCTACCCATTCCTCACCAGTCAAAACTTAGGTTCCTATGGGGAAATCTTAAAGAAATTTTCAAAGGTTGACTTATGAGCGCCTACAGTGAAAACTTAGTGGTCCTAACTTACACAGGACAAAGGTAAAAGTATTACGTATCGCAGCCTGTCTCTCTGATACCATAATTGTAACACCCCAAACCGACAAGGGTAAAGATGTCACACTAATGGTTCCATATCAGATCAAACAAAGCATACATCCATAGTAATACAAGAATTTCAAAGGTTACAAATGAAGTACTGAAAATACAAAGTTACAAATGAAACTAAAACTAAATACTAAGTCTACAAATGCAAATCCTTCTGTTAGGAACACGTTTTAATTATTTACAAGTCTTGTTCATTTATAATGTTGCAAATTAAATAGGATTATATTGTTTGTAATTATGGACCGGTCCATTAGTAATCCATGGACCGGTCACAATAGTAAGGTCATGTTAGTAACATGCAAGGGAATATTCCATAGAATGATTCCCTCCCATTGCCTATAAATACAAGGCATGGGGTACTCATTTAGTGTCGTGTTTTTTCATGTCTAGTGCGGAAGCTATGCTCGTGTAACTTGTGATTAATTGAAAAGCCTACCATTCTTATTCTTCTCTTCTTCTTAAGTTCTCTTCTCTAGCTTATTAGCTTATTGTTCTTTATTCCATACGTAGCTTATTATTATAGAGATAGTAGTACGTGTGTTTGTTTATTTCTCATCGAGTGTGTGTTTGAGCTTATCAAAGGTAACCTACAAGTGGTATCATACGCCAAGGGATTATTAGGATAGTGTGTTTGAGTCGTTAGTATTCTTAATTACGTTGGTTTTTATAGATCTAGTAAGGTTTTGTTCAAATCTACACGTTAAACTCTTCGTTGTGTTGATAAGTCACTTTTAGCACGTTAAACTTTCACAAATTTTCGTCAAATCTCATTTTCTAATCATTAACGAGCTTCATCTTCATTAAAACTATTGGTTACTAATCGTTTAACGTCACAAACATTAGTGATTTTTGGTTATTTGAGCGATTTAGTGTAATCCGTATTTTTAGCGTTTGGAAAAAGTTGATGAAAAGTGCTACTTTGGTTTCTGAGTGAACTTCGACAATCTAGGGTTTTATCGCAGTTGGCAATCAAGAAAGATTAGGGTTTCATCGCAGTTGCAAATTACTCAAAGGTCTTATCGCAGTTGGCAATCAAGAAAGATTAGGGTTTCATCGCATTTGGGAGATCTTCAATTATCGCATTTGGGACTCAGTATTGTACTTTCTTGTATTAGAAAGATTACATACTTCGACTTGGTTATTTCTCTTCTCTTGTATTAGAGATTGAGAATTTGGACTTGTGATAAATTATCGCAGTTTGATTTTTCAAATTGTAGTTGTTTATCGCACTTCATAGTTTTATCGCTATTGAAGGTTTTCGCCTTTGGTGAATTGTCCTTATCGCATTTGGTAAACTTGTTCTATCGCACTTGGTGAACTTGTTTTATCGCACTTGGTCAACTGATATTATCGCAATTGGTGAACTCATCTTATCGCATTTGGTGTACTAGTTTATCGCATTTGGACAAAATCTTTTGGATTTTCAAAACCAACTTACCATAACTCATAAACACATATCTTAATTATCTTCAAGATCCAGATATGTCTCAACCACCTCATTTCAACTACTACTATCAGCTACAGCAACATCCTCAACAACAGCAATTTCATCCTCAGTATCAACAACAACAAGCATTCGTTCAACAACATCAATTTCTCTCTCCACCACAAGTGTCCCCACAACAAATCATGCAACAGAACCAACAACTGCAAAATTATCCATCCTACTCCAGAGAACCTCATTGGTTTAACAAGATGTGTGAAGCAATCAGTAGCCAGCAATCACGTCATGAAGCTGGAAGTCAAGAAACTCCACCAATGCTAACTCCGGGTAACTACGTACAGTGGGCTAGTAGATTCCTCAGATTCGTTGAACTCAAAAAACCCCATGGTCAGTATCTCAAGAAGGTCATTGAAGAAGGACCGTATCCTATTCCAGCTACTGTGGTTTCAGCAACTCCAGAGAGAGATGAAACATCCACACCCATTCCGGTTGCCAACTACACAACTGAGCAAACATTACAGCAAGAGGCAAACCAATTGGCTATGTCTTTCATACTTCAAGGAATTCCCAATCCTATCTACCGAAGTATTGATGCTCAAAAGACAGCCAAAGATATGTGGGAACATGTTCATCTTCTCATGGAAGGAACAGAGTTGAACCAAGAAGATCTTGAGTCCAAGTTATATATGGAGTATACACACTTCATCATGGAACCAGGGGAAACTATTGAATCTTACTACCACCGTTTCACCAACATTATCAACGATCTTGATCGTCATGATATAAAGTTACCAAAGATTGCTATCAACTCCAAATTCCTTGGATGTCTTGGTCCTGAATGGCAAAAATATGCAACTTTTGTGAGACAGACAAAGAAAATTGGTGATGTCAAATACGGACTCATGTATGATTACCTCAGACAACATCAATCAGAAGTGGATAAAGAAATTGCAGCACGAGGAGGCTTCACACCAGCACCAACACCAAACTCACTTGCTCTCGTTGCTCAATCCAACTTCTCTTTACCACAACAGGAATTTGGCAACTCATCTTTTCAACCAAACATTCCACCCCAACCTCATAATCAAATCATTCCTTCTGAAGCACCACAACAATACTCTGATAACCAGCTGGTTCCATACAACAACACCGATTCAATGCTATATTCAAATGCAGATCATGATGAAGAAGAGGATGCTTTCAATTCACTTAATGAAGCATTTGGATTGATTGCTAATGCATTTGGCAGGTTCACCAAATCCAACAACCGTCTTCGTTCATCTTCAAATACCAGGAATCAGGCAATTGTTCATGATGGCAGAGTTGAAGTTCAGAACAGGTCTTCAGGTAGATTTGGTTCAGGAAATCGTGGATATGGAAATCAAAGGGTTCAGTCAGGAGGAAATAGGTTCACTGCTGCAGGGGTAAACAGAAACAGTATAGGGAATGTTCAGAGAGGAAATTCAAATGTTGGGAATGGTCAGAAAGGCATTGCTAATACATCTATCACATGCTACAATTGTGGGGGAAATGGTCATATGGCTAATACTTGTCCGAAGCCGAGAACAATGGGCAGTCAGTATCACAAAGAAGCTCTTATGATGGCACTCAAAGATGAAAGAGCAGCTGGGATGATGACTCAAAATGATCAAAGTTTTATGGCAAACGTGGAATCAGATGACGAGATGGAAGACCTTGAGGCCAATGCTGCAGTCATGCTTATGGCTAACATGCATGAAATGAATTTGTCCGAGTCAGGCCCAGTATATGATACTGATGGTCTTTCTCAGGTACCCGATCCTACATGTCTTATTCATGAAATTGCTTCACCGTCTCTATCTTCATCTACAAACGAAACTTTTGTTCAAAATGAGTTATTTTCATCACCATCCGATGATCAAGTTAACACGGTTGTATCATTTGATGATGATAAAACAGTTGTTTCCTTTGATGATCTCATCGATGATGCTAATTGTGATCATATTGAACAAAACGATCAGTTGAATGATCAAGATTCGGACTTACAGGCCTTATTATTGACCACCCAGTCACAAATAGAAAAATGCAATGACATCAATCATAAGCTCAAAGAGAAAATTGCAGTGTTAACAAAGGATAATGAGTGTTATCAATTACAACTTTCCGGATATCTAAAACAAGATAAACGAGAAAAAGGTTTTGAAAAGGCTTTCCAACAAGAGTATGTAAAAGTTCAAAATTTAGAAAGTCAAGTTCGCGAGTTAACCATTGCCAAAGCTGAACTTTTCTCTCAGAAAGAAAAGGATCAATTGGAATTTAAAATTCAAATTAATACTTTAAATTCTGAGTTGTTGAAAACTCAATCTGAGCTTTCTGCATCTCAAACGGATCTTCTTGAAGAAAAGAAAGCTAATAGGAAATGTGTTGACTCCTATCTTGATCAAATTCTGGATTTGGAAACCAAACTCAAAGATTTTCAAAACATTGTGTATAAAACGGGTAACTCTGTAACACAAATTCAGAAAAATGTTGTAAAACCAAGTCCTAAGGGAGTCAGTTTTGCACTTGGAAGTGATACACCCAAAAATTTACACAAAGCACTCAAAGAGAATCCTAAGTTATACAATGCAACATTTCTGTTAGATGATTCCTTTCAACGTGTTGTTATGTACTCTGTTGATGAAGAAACTGATTTTCTTGAAAACAAGATTGAGGGTCGATCCAATTCACAACAAAAGTTTTCAAAAGTACATTATGATTATAATGCGAGACCTCATTTGAGCAAATCATTTGTTCCTCCTAAGGATCATCCAGAACAAACGTTAACATACACAAACATACGTAGTGCTTCCTCGTCTATAACTTCCGATCCTATGACTGGTGTACAATTTAAAGATTGTTTGACAGAGGATCTTGTTGATCCACAAATGCCTACAGAATGTCGGGTTCTTCGATATTTTCAGACATTTATGGATGACATTTCTCGTTTGGAGAATGAAATTGAGTTTAGTTCTCAAATTCCTATCTCGTCTTTTCTTTCTCCTGTTCAGAAAGAAAAGAAGGAGATTCTTCAAAAGAAAATTCTTCCTCATGTTAGAAATCTGAAAAAGGGTGCAACAAGATGGGAAGAGGAGTTAAAAACGGAGATAGCATCTATGAAATCCATTTTCAAAGCTAAAGATGACAAAGTTCAACGTCAAAAACTTCAAAAGAAATTTTTAGCAAAGAAAATGATCGACTCTTGGAAAAAGTCTTGTGTTATGACGTAGTCTCTGTGATTATGAACTCGCTCTATGAATCTGGTAATGCGTTAATTGTGAATGATCATGCTGTGGATATTAAGATGTTGCATATGGAGATTGATAATCTGGTAAATGAGAATGAGAATCTTCGACAGATCAATTGTGATGTGGAAAACAAAGTTTTTAATCTTCAAAAAAGGTTGGACTGGTGTCAAAAACGAAGTTTTGAATTTGAACTCAAATTTCAAAATCTCATGGAATCTCTATCATTTCAAGACAGTCATGAACAGAACAAAGAAACAAAAGCATTTTTAAAAGTTAAACTGTTTCAAAATGAAAAAGATTTGGATGAAGTTATTCAAAACAGAAATGACACAGTCTACCTAAACCGGAAAATTAGATTCACAAAATCAAGAGTTCCAACACATCATTATTGATTTGAAGAAGAAGATCAGAGTTTTAGACAAGAGCAAAACAAACAGTCATAAGATTGCTCCAGGAATGTATGAAGTGGACAAAGAACATACCCAAGCATCTGACACAACCACTAATTCAACTACTTGTACTTCCACAGGACTAGAAACCACCTCTAAGAAGACTCACAAGAAACAGAGGAAGAATAGAGTCAAGAAATCTAGGAAGGAAGTCTCTAAGTCTGAAGAAGTCCCAGAAAGTAGTTTGAATAAGACAAATGTAACATCAGGAATAGAATTGCACGTATCTGAGTCTAGTTCTAAGAATGATGTAACAAATGATAACTCTTTGAATATTAATGAAAATGTTTTGGTTGATGCTACTTGTGTCTTTTGTCGCCATAGCATACTATCTGGTGATCATACAAAGTGTGTTGCTAAAACTTTGCTAACTAAGAGAAAGAAACGAACTAGTGGTGCTTCCTCTAGGCTTAAAACCATTGCGAAATCCACTTTAGGTATGCCCCCACTAGATGTTTCTGAAGAGAATATAGAAAAGCCCCCATCCAAGACCAAAAAGTCACCTAGTGCATACCTTAGGAAAAAGGCAGAGACTAGTTGGACCTGGCAACGCTGGTTACAGAACACTTTTGATTTTAAATGGTTACCAAAAATACTAACCTCTTGTGTCACTAACCCAGCGGATCCAACCGTTATCAATTCTCCACCTGTTTCCGATGTGTGTGATGCAGGTGATTCAAATCGTCCTCTGGATTGTTGATAGCGGGTGCTCCCGACATATGACCGGCAATCTAAAACTTCTTCAGAACTTTGTTGCAAAGTTTATCGGAACGGTCAGATTCGGGAATGATCACTTCGCTGCAATTATGGGCTACGGGGATTATATTAATGGGAACATCGAAATAAGTCGTGTGTATTATGTTGAAGGTCTCGGTCATAATTTATTCTCGGTAGGACAATTCTGCGATGGAGACTTGGAAGTAGCTTTCAGGGAGAAAACATGCTTTATTCGTGATCTTCACGGGAACGACCTTATGAAAGGGAAACGCGGAACAAGTCTGTATTCTATCTCCTTTGATGGCATGACAGCTTCTACACCTATTTGTTTACTCTCCAAGGCTCATCCCACGAAAGCTTGGTTATGGCACAAACGTTTATCCCATCTCAATTTTAAAACCATAACTGATCTTGCCAAGAAGAAATTAGTTGACGGTCTTCCGAAATTCAGATATGCCAAGGATCACTTGTGTTCTGCTTGTGAACAAGGGAAAAGTCATCGTGCTCATTTTCCTCCAAAATCAGAACACAGCACAGACCATGTCCTACAACTGCTTCATATGGATTTGTGTGGTCCGATGCGCGTTCAGAGTATCAACGGAAAGAAGTATATTCTGGTAATCGTAGATGACTACTCAAGATGGACTTGGGTCTATTTTCTTCGGACTAAAGATCAAGTTCCTTCAATTCTCATCACGTTTCTCACCAAGATTCAAGTTCAAGTCCGTAACACCGTCCGAATCATCAGAACAGACAACGGGACTGAATTTAAGAATCAAATCATTCGGGATTTCACAGAGAAACAAGGGATTGTTCATCAAACTTCCATAGCTCGAACTCCGGAACAAAATGGTGTAGTCGAAAGACGAAACCGGACGCTCGTGGAGGCAGCTCGAACTATGTTGATCAATGCCCAATTACCGGATTATCTTTGGGCTGAAGCTGTCAACACTGCTTGTTATACTCAGAACCGTGCAATGATCACCAAACGACACGACAAAACACCATATGAGCTTATACAAGGAAGAAAACCAAACATCAACTACTTTCACGTCTTTGGAGCATTGTGTTATCCGAAGAATGATAAGGATGATCTTGGTAAACTTAAGGCTAAAGCAGATATTGGGATCTTTGTTGGATACTGTGAGAATTCCAAAGGATATCGTATTTGGAATCGTCGGACTGGAGATATTCAAGAGACCATACACGCTAATTTTGATGAACTCACCGAAATGGCTTCTGAGCAAGACCGCTTAGAACCCGCACACAACCGTCTGAACTTTCCTGAATCTTCATCTGCACCCTACCTCTTCAACAGGAAGGATCTGGAAGATTTGTTTGCACCAATGTTTGATGACGTTCATGTAACTAGTGCATCAGATGCTTCCACCAATTCCGCTGCTCAACAACTTCCGTATCAAGCACCTGATCTATCAGCATCTACATCTACAGTAGTTGTTGATGATGCACCACAACCTGAATCATCATCATCAATGGAGAAAACACCTCCACCAGCAGTTGAAGATTCATCCCCCATTTCTAACACTGTTCCACAACCAACAGGATATGACGGGAACGCTTTCTTTAACCCATTTGCTCCACTACCAACTGTTCAAGATTCCGGAGAATCATCCTCGAGCAACATGGACCCGTCTTATCATCATCATAACGTTCAACACTACCCATCAACTCATAAATGGACAAGGGATCATCCATTAGTAAATGTGATTGGCAATCCAGATAAACCCGTAATGACCCGACAGAAACTCCACACAGATGGTGAAACATGCATTTATGCTCTCACTGTTTGTCAATCTGAACCGAAAAATATCAAAGAGGCCTTGACTTACGACAATTGGATTGAATCAATGCAAGAAGAGTTGGATCAATTCAAGAGATTAGAAGTTTGGGAACTCGTTGAAAGACCAGATGGAGTTTATGTTGTAGGATTAAAATGGATTTGGAAAAATAAGCTGGATGCAGAAGGAACGGTTATTCGTAACAAGTCTCGGTTGGTTGCTAAAGGGTATAGTCAAGAAGAGGGGATAGACTTTGAGGAATCTTTCGCTCCAGTGGCTAGACTTGAGGCAGTGAGAATGTTTCTGGCATACGCGGCTCATAAGAACATCACAGTATATCAAATGGACGTGAAGACAGCATTCCTGAACGGACAACTTCGTGAAGAGGTGTATGTTTCACAACCAGAGGGCTTCGTTGATCCGGAACATCCACAACATGTTTACAGGCTTAAGAAAGCTCTCTACGGCCTTAAACAAGCCCCGAGGGCATGGTACGATAAACTTGCTGCATTCTTGCTTGCTAATCATTTTACTAAAGGATCTGTGGACCCGACTCTGTTTATACAAAAACACGGGGAGGACATTCTCATCGTACAAATTTATGTGGATGACATCATTTTTGGGTCTACTCATAAAAAGTACTCAAACGCTTTTGCAAAACTAATGAAACAAAACTTTGAGATGTCCATGATCGGTGAATTAAACTTTTTTCTAGGATTACAAGTTCACCAATCACCTCGTGGTATATTCTTGAGTCAGTCCAAATACGCACAAGAAATATTAAAGAAGCATGGCATGACAACTAGTGACACCTATAACACCCCAATGGCCTCCTCATCCCCGAAGCTAGATGCTGATTTACATGGGAAACCCACTGATTCTACAAATTATCGTAGTATAATTGGGTCTCTTATGTATCTCACAGCTAGCAGACCGGATGTTGTATTTGCCACATACCTGTGTTCACGCTATCAATCTAACCCAACAGAAAGACATTTATCTGCTGTTAAAAGAATCCTTAGATACATCAAGGGAACCATTAATTTGGGGATCTGGTATCCAAAGGATTCTGGTTTTGCACTAACTGCTTTTTCAGATGCGGATCATGCGGGATGTATTGATACAAGGAAGAGCACATCCGGTGGTGTCCAATTCCTCGGTGATAAACTGGTGTCCTGGCAGTCCAAGAAGCAAGATTGTACGTCTCTATCATCCACAGAATCAGAATACGTAGCTATGTCTGCCTGTTGTGCTCAAATCATTTGGATGCGATCACAACTGATGGACTATGGTTACATATTCAACAAAATTCCGATGTACTGCGACTCCAAGAGTGCCATAGCTATCTCGTGCAACACAGTCCAACATTCCAAGTCCAAACACATCGCTCTCAGATATCACTTCATCAAAGAACATGTGGAGCAGGGTACCGTTGAGCTGTATTTTGTGGGAACGGAACACCAATTGGCGGATCTTTTCACGAAGGCTTTACCTCATGAACGTTTTGTGAAATTGGTTCATCAAATTGGAATGCGATGTTTGACTCCTCAAGAATTAACAAACTTTCTCAAAAACAACTAAATGAGTCAAATATCCAAAACTATCCTTGTAAATTTATAACACAAAAAAAAAAAAAAAAAAAAAAAAAAAAAAAAAAAAAAAAAAAAAAAAAAAGGGTGCAAGTACAATTCCTTCTCCAACACTTTGTTCATTTTTCATTTTTGAACACGTGTTGAGGGGGAGACATAATTTTTTCCAAAACTTTTAAAATTGTACTTGCATATTTTTCAGATATTGTTGTTTCACAAGATTTTGGTGATAAGATGTTAAGATAACAAAATTGTGTGCCTTCAATGTGACAATTGAGACTTAGTGTTAGAATGATGGTGGTATAGGACTAGGATTTCAAAGTTAACAAGGTTAGGGGACTAAATATGCAAAATATGCAAAAACTAAAGATAGATATTTAATCTCAATATCGCATTTACTGCTCTGCTATTTTTTCCACCAACCGAATTAAATTCACCCCACCAACCATCATCAACGGCCAACAATCATTCCACCGATCCGATCAAGAACTTTGATTTTTGTGAGTATTTCTGTGTTTATAATGCTAATATAAAAGATGGTTTTGAACTACATCATGATCCAACGGCTAGAACACCCAAAATTGAGTAATCTAGTTCTAGGGTTTGCGTTAAAAGTGAGGATTTTGATTAAGGATGTTTGTGATGAAAATGATTGCATAACAACACTCCTACAATGTTAGGAAACCTAGATTGCATGCTTAATCGTACCCAGAAACCACAAAATTGTCGAATTGATATTTAGGGTTTTAAGCAAAATTTGGGGAAAACTTTGTGGATGTGTTTTTGTGTAATGTGCTTATTGAAAAGTTGTTGTCCAATGTTTAATTAAGTATTGCCATGCTTGGATCATACCCAGAAACACTCTAAGTGATTTGATTAAATTTTAGGGTTTAAGAAGAACAATGAACATTAGCAGATTTGATCTTGAATATTTGTGGTTCGTTTGTGTTATAACTTAGTACAAATGCTCATAATAGTTATCTAAGTTGTTTGTGAACATCTGTGGACATAAACCATGAGTTAAAATGAATCACGATAAGAATTTGAGTGTTTGTTTCATCGTCAAAAAGTGTTCGTTAACTCTTGTATTAGAGTTTATCGAAGTTGGCTAAAAATTATCGCAGTTGTGGTAGTTATCGCAGTTGTGATAGTTATCGCAGTTGAGATGGTTATCGCAGTTGAGATTTTTATCTTGATTGGGGTAATTATCTTGATTGATATAATTATCGCAGTTGGATGATTATCACAGTTGGATGATTATCGCAGTTGAGATGCTTATCGCAGTTGGGATGCTTATCGCAATTGGGATGATTATCGCAGTTGGATAAATATCGCAGTTGGATTCTTATCTTGATTGTATATTTATCGCAGTTGTTATAGTTATCGCAGTTGTTGTAAGTTATCGCAGTTGTCTTTATTTATCGCAGTTGTGATAGAACTTGGCTAATTCTTGATAAATTCTTTAACCAGGCATGTATCAACTAATCATACATACAATAGGATGCCATGTGTTGTTTAAAACTAACAATTTCTCTAACAAACATGCATTCTGTATACTTGTATATGATTGTTGATTCAGATACTCATCAATGGCAACTTCTCAACAACAACCTCTTCCTGCTCTCACCAAAGAAGAAGTCTTTCCTCGAGGGTATACTTTGGAAATTGGGAAAAACAACTCACGGGTAGAATTGGACAAAATCAAATGTTCTGATCCAAGCTGTCAGATTGCTATAGAGATTCTCAAAGCTCACAAGTGCAGGGATATTCTTGACAGCTCAGACACAATTCCAGAGTTATACATTCACCAATTCTGGGATACCTTCACCAAGAGCAATGATGACAAGTACTTTACTTGCACACTGGATCGGAAGCAAATCAGAGTTACACCCGCTACTCTCAGAAAAGCCTTGAAACTTCCAGAGGCACCTGAAGCTGCTGCCCGATTCCACCCAACACCTTCAGAGTCAGAGGTCATGCAATTCCTGGAGGATATTGGTTATGATGTTCAGCCTGATACACCATTAACCACAATCTCCAAGGTTAATGCCAGATACATTCCTCAACCCTGGAGGACTATCTTCTTCATCGTAACACATTCAATATCTGGAAGAGATAGTGGGTTCGAGCATCCAAGACTGGCTCATCTTCAAGTCTTATGGGGATTTCTTAATGAAGAACCTATTGACTTTGCTGCTCTTATTTGGGATGATATAATGTACTTACAGCGTAAAATTTTCAAGAAAATCCCATTTGTTCGTTTCACCAAAGTTCTTATCAGCTACTTACTTGATCAACATGAAGACATTGATAAACGTCCTACAGATCAAGAAGTTCATGAATATAGCATGGATAAAACATTGGGCAAAGTTTATTTTCCGAAGGAGAGCACACGAAAGCAAGGTGCAAGGTTGCCAGACTTTTTGATGCCAGATGAGGTTAGAGAAACAAAAGCTTATCATGATTATGATAAAGCATACCGTGAACAACGTGTGGGTCTTGCCAAGGTGACTGAAGAAACTGGATCTTCAAAGACTCGCTCAAAAGGTAAGACTAAGACAGGAAGTGCCTCAAGTGTGTCTAAACCAAAAGAAAAACATCCAAGACCAAAATTCATCAGAAGAAAAGTACCAAGCAAACCTCAGCCACAAACTGAACCGAGTGGAATCGTTGATGAAAGTACTGAGTCTGACTCTGAATCATCTAAAGAAGAACAAGCATTTATGACCGTTGAAGAAGCAGAATTTCACAATAAGATCTCTAAGGAAAATGCACAGAAACAAAGTCTCAAATCATTAAGAGAAGATGAAGAGAGAAGGGCCAGAAAGGCAGTAGAAACACAGAGAGAGTATGAGATGACTCATAGAGTTGAAGGATCGGGAACCGCTCACGAAGAAGAATCGACTCGAGACAATCCGGTTAATCAACCCGGTGGATCTGGAGCTGCATCAATCTCTTCTCAGCATACAAGCTCGGTTAATCAACCCGACTTGGAAGCCCAGATTCAGAAGGAGAAAGAAAAGAGTCAAGAAGGCAATATTGTATTTTCAGACAAAGAAATCTCAGATTCCATGTTTGACGACAATCCAGAAGAACAACCACGTAACACTGATACAGACGATTGGAATATGGAAGATGAAAGAGATATTCTTGGAGATAAAACAATTAATGCAGCCAAGGATCTTGAGGAACAAGAAAAACAAGAGGAAGAAAGGAAACGCAAGGAGGATGCTCAAGCAAATCTGGAAGCAGATAGTTACATACGTTCACACACTCCAACACCTCCTCGTTCTCCTCCAAAAGACACAGCTAAAACCAAAGACACAGTTCCTCAAACTGAACTTGCTATGGTTGTCAGTAACCCTCAACAACAACAAGAACAACCAACAGTTCAATCCTCACCTAAGACCCCTCCTGGATCACCTCCTAAGAACCCTTCACCTCCACCCTCACCTCATGAAGAATCAACTGCTAAATCTGACGAATCAATCCCTTCACTCACACCATCACCTTCAAGATCTTCATCACCAAAGCCAAAGTCAAAAGCAACCGTTTCTGAAAATATTCTCAAGGCCTACAAAGGAAAGAACAAGAGAAGAATCGTTCATGTAACAAAAGTTGAAGTCGTATCACCTGCAGCAAAGAAGCTTAAAAAGGCAGTGAAGAGAGCACAAGCTCTAAGAGACAACCAAGCTACAACTAAATTGACTGAAATGGAAAAGTTAGTCAAGACATTGTCTCAACAAATGGAAGAGATGCAGAAGAGTAAAGAGCAGATAGACGAATTTCTCGGCTTTAATATTAAAGATCACATGACACGCAAGGCAAAGAAATTTGTTAAGCAATTTCTTCCTGATCTTCAAAAGGACATCAATGATCATATTGATTCACAACTTGATGAAAAGATCAAAGAAGCCGTCTCCTCTTCTTCACAAACCAAACCACTTCACGATCTCTCCATTGAAGAAATCGAGCTTGTTCTTCTCGACAAACTCTTTGCTATCATCTCTCCCTCTCCAGAAGAAATCAATTTGATCACGGCTCTTCGTGAACACATTGACAAGAAATCATGCAAGGAAACTGCTGATAAAGGGAAACGCATTCGAGAGGATGACGACGAAGATGACGAGGAAGATACAGATCCTAAACCTGAACAGAAGAAACACAAAAGTGGGTCAGGAATTCATATTCAGGAACAAACTGGGAAACCAACATCATCTATGCCTCCTAAACAACAAACATCTGGTCCTAAGGAAACCGAACATCATTATGAACACTTCACTGCTGAAGACGTTGACTTTCAGCCACAAGACGATCAACCACATTCGCCACCATCACCACCAAAAACAAAGACATCCAAATCAAAGTCATCACACAGCAAGAAATCATCCAAAGAACCAGCTGTTGTATCATGGCTTGATGATGATACAGATGTACTAGGGAATGATTGGTTCGATCATCTAGCAAGTGCTCAGATTCCGACAAATGAAGCTTCCCGAGTTGAAGACAGCACGTTTGCTGTTACTCAAGAGATTAAACGCAGTCTTAATATAAAGAAGATGACCAAAAGGGAACTACGTCGAATCAAGAATGATGCATTCACTCTTCTGAGGGATAAAGCCACCAGTGCCGCTGAACTCGAATATCACCTTGAAAACATTGCACGGGCAATGTCAAGTGACTTTGATTGGGCTAGTCCAGATGTCGTCAGGAAAATTGGCAAGAATCAACCCTTCATCACTGATTGGAACAAGCCACTTCCTGTGATACGACGATCTCACTCCTCAGAAATTCCATTCAATCTTTTCTTCAACCAAGATCTAGAACTTCTCAAGAATGGAGCTCAAGGGAAAACAAAATATGCTACATCTATAACTTTCACACCAGCTGCTGTCTACACACAATCAGCAATTGAAGAAGCAGCTATTGAAAAACATCTGTTTGTTAAAAAGCTTGTGACATATGATCGTGACGCAGAATTAGGGATTCATCATTGGTACTCAAAACGACAAAGCTGGTACAAGTACAAACTTGCTATCCAGAAATCTCGAGAACAAGTTTACAGTGATCTCAAGCTCGTGGCCGTTATTGATGTGAGCGGATCCAGACGTTGTGATTATATCTTTCTCGATGAAATCAAGGTCAAAAGAATCGACGGCAAAATCTACACATTCTCTGAAGCTGACTTTCCTGAGTTGAATTTGAATGATATCGAAGATATGTACCTAATGAAGGTCCAAGGCAAATTGCAACATTTGTCAGACGAACGTCGATATGCACTCAGTACATCTCTGTGTCATTTCATCAGAAGGAAAATCATTCGAGAACGTATAGAGGATCTCCAACTGGGTGTTGAAAGTTATCAGACAAAGTTAAATCTTGTTGAACCAGAGTTTCTTCGAAGTAGCAATAAGGACCCTCAGTACACCATGCTCCATAATCCAGTCTTTGGGTTCGTCTACAGAAGCACAACAGATTTTCACCGCTTCATGGCATTCGATGAAATTCACAAGTTCTGTGACGATACTTTGAAGAGTGTACGTGATGGGTTAGCTAACCGGGTTCAAGATTCAGCATTGGGGAAATCGAGGAGATGGAATTCCAAGGAAGTACGCCAAGTCAAGGGGTTTATCCGGAAGATTGAAGAACGGTTGTATTATCGGGATCAGATGAGAAGGCTAGAAAGCTATGTTGGGGGTCGTCCACCGTTCGCCATCAGGCTATTCCAGAGAACAGACCCAGTCTTCACAACTTTTGGCAGGGGCGGTTGATGTAAGAATTTATTATCATATTACATCATTCTTATTCTTTCCATATCGGCCTATGTATTACGGCTTGTGCACACATAACAGTGTACAACCCGGACCCCAAAGAAAGGACCCTGAGGTACGCTTCAGTGCCTCAATCCTGAAAAAGGAGCGAAAGCTTCTTACTTATGAGCAGAATTAAAATCAGAATGTTTTTCCAACGTTTTTCAAACATTCTGCTCATAAGAACAAATATTCCCTTGTTAAGGGGGAGTATTTGAAAATATAATCTTTGTTCAAAGAATTATAAATGTTCTTGAAATTCTTCCCTAAAACTCAAAAACAGCATATTTTAATCATAAACGTTTTTCCAAAAACATCATGAGTATGCTATTTTTGAGGGGGAGAAGAAAAATATGATTAAAATATATGATGTCTCATTTGCTGAAATCTCGTGTGCTCAAACTCAGAATTGACCCTCGAATTGACGAATAGGAAAGTCAGTAGTCGAAAGGACATGTCCCGGACGGGTAATAATTTCAAGCCAGTTTATCTGGTGATGTAAGCGTGTCTCGCAAAGGACGTGTCTGAGTAGAATGTACCGATTTCGAGCGATAATCTTTGAATCTGATCTGGACGGGTAATAATTTCAAGCCAGTTTAACTGGTGATGTAAGCGTGTCTCGCAAAGATCAAGTTCATTGAAAGTCAATCAATTCAAAAAGTGCCAACTCTTTCCGGCATGTGCAAATTTCAAAATTTAATACTTATGAGCACATGTTAAGGGGGAGTATTTCTGAAAATCATCAAACTCTCAAGGTGTCAACAAAATGTCTTTACAATTATCGACACTTTGAGAGATTTTCAATGGTTTGGTTTATGGCATCATTAGGATAGTCATGGAGTTACAAGGTGACTAAGGTTAGGGAAAAACCGTCCTATGATCCGCCAGAGCCGGAGGGATCTACCCAAGGACAATACCAATAGTTTAGAACTAGAAAGTCCTAGGTATGATATCAAAAGGAGAAAATGAATGAACGGAGATAGAAGGGGTTGAAGAATTAAAAAGAAAAGTAAAGAAAAGGGTGAAAAGAAATAGCCCTCCATTTGTTCAACCTTAGGGCAGACACCGGGTTCAATTCATAATCTACTGGTTGATGAGCATCACCGGTATTGAAGACTAAAGACGTCATGGACCCAGTGACGCATTAATAAACCTTCTAAGCCACTCAAGTGTCTCTCAAAAGACATTTGTTTCATTCACACGGAGAACCCTTCATAATCTATCGACATCTCATTACGAGATTGTTGATATTGAAAAGGAGGCAATCTGCTCCACGCCTCCGATGACCAAACAAATATGCACTTATTGAGTCTAGAGCCATGAGATTCATCAAAAGATCTCTTAGGTACACTTAGAATTACTCTGGTGTTCTACATTATGGGCAGCAGATGTAAAATTAAGGAAGTGTCCTTCGCAGATCTTAGCAATCTGCCAAGAACATTCATGAGAAAAGTCACAATTGTGATTATCAATGATTGAATGGAAATCCTGCCAGAACAACATCAAACAACTCTGTCAGCAGGTCACTTCGGTAACTCCTTGTGGGTTACGCTTAGTGTTTTGCTCCAAAACGGTCTACAGTCGTGGGGTGATCTCCAGCGACTCACTGAATCGTGGGTGCACTTCGGTGTGTCCGTGTAATCCCTTTCGGGGGAATCCGGTTCAGAACGGTCTGGGTTAGGATTTGAGAAAGTCTTCACACTATGCTGTTGATGATCTCAAGTCTGAGCCTGTAAGTACCGGTTGGTTCGTGCTGTTGCTGCTGCTGCTGCTGTGGAGCTGGAGTTCAACCATCAAGACTCCATCATGCTTATATCTTGAAGAAATGTTCTCTCAATGACTCAGTTATTACAAAAGTTCAACACAAGCTATAGTAAAGTCAAAAGTTCAAGCACATCAACTTTCACAAGATTAAGATTGAAAAGTGAGAACATGTTGCAGAAAACAAATCAAAGATATATGAGCATGATGGAGAAGACCAGAAGACGTTGGAGATTGGCAGATAGAGACAACATCATATCATCATCACACAAGAACAAAGAATCAAAGATTATAAAGACGTCGGAAGCCTAAGAAGCAAAGAAGACGTCGGGCAACATTGATGATCAAGACTTAGGGGGAGATTGTTAGGAACACGTTTTAATTATTTACAAGTCTTGTTCATTTATAATGTTGCAAATTAAATAGGATTATATTGTTTGTAATTATGGACCGGTCCATTAGTAATCCATGGACCGGTCACAATAGTAAGGTCATGTTAGTAACATGCAAGGGAATATTCCATAGAATGATTCCCTCCCATTGCCTATAAATACAAGGCATGGGGTACTCATTTAGTGTCGGTTTTTTCATGTCTAGTGCGGAAGCTATGCTCGTGTAACTTGTGATTAATTGAAAAGCCTACCATTCTTATTCTTCTCTTCTTCTTAAGTTCTCTTCTCTAGCTTATTAGCTTATTGTTCTTTATTCCATACGTAGCTTATTATTATAGAGATAGTAGTACGTGTGTTTGTTTATTTCTCATCGAGTGTGTGTTTGAGCTTATCAAAGGTAACCTACACCTTCTAATAGTCTCCACTTCAGAATACTATCAAAGTCTTCTAAGTCCAAAGGTACTCTCCACTCATACCCAACTTCCAACTAAAACCTGCCGCAGGAAAAGAAATGCGGCTGAGCTTAAAAAGCCCAGTGAACAGATATATATAAACGAAAACGAAAGCAAAAGAAACGAACATATATGGTATAGTGCAATGGGATAATATAAGGTATAGGCAAGGTACAAAGTAAGAAAGGAAAAAGGGAAAGGTCAGTAATCCACCACGAGCCCAAACAAACCAAATCAAAGTAGTAACCATGTCTTCAATATCATATAGAGGGGAGACCTCTCAGATAATCAAATAATATGAGGGGTGTCCTCATTCTTCAAATGGAGTAGCTAGCTCCCGAACTTGTGAAAGACGTGGATTGCACCCAGCATCAGTCACCGAACAATATATTATATCAAATCACGAACAGTCCACGAACACGGACTCGAACCTAGGATTGCAACCCATACGCCCCCCGAACAATATCATAATCATAAGAATATGCATGCAACGAACAATAATGGGGACGGTGTGAGAAATCACTCCCCCACACGGGAGTCATGCCAATGGTGCATCACAGACATGGCCATGTTACCTTCATGGCTAGGAAACGAACTTGGCTCGGGTATCAAACTGAAGGGTCAAAGGTCAAAGGTCCAAATCAAAGCAAATGTTCAAATAGTCTCAGTCATCGAATCATAGTCAAAGTCCAAATATCAAAGGTCAATGAATCCAAACGAACTGATCAAAGGTTCATCATCAACTGGTTCATTTAAAGTAATCTTTATCAAATGATTTTCATAAAAATGATCTTTAATAACAGTTTTTACAAAAGTAGACTTTAAAAATAGTTTTCATAAAAGCTTAGTCAAATTCCAATTAAAATGGTAGTACAATATTTCATAAACATCATTTTAAAAATAGTTTTCCCTCAAAACATTTCCATGATATAATTAAAAGGTTTTCACATCTAGTTATCAAAATCAATGAACCCTCGAAGTATCCAGTAAGTCGAATACTAATATCACAAGGTCACGAATATCAAATGGATCATTTTAAAGGCTCAAAGCAAAAAGGGTCGTAACGAACATCAAAGTCACATGAATCGAACAAACGAACCAAAGTGTAGGGAACATAGCAATGGCTTAGGGAATCTTAAACGAATCAAGACCAATGAGTCCAAAAGAGAGAAAAGCACCCTTACTGAAAAGGGAAGAATATCTGTACCTTAACCACCAACGAAACATAACATACGAGTAAGAAGTCACTCTTCCTTCAACGAATCTACACGAATTAATGATCGGCTAATTGTTGATAACTTATTCAAATCGGTTTTCTCATTTTAGTTGGCTTTCCATTTTGGTAACTTTCCATTTTTAGCAGTTTTCCCGAATTAGTAAGCTTCCATATTTAACAATATTCAAATGATATGAATTAGATTAAGTCATTAATTAACTTATTATGGGAGTAATATTCATCGTAACAAATCATACAATTTTAGGGTTAAACATGACAAGTATTCATAGTTTAAGGTTACAAACGAAATTTTACCAAAGTTCAAGGTTCACAATAGAAATATTGTCATTATACCATTCAAACCCATATGTTTTCCAGAATTACATAATTAGCCTTCAAGTTCCAATAATTTACAATTTACACCCTTTTAATTAATTTACAAATTAAACCTTATAATTATATAAGTTACAATTTAACCCTTATCATATTTACATTACACATCAAGCCCTTTTATTTCATCAATTTACAGAAAATAACCTTCAATATAATTATGTTACAAACAGCCCCTTAAGGTTTTGGTAATTACATATTTGGTCCTTATATTTATTAAAATCCAATTCGAATCATATAATTAACCATAATTACATATTAAGCCCATAAATACTCAAAATTTCACATTCCACCCTTCATAATATTATTTACACCGAGAACCTTTAATTTTCCAGAAATTACACTTTTAGTCCCTCATTTTATTAAATATCCAATTCGGCCCATATAATACAACTTAAATCCATATCTCGCCCAATTTACAAATAAGACCCTCATGTTATAATTTTTATACGTTCCCCCTGGTCTATAAAATGTTACAAAAATGTCCCACACTTTTTAATAATTACAAAACACACCCTTAACTTAATAAAGCAAATCGGTAAACATCTTTTATTTCCAAAATCAAACCCTAATAATTCCAATTCATTATACAATAATTTTGTCATCAATATAACACTTTTATTTCCAGATTTCATCACCCAAGAACCCTAGTTCCAATCGGTATTATTTTTGGTCCAAGATTTCTTTTTATTTTCTAAACCCGATATAAACAAAAATTCACAAATCACGATTTCGACTCAAATAATTCAAATGACCATTTTTCTCATGTTATATGAAGTATATAGAAGCCACGAAAATTAGTTTCCAAGCTTAGAAAAATCGTATGGATTAATAAGAATCCGATTTCCAAAATTAGGGTTTTATGTTCTTTATTTTTGTTTGATCATTATATGATGCATGGTTTGATTCTACTATTTTTCCCACGTTATATGTGATTAGGAGAGGGCTAGAAAATTACCAGAAAATTTATAGAACGAACGGATGAATTGTTGTGATTTTGTGTTACTCGGTTTAAAGCCTCGACACCAAGAATTTCTCCACGACCACACGAACGACCCAAAAATCTTGTAGCTATTTTTCCCAGGTCATGTACGATATGAAGAACATAAGAAAAATGAGAAACGAATTTTTAGATGATCGAATGAATTATTACGAATAAATACCTCTCGGTTGATTTGCGACAAGAAATAAATCACCACGCTTGAACCAAGCAAGCCACGAACCAACACGTATTTTTCTTGACTCCTTAGAATGATGATCTAACCCAAAAAATTGTCTCTCGAATTTTTGGTGGCCGGATGAAGTGGTTTCGAAATTTTGTGTGTGTTATGGGTTTCTCGGCAATTTTGATTTATGGATAATAATGTGTTTGTTATAATAATATATGGAAAGGAGCCGAATTAGGGGGGGGGAGGCTGGCATAAATCACGCATCAATCAAAGGACCAATTCATGGGCTTAATTTGTTTCCTATTTTGTAAATTTACCTCATTTAAAATCCATTATTAATAATACATATAATAATTTAATTAATTTGGTATTTATACATATTGTGTATTTATAATTTTGTTACTTCCCAAAATTTCGAATGTAACATTAGAAATAATTTTACTTCATATTTTAATCATCTCCCGAAGTTTGGAATTTATTTGGTACTTTATAAGCTTATTATTCAAAGTTTAAGATTGTAAGGGCATTTTGGTCTTTTTACACGTTTTCAGATTTTATGTGTTACACATAACATCAATATTTAATATCATAATACACCTCCACGAGATATAACCCGGGAGGGTCTTGACTAAGTCTTGCTAAGTCGGGCCAAAACTCAACCTTCTATGGTACCTTCGTTCTTAACACCTGAAAATGGATACTCGAAAATGTCAACACAAAGTTGGTGAGCTTGTAGGTTTAAAAGTAAAACCGCTGAGCTGTGATAGCATAGTGTAGGACAAAAGTGAGCATGATAATCAATTATAAGCACAAGTCAAACAAACTAGTGTCGCGCTAACTGAACCTGCCACGTTGGTTGCACACATAAACACACACTGTGGGGAGCTACCCCGATAGATCTATCATAATGCTTCGGCTCTCAAAAGAGTTAACAGTTGCGCAGTCATGGTCGCACAAAACAAACATGTCATAGCATATAATCACATCATCACACATAATGTCCAAAATCATGTAAAACAGTTATTCACAGCATGAAAACATTTGTAAAGCATTGAGTACCATTTTCCCCCAAGGTAAAACATAATGAAAAAGGGGCTACGAGAAATCACCTGATATGATAGCAACAATGATAACAATGGATATGATGAAATGAGGCTCGGTCTCTAACCGCTACCTATTATGAATGATATGATCTAATGTAAGTAAATGAAATGATTCTACTCATGCAATTACGTATGTTATCGATACCACTCGATGATTTCGGAAAATAACGTTTTTCGACGAAAAATACATTTTTGTCGACTCGTTAAGTTAGAAACTACTTTTTGTGTAAATACGTTGAAACGGTACTCCACGATCCTTGTTTGGTGTTTTATCGGTAAATATAATGTTTTCGTCGCAATTTAGTATTTTTCTCAAAGTTATAAAAATGACTAGTCGCAAAACAGTGTACGTTAGGAGTTAGAAATCAAACTCAGTGTTTTTGGAAAGCTTGTAACAATACCTACAACTCGTAGAACTGACCTTTTGTCCAGAAAGGTCTCGATCATGAAGATAATTAGTCGTTAAGTTAGCTAGTCAGGCCAATTCAGCCATTTCTGGGCAGTTTTCGGGTAACTTGGAAGGGTTATATCTTACTCATTATGTGTCCGTTTGACAAACGGCTGGTCAGTTTAGAAACTAGGCCGGGTGTACTTCATTTTTGTTATTGATGAAAATTTCTCAAAACTGACTCGATAAGTGAGTAATATGGCTCTCAACATGGTCACATAAAACGACAGTTTTAACACAATATTCCCATATTTGGTGCTAGTAAAGTGTATATGTTTCGTCGAGTTTAAAACGCGTGTATCTTGCTCGTTATAAGTCCGTTTTCTACGTTCTTTATATCCATGGATTCGTCACAACATGAACTAACATGTTTTCAGTAGCTTGGCTTGTCTAGATCTCGTCTAATGTCTCATTTGGTCCCTTAAAGTTCGGAAAAACAGCAAGCTTATTTCAGAAAATTAGTTTTCGTCGTTTAACTTGTAAAAATCATATCTCCTTCGTTATAAGTCGGTTTTTACTCATTAAAGCGCCCACGTTTTTGTTTTTGAAAGTACTTTCTAAATATGAAGGCCAAAATAGCCCAAAAGTTACTAAAATTTCCAGACTTGGCGTTTTTGGACAGTAGGTTTTCTAGGTTGTTAAAAACTCATTTTTAAGGTTCAAAACTTGTTCATACCACCTCAAATCAACTCCACAAGTACTCAAATCCTACCATACACCTTCTTAGGGTGTCATGGGGTCCTAAACATCACCAACCTTGGTGGGTTTCATGCGATTACTAGTGAAACTTATAGATCTAGTGTTAAAGATAGTTTATGTGCAAAGTGGTATCTAGAACATAAATAAGTTGCATGACTAACTAGTATAACTTGAAAATACATAAACATATGATGTATATGAAAGTATGAAAGGATCATAAAGATGTTCTTGAAGCTTACTTGAAATATGAAAAGTTTTGATGAGAAAATGATCAAGAACCTAGGGTTTTTATCACAAAACCCTAACTAGGATAGTAATTTGAGCTTGATTAATACTTGAACTTCAAAAATTTGTGGATTGATCTTGTGTTCTTGGTCTTGGCCGTGAGTTTTGAGCAAGAGAGGAAGAGATGAGACTTTTTGTTACTAATGAAATATTTACTTGAAGTGTAGAAGTAGTAATAGATGTGTAGTGATTTTCAAAGGCATGAAGTACAATTATTAAATGAAGTAAGTAAAGATTTTCAAAGTTTGTAAGTAAAGAGAATGGGGTGGCGACAATGGTATGGAGGTAGGAAGAAATTGGTGTGATTTTGTAAGATTGTGTTGGATTTGTGTAGATATTTTGTGTTATAAGTGATACCGGGTACCGAGTTAGCTAGAAATAAAGTTTAACGGTACCAAATAAAATGTGACGACGTTGTAAAAATTGTAAAATCATGTTACTGATAAGAATCGGGTGTTAAAATAATTGTCGGTTTAAAATATCGCAAACCGACGGAGTTATAAACTCCTAACGGAAAATATAGCAATTGGTTTAAAAACACCGGGTAAAGCAATAATATAATCTTTATATTATTAAAATTAGTATGAAAATATATTAGGATCATTGTCGGGAGTATTGGGTATAATGTTAGTAGTAATTACAGAGCGGTAACGTTTAGTGAATAATTGAACATACGTTAATTGAAATAATGCATATCCGTTCATGAACTAATGTACTGATGATATGTAGACTGCTCTAGTCTATATGAAGTGTCCTTAATGATGTTTCATGAATTCGCAGCTAAACCCTGGCGGTTACGCGAATTTGAATGTTCGTAAACCTAGTTTACGAAATGATGAATAGTGACCATGAATAGTGATTTCCCTCCGAGAATGAATAGTGTTTCATGAATAGTAAATTTTTTTGAAAGCTTCTCAAAATCACAAACCGACCTCGAAAATGATGAATAGTGAAATGTGAATAGTAATCTGATGCATAGTAAATGATGAATAGTATCGACTTGTAAAATTGCTGGTTGTTACATGGTAAGAAATCAAACCATGAAGAAGAAAACCCTGAAACCAGTACATCCAAACCACAACCTATTCCTGCAACAACAACCATATCTAACATAAAATGTGGAAAACTAGAAGGGGGGGGGGGGTTGAATAGTTTTACGTCCTTTTTAATTTATGAAAACTTTTGTTTACTTTTTAAAACTTCGATTCTATCTTATGTGAATTCAACTCTTGATCAATATGAACATATATATACAAATATAGATAAGTAATGCAAATAAGGTAAATATAATGAAATGAAAGAGAGAGATGGAAAGATCAAACCATAACACGGAGATTTATAGTGGTTCGGCTACAAGGACACCTTCCTTGCCCTACTCCACTCCTTGAGTCACCTACTCGAGAGTTTTCTTCACTATGTCAACAAACTCCCTTATGGCGGAGAAACCTTACACAACTTTAGCTTACACCGGCTTAACGATACAAAGCTAGATGTCGAGTTCTAATCGTAGCTAGAACCAATCTCACAACTAATACACAACTTCTACACAACTTAATCACGACTTCTTCACGACGGCTTCACGAATTCTTCACGACGGCTTCACGAATTCTTCACGACTTCTTCACGACTTCTTTTCACGACTACTTCACAACTACTTCACAACTACTTCTACACAACTTCTTTACAACACAACTAGTTACTTACACTAGGATCTACTTATCACAACTATACAACACTTTACACAACAACACAATTGAATGAGGTAAGTAATAACACTTCTTCACTAGTTGAAGTAGAGTTCTTCTTTTGCACTTTTGGTGGTGGAAGCTTGGATCACTTAGAAACCAATGCTTAAGAAAATATGATCAAAGGATTTACAATGTTTAGAAAGGTTTTAAAACAGAAAGTTTTAGTGTGCAAAAGGTAAGTAAAAATCCAAGAGAAGGCTGGTATTTATAGAAGAAAAACTGGATAGCTGGAGACCTACTGGAGCGTGGCCGGCCCCCTTAAATAGGGGGCGGTCCCCTTAATTTTAAGGGGGCCGCCTAGTAAAATTAAGGGGGCCGCCCAAGGTGTCCGTTGCCCATATTTGTCCTTTTGTGAGGAAGGTTTTTCTGGAACATTTTAACTGATTTTGGTTAAAAATTTGAATTCATATTTTTATAAAAGATTAAACATTTTTATTTAATACCAAAAATGTTTTTCAAAAATATATAAAATGTTTTTGATGTTTTATAAAAAATCTAGTTATTAAGAAAATGTTCCTTTGATCATATAATGCATTAAGCATTAGTTCATTCATACCTTAAGTGATTTGAGTTGTAGAAATAGATATTTACAACTAAATACTTGTTTACGTCATAATTTTCCGATTAATGATTTTACATTTTGTGATTATCAAAACGTAGAGATATCGAAAAATATTAATAACGTGTTTAGGCATTATTTATATCAACAATCTCCCCCTTTTTGATGATTACAAAATCTAAACTCATTAAGTCTAAAAATTAGTTTTTAGACAAGTATTTAGTGAGTTTACATCTATTTCTCCCCCTTTTTGTAGAATCAAAAAGGTTATGCCGACAAGTTTTAGAATCTAAATATGTCGGGACGAGAACTCCCCCTTGATGTGTACTCCCCCTCGTTTGGAGGCACCAAGGAAACGAGCTATGGAACGCTTGCAAGAAAAATGTTTGAAGCACAGGTGTATGTAACAACAATAAGCAAGCATATAGAATAAGAACATCCATTTAATAAAATTGTTGTGTATGAATACACAACCAAGAAGATTACAACATAAGGCATGGAAGCATTCAAACAAAAAACAAAACAAAATAACTAGTGATACTACATAATCGTCCTAGTAGTACATGATCTTCCATGGAGCTTGCATACAAAAAGGGTTTGAAAATTATTTATAAGCATTGCATATGCTTAATTTGGTGAAAATGGAGGTGGTGGTGGTGTAGTGGGTGAAGGTGGTGGAGGTGGTGGTGGTGGTGGGTTGGTAATCATGTGTTCAAGAGATGAAAACATGTAGTGTATCTCATCTCTAAGACCAAAGATTATGGTCCGGTTATGGATGCAACAAAGACAATTGTCACCATGGGCTTCAAGCAATGCCCAAGGTATAGGAAAGAATGGTTGTGGGGTTGGTGATGGTGAGAAGTGAGCATCAAGAGGTGTGATGGGTGATAAGGAAATGGCAAGTTGGGTGTATGAAGGTTCTTGAGTGGATGGTGGTGATGATGCTCTTGGTGATGATGTTAGGTGAGTGTGGATGTAGTCATTGATGGATGAAGTGGATGGAATGGAGGAAGATGAAGCTCCATGGGTAGAGGGTGTTTTTGATGGTGCATTAGGTGCACTTGGGGATGAATTTTGAGGTGGTGGTGATGGAGTTTTGATATCATCTTGGGTTAGGTCTATGAAAGGTTGTTTTGGTGGTATGATAACATGTCTTTGTTTCCTTGGAGTCTTAGAGATGGAGGATTTTGGTGATAACATGGTGGTTTTGGATGATGAAGGATGATGGAATGAGAGGTGATTGTATGGAGGGAATTTATAGTATGAAAATGTGATTGGTTTAGGTTGATTTTTGAGGTTTTGTAGGAAGATTCCAATACCAGTTCGTCCATAAGGAGAAATGGTAGCTGGGGCTAGGTAAAAGTGGTCACAAGATGCAAAAGAAAACAGTAAATTTTACTGTCCAGATGGCCGGTCCCCTTAATTGTTGTGTGGCCCCCTTAAAATTAAGGGGACCGCCTAGGAAATTAAGGGGGCCGCCCATCTGGTGTTTTCCCAGGTGACCAAATTTGAAAAATTTCCAGAAAAAGGTCATTTTTAGGGTGTATTTGCAGCAAGTTCCATTTGGATCATGTACATCAAGAATGATTAAATATTATCAATAGCATATTAAGCAAATAATATACATATTTAAGACTAGGAAAAAAAATCATATTAGAAGCATAGGCATATAATATCAAATAAACTAGTAGCTTAGTTCTAATAAGTTTATCATCTAACATAATAAAAGTCATAGCAAAAAAATGTTAAGATAATAATACTACATATAAATGTCTAATCATAACATCAATAAAAATCAACTAAACACTCATCAAACATGTTTATTTCTTCTTCTTTCCAAACATCCTTCCAAGTGTCTTTCCAATAGATTTGAAACCGCCTCGTACTTCTTGGTGCATCTGCTGTGTGGTGTTGAGTAGTTCGGTTTGTCTTTCAAACAGTAGTTCGTCTGTTCGTTCGGAACGAGAAGGAACTTGATACTCGGTGTAATCAAGATCTAGAAGATTTTCAACGAAGGTCCTAGGTGATGGGGTACTAGCACGTGTTGTGCCCTCCTCCTCATCATCATCATCATCGTCTCCTTGATGTGACGTGGAACAACGAGGTGGAAGTGAGACAGATTTACGAGATTTTCCCTTGTCACTTCGGGAGCGACGAGCACGGACACGAACAAGTGGATTAAGGACCGGTTGAACAGACTCATAAATTGGACTCTGAAGATGTGGATAGTGCATCATGACATGATTGTAGAGGCGAGTGAGAAACATGCCATACGGAAGATTTGCATTATGAGTGTTTTTGGCGGACATGATACGGAAGACAAAGAAATATGCCAAATTGTACGGCTGTTCAGCGACAATACAATACAACATGTGAGCTATGCTCGCCGTGACATGATCACGGTGACCACCGGTACTGAACGCATTCTCACGAATGAGTTCTTCCCAACGCTTCTTGTCGGGGCGTAACTCCTTGAGGAGGATTTGGTTAGCATGGATGTCAACATCTTTTGACTTGATCCTCCGGCTAGTCGTACCACGATCTAGCCCAAGATATTGACGAATTTCTTCGGAGGATGGAATCTCAGAGTAGTAAGGACCCTGTTGAGGTCGATATTGCTCAAGAGATGAGAGATCCCACTCATTAGAGAAGACGGCTTGACCGGAGTAGGGGATTCTTAGAATTTGACCGAATTGAGCGAGAGTAAGAGTAATGAATTCGTGTTGAATCATAAAGGATATGAGGATACAGCCATTGGGGTCAGTTTGCACCGTTACTTGGCTATAGAAGTCAAGAACAAAGCGGGGAATGATAAGCTCATTGATTTTGTAGAGACAATCAAGACTAACGTTGGAGAACATTCGTTCGATATAGTCGGATTCATAGAACGATGGATAGACAACTCTCCCTTCATGAATGTTTCTATCTTCAATGGGACGATAGAAACAAGCAACAGCGGGAGAAATGCCTGGAGTGGCAGAGACTTTTGGAATGTATTCTTTTGATTTTGAGACATCACCGACTGTAGTTTTGGGCATTTTCACCTATATAAGAAAGCAACAAACAAAGAAAAATAAGAAAATGACATGCATATATTATATATGCTACTTATGTGGAACGTAAACATACTTCAACTCTAAAACTTAAATCCTAAGAAGTAGTTTACAATGTTCCTTAGTTTTAATTTTTAACTCGCTTAAAATGTATTTATGATGTTAAAGAATAGTTATAGGGACATTATGATAAGAAATCAAAAATATCCGAACGTTCTTTTATACGTCATAAGCTACTTTGAAATGTGGCTAGACAAACATTGGATTGTATATCTAGCTATTTCTTACGAGTGTTTATGTTAAGTAACTTAGATTTTGACTCAAAAATTTCTTTCAAAATGTTGTGCCAAACGCTCCTTTAAATATGAAAATAACTAGTAAAATTTCAATATACATATGAATTATGTATCTTGATGACTTAAAACAACTAATTGCGTGTTTATAAACTTGACAAGTAGTTGTGAACTTAATTTTGATCAAATTTTGATGATTCTAGCTCCTAATCCAAACACTCTCTTATATTTAACAAAAACATTTTTTATGATTCGAAAAATATATTTTTAGGATTAGTGAGTTGTAATAAACCAATGTGATTAGTTTTGAAAAGGAGTGATTAGTTTATCAATGCTTTGACATAATGGTGTTTAATTACTTAGTTTCTAGGTTGATTAAGCATTCTAATCCTATGGGGAGCATTTGGTTATAAGATTTCTAGACTTAATTTTAACAAAATTTGGATTAAAAGAAAATTGAGTAAAAGACCTAATTATGATTAGACTCAAAATTGAATGGAATTAGATGAAATGTGAATTAGAAAACTTACAAAATGTGTTGCTAATCTAAATATAGGTGTTTGCCCCTTGCGAAATTAGTCGGAAATGATGATTTGGTGAATGGTTTTGGGTTTTGGTTCGTTCACAGTAGCAGCAAGTATGGGTGTGTTTGAAAAGTGGGGTGTTTGGCAAATGAAATTGGAAGAAAAACGTTTTTGGAAGCTACAGTTGGCCGGTCCCCTTAATTATTAAGGGGGCCGCCCCCGTTTACTAGCCGGTCCCCTTAAACATTAAGGGGGCCGCCTACCAAACTTGGAATTAGTTCGGGTTTAGTTTCTGATAGCAAAATAATTTTATGTATATATATAGATTTATTATATATCAAAAATACGTTGGGTTTTAATGGCACGAGGAAGGAATACTTGACATTTTATTAACATTTCGTTAAGAAAACATTTCTTGAGAATTTTGGATAAAATGATCAAGATGTCAAGTCGACAAAGGTTTTAGGGAGTGAGAGTAAATGTGCTATATATATATATATATATATATATATATATATATATATATATATATATATATATATATATATATATATATATATATATATATTTATATTGTGTGTAAACGTGGTATGATGAATAGAGTCGAGAAATGATGAGGTAATGACGGAGATAGGTGCTGACGGCGACGGGAGTTTGTTTCATCCATAGTTTTCTTGAAAACGACGGTCGAAGTGCTACTTCTACGTTAATCCACTTAACTCACTTCTCTTCATCACCATGAGTTATGTGATAGTGGACACGAAAGATTTTCGTGTTGAACGTTAAAGTTCAAAAGAGGTAAAGGGGGAAGAAAAGGTTCGAGGACGAACAATTTCTTTTAGTTCTAGATAGTCAACAAATGACAAATCTAGGTTATGTGCGGATATATTTATATATGTATATAGTATATATAATAATATGGATATATATATATATGTATATATTTATATTATGTATATGTATAAGGGATTATCTACTAACTACCATACAAGTACTAACTAAACTAGGCATTAAAAAAAACTTATGGGGGCATGCAATTGGCTAGTTCATTAATCTACGCACATAATGATGAGCATGAAAGAGGGGCGTACCTTTTAGTCTTCAACATGTGGTCTTCAAGCGCTTCAAAGCGTTTATGTTTGACTTGTAGAAGTCAATCAAGGAAGAGATGCCAATAATCCAATAAGATAGCAATTTAGCCACTTGGTCCCCATTGTCTCATTGATCCAAAGTTGTTTGAACCAAAAATGGGTTGTAGTTGACTAGGATGCATGTATGGTGGAAGTATTCCCCAAGGATTGAAGCTTGGTGGATTCGGGTAATTCCACATTGGGTAACTATTATTATGACGGTTTGGTCTATTTTGGTTTCTTTTAGGTTGAGGTGTTTTAGGCCGAGGGTGAGGACTAGGTGGTCTTCTAGGAGGAGGTGTTTTTTACCTAAGCTTTGGTTTAGAGTTTTCTACTTTGGTTTTTAAAGATGGTTTGTAGAAAGCTTTTATTTCCTCATTATTGGCTATGGGTATTTTTCTATCTTTTATAAGTATATATTTAGGCTTTGACTATAATATTTTTTGATTACTAGTTTCACTTTCAAACTTTACATTTTTAGTTTCACTAGTTGTAGCCTTAGTTGAGTTAAATCCTAATCCGGTTTTATCTCCAGATATTCTTTGAATGCTTATTATATCCCTAAGTGAATTACTACTATTTTCAAATTTGTTAAGTCTACAAATTTCTTCCTTAAGAATTTCGTTTTCATTTTTAGTTTCTTGACATGTTTTACATTCAAAGACTTCTTTTCCTTTTTCTAAGTTATGTAGTTTAATTTTTAATTCTAGTATTTCTTTTTCTAATTGGTTATTCATGTGTTTTAGTGATTTATTTTTAGTCATTACTTTTTGACCTAATATACATAACCTATTATATTCGTTATCTAGGTCTTTTTCATCTAATGATAAATTTTCATCGCTAAAGTATTCGGTTTCGGAACGTACCTCACATGATGTCTTAGCCATAAGACACTTCTCCTCTTTTGTGGTTTCTTTCTCGTCTTCTTCACTGTCACTCCATGCTCCTCCAATGAACGCCTTTTGGTTTTGCTCCTTTGACATCATAGGACATCTTCCAATGAGATGATTTGGATCACCGCATTTGAAGCACTTCCTCTCGCTCTTGCTACCTTTGTCGTCTTTGTTTCTTTGGAGTGTTTTCCTTTCGTCATGTGGTTGTCTAACGAATCTTCCTCGTCTTTTGAAAAACTTCTTGAAGTCTCTTACGGCCATGGCATATTCTTCATCATCACTTTCGGAGGTTGAGCTATCCTCGTCACTTGATGCTTTCCTAGCTTTCAACGCGATTGACTTGCTTTGCTCTTTCTTTCCTTTGACCATCTCGGAGTCTTTCTTGATTATTGCTTGATAGAAAAACTCTCATCAAGTGCCTTTAAACTTGTGATGATTGTGTTAAACCTAGCAAACGCATTATCAATTGATTCCTCTTCCGGAATCGTGAATTGTTCATATTGTTGAACAAGAAGATCTATTTTATTATCTTTGACTTGACTATTACCTTGGTGAGTTATTAGTAAAGAGTTCCAAATTTCTTTTGCGGTTTCGCACATAAAGATTCTTTCGTATTCTTTACGTGGTAGCGCATTATAAATAACCATTTTAGCCTCATTATTTTTAGAAAGTTTTCTTTTTAAATCATCACTTTGTTTTTCAAAAGGTACAATTTCATCCTTTTTAGTTTCAAGATTATGTTGAATAGGTAAAAAATCACCATTAGTAATAACATGCCAAAGATCTAGATCTTTTGATTTCACATAAGTTTCGAATCGATTTTTCCAATATAAAAATCCATCACTTTCAAATAGTGGTGGTCTTTGCATAGATTGCCCTTCTAAATATTTTTCAGATTCCATAGATCGTTTCAAGTTTTAAAATACAGTTTATTTTAAAAATCTTGTTTGACGTGGCTCTTGATAAAATTGTGGAAAACTAGAAGGGGGGGGGGGGTTGAATAGTTTTACGTCCTTTTTAATTTATGAAAAATTTTGTTTACTTTTTAAAACTTCGATTCTATCTTATGTGAATTCAACTCTTGATCAATATGAACATATATATACAAATATAGATAAGTAATGCAAGTAAGGTAAATATAATGAAATGAAAGAGAGAGATGGAAAGAACAAACCACAACACGGAGATTTATAGTGGTTCGGCTACAAGGACACCTTCCTTGCCCTACTCCACTCCTCGAGTCACCTACTCGAGAGTTTTCTTCACTATGTCAACAAACTCCCTTATGGCGGAGAAACCTTACACAACTTTAGCTTACACCGGCTTAACGACACAAAGCTAGATGTCGAGTTCTAATCGTAGCTAGAACCAATCTCACAACTAATACACAACTTCTACACAACTTAATCACGACTTCTTCACGACGGCTTCACGACTTCTTCACGACTTCTTCACGACTTCTTCACGACTTCTTCACGACTTCTTTTCACGACTACTTCACAACTACTTCACAACTACTTCTACACAACTTCTTTACAACACAACTAGCTACTTACACTGGGATCTATTTATCACAACTATACAACACTTTACACAACAAAACAATTGAATGAGGTAAGTAATAACACTTCTTCACTAGTTGAAGTAGAGTTCTTCTTTTGCACTTTTGGTGGTGGAAGCTTGGATCACTTAGAAACCAATGCTTAAGAAAATATGATCAAAGGATTTACGATGTTTAGAAAGGTTTTAAAATAGAAAGTTTTAGTGTGCAAAAGGTAAGTAAAAATCCAGGAGAAGGCTGGTATTTATAGGAGAAAAACTGGACAGCTGGAGACCTACTGGAGCGTGGCCGGCCCCCTTAAATAGGGGGGCGGTCCCCTTAATTTTAAGGGGGCCGCCTAGTAAAATTAAGGGGGCCGCCCAAGGTGTCCGTTGCCCATATTTGTCCTTTTGTGGGGAAGGTTTTTCTGGAACATTTTAACTGATTTTGGTTACAAATTTGAATTCATATTTTTATAAAAGATTAAACATTTTTATTTAATACCAAAAATGTTTTTCAAAAATATATAAAATGTTTTTGATGTTTTATAAAAAATCTAGTTATTAAGAAAATGTTCCTTTGATCATATAATGCATTAAGCATTAGTTCATTCATACCTTAAGTGATTTGAGTTGTAGAAATAGATATTTACAACTAAATACTTGTTTACGTCATAATTTTCCGATTAATGATTTTACATTTTGTGATTATCAAAACGTAGAGATATCGAAAAATATTAATAACGTGTTTAGGCATTATTTATATCAACACATATCTAACATAAAACTTCCAATCCTAAAAAGAGATGAATATGACATATGGGCTATGGAGATGGAACATTATCTGGAGTACATTGACAGTGAGGTTTGGAAGGTTATTCAAAACGGGAATTCGAAGAAAAGGATTACCATTGGTAAAGATGGAGTGGTTAGGATATTACCACCAGTATCTGCTGAAGAGATACGTGAAGTTGAGAAAGAAAAGAAGGCCAGAACTTTGCTAATGATGGCACTTCCTAAGGAACATATGAGAAAGTTTCATGGCATGAACGATGCCAAGGAAATATGGGAGGCTATCAAGAAGAGATTTGAAGGGAATGCAAATTCCAAAAAGATGCAGAAGGCTGTTCTTAAACAGCAATTTGAGGCATTCAGTGTGTCAAGTTCAGAAGGGTTGGAAAAGGGCTATGACAAATTTCAACATCTGTTGTCACAATTGGAGACACATGGTGCTGCGGTGTCTTAGGAAGATGCCATCCATAAATTCCTCAGATCACTTCCATCAAAATGGTCAAGAGTGTCAATGACCGTGAGGATGAAGGAAGAAGTTGAGAGCATGACAACTGATGACCTATACAATAATCTTAGGGTTTTTGAACAGAAAATCAAAGAGAAAAATAAAGCATCTTCCAGTTCTACAAATGTTGCCTTTGTCTCTCAAGGAAAAGGTAGCATTAACAGGATTAAGTCTGGCGGTGTTAATTCTGGTGGTTATGAAGCTTCTACTAGCAGCATAAGGGAAGGATCTGCTCCTAAGGGATTTGCTGATGAAGTAGTTTATTCATTCTTTGCTAATCAACCTGAAGATAATGACTTCATCAGTGCGGATCTGGAACAGATCAATGATGTTGAGTTAGAAGAGATGGACATCAAATGGCAAATTGCCATGATTGAACTAAGGGTTAAGAAGTTCCAAAGGCAGACTGGGAGGAATATTCGGTTTGATAACAAGACACCAGTAGGGTATAATAGAAGGACTGTTGAATGATATAAGTGTCATAAGCATGGACACTTTGCTAGAGATTGCAAGGAGAAAATGCCTACTAATGGGAACAGGAAGAGAGATTCAGACTATCCAAAGGATGACAAGCAGGAAAGAAATCAGATGAGTATGCTTACATTGGAGGCTGGAGCTATAAACTGGGATGATCATGCACAGGAGGAAGAAGAGACAAGCCATGCACTTATGGCTATTGGTTCAAGTGATGAGGTATCATTGTGCTCAAAATTATGCATTGATTCATATAATCATGTTAAATCCTTCTGTGATGAACAGTTGAAACAGATAGGTGACCAAGAAGTAAAAATTTTAGCTTATTCTAAGGCTGTACATAAATTAGAAGCACAGATAGTCACTTATCAGAAACAACAAGCATCTCTAAATGAAAAACTCACTTTTCAAGCTAATCAGATATATTAAAAAGATGAAAAACTTAAGAGATATAGACGGATTGGCATGAAAGCAGTTAAGGAAAGAGATGAATTACAAAAGAGAATAGACTCTTGGAACCACTCTGCTAAAAACATGTGTAAGCTAGTTGATTCACAGATGAGCTTCACATGTAAAATCGGCTTAGGTTTTGAAATTAAATCTGATCGTGAAATACTAAGCTATGAAGAAGAAATGGATAGGTCTGTTTTCACTTGTAAAGAAGAGGACTCAATTGGTAGGCCATTATACAATAGGTTTGTTAAGTCTGATGACTTTAAAGGAGTGCCTCCTCCAATAAGTGGAGATTACACTCCCTTACAAAAGGAAGACATTGATGACTCCTTGTTTGAATATGGTAAAAAGGGTCCTATCTATCCTGAGACAGACAACTCAGATGACAAATCAAGTGAATACTCCACTTGTCAAACCAATGACAGTGAAGGATCCACAAGAGATGTCTCTGAGAGATCTGAATCAGAATCAGAGAATGAACCTAAAGAAGCTTGTGAGTCAAAGTCTGTCAGTGAAAGTGAGCCAGCTGTGACTTCACCCAAATCTCACACAGATAAGCCTAGTTGTGAATCTCACATAAAATCTCCTAGGATGTCTGTCAAAAGTCAAGAGTCACCTAGATGAGATAGGACAAGAAGAACATATAGGAACAATTACACCTATGTTCCTAAGAGATGTTTTATTTGTGGAAGTATAAATCATTTAATTAGAGACTGTGACTTCCATGAGAAAAGGATGAAAAGAGAGGCTGAACTAAGAAAGTATAAAAATGTTAATACTGGCCACATACATACTAAACCAGTCTGGAACAATGCTAACAGGATTAACCATGCTAATAAATTTGTCACTAGACCAACACCATTTGATTCTGGTAGACCTCCAGTTAATTCTGTTAGGTCACACATTAATTCTGGTAGTACAAATTTTAATTCAGATGGGCCAAGTGTTAATTCTGCTAGACCAAATGTTAATTCTGGGTGGTTTAGACAACCAGTAAGACCACAGGTGAAATCTTATAATCAAAGAAACAGTTTTTATAGACCTCATTCACCTGTGAGAATTCCTTTTGCTAACAATGCAGCACAAACTTTAAAACCTAGTGCTGTAAGGGACAATGGGGGGCCTGCTGTTAAGACCCCAGCATGTTGGTCTTGGGATCCTTTTAAGAACACCTTTACCTATGAATCCAAAAACAACAGTGGATCAACCTCATACAAGACTTACAAATTTATTGATCCACAGGGCAGATCCAAGCCTGCAGAGGCCTGGGTCCTTGAGAAGAACTAATCCCTCTCATTTATGTGCAGGATCATCCACTAAGAAATATCGAAGATAGAGGAATCTTTGACAGTGGGTGTTCTGGGCACATGTTTGATAACAAGGATCACCTGAAGGATTTTCAAGAATTCAAAGGAGGTTCATTTACCTTTGGAGGAAGCAAGGGACAGATTACTAGTAAAGGAAGGATTGTGGTGGGAAATTTAGAGTTTGACAATGTATCTTTTGTAAAAGAACTAGGGCAGTTTAACCTTTTCTCCATATCACAAATCTGTGATAAGCAGCATAAGGCGCTGTTTACTGATACTGAATGTCTTGTGTTGACTTCAGATTTTAAGATGCCTGATGAAAATCAGATTCTTCTTAAAGTCCCTAGACAACACAACATGTACAGTTTTGATATGAAAGCATCTGAACCTGCAAAAGGTTCTGCCTGTTTGATTGCAAAAACTACTTTGGATGAATCTAAATTGTGGCACAGAAGGTTTCGTCATGTAAATTTCAAAAATATAAATAAGCTTGTGAAGAATAACCTTGTTAGAGGTTTACCTTCAAAAGTGTTTAAAAATGACCATACCTGTGTAGCTTGTAATAAGGGCAAACAACATAGGGCATCTTGTAAGGCTAAGTTAGATAGGTTTGTTACTGAGCCTTTGCATACCTTACATATGGATTTGTTTGGCCCTACATATGTACAAAGTATTAACCATGCTCGTTACTCCCTTGTCATAACTGATGATTGTACTAGATTTTGTTGGGTGTTCTTTATGTCTAGGAAAGATGAAACTACACCATTGATTCAGA
This sequence comes from Artemisia tridentata subsp. tridentata, assembly GCA_021014915.2. Lineage (NCBI taxonomy): Eukaryota > Viridiplantae > Streptophyta > Magnoliopsida > Asterales > Asteraceae > Artemisia > Artemisia tridentata. The sequence continues at coordinate 72,710,804 of CP139507.1, forward strand.
ATTTCATTAGACAGATAGAAAACCAACTTAATAAAAAGGTTAAGATCATTAGGACTGACAATGGCACAAAATTTAGGAATAAAAGCATGATTGAGTTATGTGGTAATAGAGGAATCAAGCAACAGTTTAGCAATGCTAGAACTCCACAGCAGAATAGAGTTGTAGAGAGAATGAACAGGACACTATTTGAGGCAGCTAGGACTATGCTAGCAGATTCATGTTTACCCACAACCTTTTGGGCTGAAGCAGTAAGCACTACTTGCTACATTCACAATAGGGTTAGAGTGACCAAGCCTCAAAATAAAACACCTTATGAGCTTATTTTTGGCCATAAACCAATTGTTAGCTATATAAGACCTTTTGGGTGTCATGTGACCATTCTTGATACACTCAGTGTGCTAGGAAAATTTGAAAGGAAGTCTGATGAAGGGTTTCTTGTTGGGTATTCACTAAATAGTAAGGCCTTTAGGGTGTAAAATTTAGTGACCAAGAAAGTAGAGGAAAATCTGCATGTTAACTTTCTTGAGGAAAAACCCAATGTGCAGGGATTAGGGCATAGATGGATGTTTGACATTGATTACTTAACTGATTCTATGAACTATATTCCTGTCTCCAAGGAGAATCAAGCTAACCCTGATGCAGGTACCATAAAAGTAACTAACAGTGCAGGTACCTAAGATCCTTCTAATGTAGGCACTACTGATCAAGGCAATGAAATTGAAGAGCTCATTGTGATTCCTACCACAGAAGTCAAGCATGTTCCAGCTAAAGCAGGAACCAAGAAGTCTTCTCCAAAAGTGAAGGAAAATGTGAACAAGCCTCAAGCAAAAGAAAAGGAGGCTTCTCCTATCAAAGTTTCAGAGGATGTTTTGTCTTTCAGAGAGGAGATGGATGCTTTGGCTGATAAATATCTTGGAAAGTAGGATGGCAGTACTTCCAACATTAAGTCTGGTAGTGATGCTGTTAATTATGCTCAACCAGAAGCTACTTCATGTGATGATTTTGATGATTCTAAGATGCCAGAACTTGAGGTGTTTGATAATCCAAATGAAGGTATCTTTGAAGGAGCTTCCTATGATGATGAAGGAGTCATAACTGACTTCAACAACTTACCCACAGAAGTGGCTGTAAGTCCAGCTCCAACACTCAGAGTCCACACCAATCATCCCAAAAGTCAAATAATTGGTGACCCCAAGTCTGCAGTTCAAACCAGAAGTAGAGTGCAAAAACAACCTGAATCACTTGCACTTGTCAGTCTTGTTAAGAAGCAACAAAGGGTCAACCACAAAGATCAACAACATTGCCTGTTTGCTTGTTTCCTTTCTCAAAAGGAACCCACCAAAGTCTCTAAAGCATTCGAAGATGAGAGTTGGGTGGAAGCAATGCATGAGGAGTTGCTGCAGCTCAAGTTGCAAAATGTTTGGGTTCTGTTAGATCTACCTTTTGGAGCTAAGGTGATTGGCACAAAGTGGGTCTTCAGGAACAAAAAGGGATGAAAGAGGAGTAGTAGTAAGGAACAAATCAAGATTGGTAGCACAAGGGTACAGACAGGAGGAAGGCATAGACTATGATGAGGTTTTTGCACCTGTAGCCAGGATTGAGGCTATCAGGTTATTTTTAGCCTATGCATCATATATGGGGTTCATAGTCTATCAGATGGATGTTAAAAGTGCTTTTCTCTATGGCACTATTAAAGAAGAGGTTTATGTACACAAACCTCCTAGCTTTGTAGATCCTGCTAATCCCAAGAAAGTGTATAAAGTTATTAAGGCTCTCTATGGTCTCCACCAAGCTCCCAGAGCTTGGTTGCAACACTCTCCAACTTCCTTGAAGAGCATGGATATAAAAGAGGTGTAATAGACAAGACCTTGTTCATCAAAAGGAACAAGAAGGATATCATCCTGGTTCAGCTTTATGTGGATGATATCATATTTGGTTCTACTAAAAGGTCTTGGTGTGAAGAGTTTGAAGCATTAATGAAGGGAAGGTTTCAGATGAGTTCTATGGGGGAACTCACCTTTTTCCTAGGACTGCAAGTGAAGCAACAAGAAGATGGCCTCTTTATCTCTCAAGACAAATATGTTGCAGAGATTTTAAAGAAGTTTGACCTTGCCAATGTGAAGACTCTAGTCACTCCCATAGAGAACAAAGTGCCACTGACAAAGGATGAAGATGCTGATGACGTGGATGTCCACCTCTAAAGATCCATGATAGGTTCTCTAATGTATCTTACTGCTTCTAGACCTGACATTATGTATGCAGTCTGTGTTTGTTCACATTTTCAAGTTAACCCCAAGACTTCACATCTTCATGCTGTGAAGAGAATTTTTAGGTACCTAAAAGGCAAACCCAATTTGGGCCTTTGGTATCCTAAAGAATCATCTTTTGACCTGACAGCCTATTCAGATAGTGATTATGCTGGAGCAAGTCTTGACAGGAAATCCACAATAGGAGGTTGTCAATTTCTTGGTAGAAGATTGATTTCCTGGCAGTGCAAGAAGCAGACTATTGTAGCTACATCAACCACTGAAGCTGAATATGTAGCAGCTGCTAATTGCTATGGTCAAGTCTTGTGGATTCAGAATCAAATGTTGGATTATGGTTTGAACTTTATGAACACTGTAATTCACATAGATAATGAGAGCACTATCTGTATAGTTAAGAACCCTGTATACCACTCTAAAACTAAGCATATAGAAATAAGGCATCACTTCATTAGGGATTGCTTTGAGAAGAAACTTATTAGAGTGGAAAAGATACACACAAATATCAATGTTGCAGACCTCTTAACTAAAGCATTTGATGGCCCTAGTTTTAATTACTTAGTGGTAAACATTGGCATGATGAACCCATAGCTCAGTTTAAGGGGAGGTTAGACTTAAGGGGAGGTTACATTTAAGGGGAGGCCAAAATGTAAAGTTTGTAACATAACCAGCACTTAGGATTTTTAAAATTTTCTTTTTAATTCTGGTAGCTTTAAGATTTAATTCTGGTAGTTGTTTTTAATTCTGGTAGTTAATAGTTTTGCTTTTTCTTGTAAAATTGTTTGTTTGTCTGTTTTTCTTGGTTTTTCTTGGTGTTGGGACTAACATTTGTAGGAAGAACATGAATTGAGGGTGATAAGAAGCCTTGTTATTGCTCAGAATGTGTGTAAGTCTAATTCTTTGGTTAAGTTTGGTGAGTCGATGGTTAATTCTGGTAGTGTAAAACAGTAATAAAATATTACCGTTAAGGTCTGGTCTGTCAAAATAACGAATTTTCATATAAAATATTACCGTTGCACATTTTTCGGGAAAGAGAGGTATATAAGGATAAAATTTGATCAAATTTTCTCACTTTTATCCTTTATTTACTTCCAATTTTAAAGCTCGTTATTTTCGGCATACGACTCTGTTTTACACTACATATTCTCAAACCCTAACTTAATTCTCAACCAGAACTAAATCGTTTACTCATCCATGGCTTCACTAAAGTTTGTTGACAAGAACAATCAGGTCGGATTCTTGAAGAAACCAACTCAGAGTGAAGGCTTCGAACAAATTGTGGATTTCATGAGAGGTTCTTAAATTCGGTACGCTTTAACTCATAATCCCACAATATATGCGTCCCTTGTTAAGCAGTTCTGGGGGTCTGTTACCTCTGAGACTCTTGATGATGGGACACCTTGTTTAAGGGCAACTGTGGATACACATGAATTTACTATAACTGAAGCCTCTATTTGGAGTTGTCTCCATTTGGATGATGCTTTAGGGGAATATATTTTGCCCAGTAAGGACATTTTAGAGGGTATGAAAGCAATAAGATATCCCACTGATGGTGGTTTTACTTTTTGGAAAAGCTTTTTCACACCACAGTGGAGGTTTTTACTTCATCATTTGCTCCAATGCCTAAGTCCCAAGAGTGGCGGATGGGATCAATTTGGAAGCAAAATTGCTTCTGCATTGGTCTGTCTGTCACTTGGAAGGAAATTTAACTTTTCAAAACTTATTTTTGATGGAATGGAGTCAAATGCTAAGAAACCAAAGTTTTTGATGTACCCTAGATTTCTGCATATGATTTTAAACTTTGAAACTGAAAACAAAGTGCAAACATATGTGAGTGTGGCTTTTACAACCAAACTTTTTGCTAATATGAAAAGAGGTTTTTCTGGGGCCCATTGGCCTTTACTTCCTGCTATGCTTGCTGGTACTAACAATGCAGGTACATCTGAGGCTGCACAAGAGCCAACTGCTGAGAAGCAAGCGCAGGAACAACCTAGGTCCCCCACACCCACACCTACACCAACACCATCACCACAACCAAGTCCCTCACCATCTGCTGCAAGAGCACCTACACCTACCCCACAGTCTCCACCAGAACAACCCAATGTTCCAAGTCCTGCACAGGAGGAGGAACATGCCTCAATGACTGTGGAAGACCTTCACACCCTGGTACCCACCTTAACTCAGAGGGTGTCTACCTTATAAAAGTCCAACAAGGTTCTAAGTGATGCTGTGGTCACTTTGGTAAAGAAGGTGAAAAGAATGGAAAGGGTTATGAAGCAGAAGGGTGTTCACTTTGATGACCAGGAAGGTGAAGCTGAAAATTCTTCCAAATAGGGCAGGAATTTGGAAGAGGAAAACATATTCCAAACACCAGCTCAGGAAAAAGGCACCAATATCATTCTAGATACTTTGGAAGCAGCAGAGACATTAGCTCAATCTTTTGGCAAGATTCTACAAGAGAAAAAGAGGAGAAGGTTAATTCTTAATGAAGAAAAATCTGCTGAGGAAGGAGTTGATAAGTCTGGTGCAGTTAGGTCTGGTGAAGTTAATTCTGGTCAGGATAAGTCTGGTGAGGAGAATAAGTCGGTTCAAGATAAGTCTGGTCAGGAAGCTTCTGCTAGTGCTAAAAGGAAAGGAAAGGAGATTCTTATTGAAACTCCTCATCCTAAGAAGTCAAAGAGACAGGAGAGGGAAGAACAAGCAACTTTGGCTGAAATAGAAAGGATACAAGCAGAAGACCAAGCAGAAATTGCTAAGGAAAAAGAACAGAAAAGGCAGGATGAAATACTTGCTAAGAGACTAACTGAAAAGTCTTCAGATCCTCTAATGCAGATGATTCAAGGAGATGATGAGTTGAGAGCAAAATTGGAGGAGTTAAAGCAACTCAGGGGATGACTACAGAGGAAAGAGCAAAAGAGCTAGCTGATTTTATGAATGCTAGAAGAGCCAATGAAGCCTTGGGGGATTTCATGTCTAAGCTTAGAGAAACTCAGAAGCAGAAAACTAAAACCAAGGTTCCAAAGAAGATGACCAAGGCTGAACAAATGTCCTACATGAAAATTTATTTAAAGTACATGATGCACTCAGACTACAAAAGGATGCAAGGAAGGTCCTATGAAGACATTTTGGGAAAGTTTCAAAGAGCTTATAAAAGAGATCATGGGTACAAGCCCATTGATTATGAAGACACTCTTCCTTTCAAAAGGCAAAATATGACTGAGTCTGAGCCAATCAAAGAAGCTGAAAAAGTGATTGAGAAAGAACCAGAGGTTGAAAAGGCTTCAACTGAAGTGAAGAAAGAAGAAGAAGTGAAAAAGCCTATTATTGTGTGTAGAAGAAGAAAAAGTGTGGCAAGGAAAGGTAAATTCAAGAAGGTAGTTCAGGAGGAGGAATCAGAAGAAGAGCCTTCATCTGAGGGAGTTACTATGGGAACAATTGAAAGTTCTAAGGAACCAGCTAGGATTTTCAGATATAAAATAATCAAAACTGGTCAAAGGACAGCCTATCAACTCATAAGGGAGGACAACACAGATGTGATGTATCTTAACTTCCCAGGAATTTTGCATGATGTGAGTAGGGAAGATCTCAGAGATTTGTATAAGTTGGTGAATATTAAACATGGGGACAATAGCCCTGAGGAAGAATATGAAAGAGTCTTTTGGGGAGACTTAAAAATAATGTTTGAACCACCTTCAAAGGAAGATGAGATCTGGAAGCTGCCTGAACAACAAAGAATTATTAGTTGGGCATATTTTAGTGGCTGTCAAGTACATTGTTTATCTTTGGAAAAAGCTAACATATATATGCTTGCAGAAGTGGAGTATCCCTTATCACCTACAGTCTGCAAAGAAATGATGAAGAAGAAGTTGTATGCAGACAAGAGGGATGAAGTATATGAAAAGATTTTGGATTTGATTAAGTTGTAGTCATTGAAGGAGACATTGCTGGATTGAATGTGTTTGAAATAATTTTCAAGATGTAAGTGAGACTAAAGGAACTTCTCACTTGGTGGAGGTGCATAGCACTAATACAACAAAAGGTTATCAGTCCACCTTGTCTAATCTACACAAGGACTGGCTAATCCATAGCAAACGACTCTGGTAAAGATAGCTCAAATCCGTTTATGGCTGACAATTTGCCAAAAATTATATGGTATTCAACTCACCATATCTTAGATAGTGAAGAGTTGGCTAGCCCACAAGATTATGACTTGTGGTAAAGGCAGTGGAAAACCATAAATGGTAATCAATTCACCAAGGTGAGGTGTAGTTCCACCAAAGAATTGGCTAGTACAAAAGCAAACGGCTTTTGGTAAAGACTAAACAAATCCGTTGATGAGCTGATGGTTTGCTAAAAATCATATGGTTATCAATGTACCATGGTCTTACACACCAAAACATTGGCTACTCCAGTAGTGATGGCTATTGGTAAAGAGACATCAAATCCATTAATTTTCAATGATTCACCTCTCAGAGGAGTTTACACACCTAGAAGTGATAAGAATAGTATGAAACTTAATTGAATTGATGTACAAGTAATCATGGTTGCTGCAAAGATCAGATCAGATGGTGGAAAGCTTATCAAAGTAACAGTTGCTGCACAAGTTCAAGTTTTGAAGAGTTAGTGATTCAGATAATTCCAAGAGTTCAAGATTCAATCCTCAGAAAGCTTATTCAGAAGGAACTTGAAGTTCATGAAGCATGAAGATCAAGTTAGGGGAGGATTGTTGGGAATTATCAAGAGAAGACTTAATGAGAAGAACATACTTAAGTCTGCTGAATTACGTAGTTAAGTCTATTAGTATGTTTGTGTCTCAGTTAAGTCTGTTTATGTAATATTAAGTCTGTTTACATTGTTAAGTCTGGTTGACTTAGTAATTAAGTCTGTTTAGCTTAGTTAGGAAGTCGGTTAGCTATAAGTTAGGAAAGGATATGAAACTATCTTTAGTAAAGATATGTTTATCCTTTTACACGGTTTTGTAACTAGGGTTTCCTTGGTGTATAAAAGGAACCCTAAGGATCATTAGTCTGTACGTATGATTTGTGAGAGTTAATAGAATTTACGAAGTTAGTTTTACATTGTGTTCTTCAGTGTTTATTGTTGAGATTCCGCATTAACAATAAGCATAGTGTTAGAGTTTCTTACTTAGATTGATTTGTTTACAAGTCGTCTAACAAGTAACAAGGCTACTTGGATCCATAACTAGTGGACCTACAGTTGTAAGTTGCCATATATGTACCTTTCACCTTATGATTCCAAAATTCAATTTCCAGCTTCTTAACCTCATTCCTTGGACAGTAGGTCTTAATCAACAAGGCCTTGAACTGATCCTACGTCATAGCATAGTCCACCTTACTCCCAACAGATTTGAGGTAGTTATTCCACCAAGAAAATGCTTCATCTTTCAAACAAAAAGTAGCATACTTTACCTTGGTATTTTCCTCACAGTTACTAACAACGAACACATATTCAATTTTCTCCATCCACCTCATTAGCACAACAACCCCTTCGGTTCCACCAAACTCAGTTGGCCCACAAGTACAAAATTCCTTATAAGTACAACCACGGTTTCTGGCAGGTGGTGGAGTTCCAGCAGAGGTATTCGAGTTATTAGACTCAGCTAAGATTTCAGCAACACGCTGAGCCACGAGTTGTTCAATTAGAGCTTGATTAATAGGAGGGGTGTTTGGTGGAGTGTGACCATTTACACCCTGATCATTCACATTTTGTTCTTCATTAGTTGGATTGTTGGTATTTTGGTTGTCGGTATTCTGACCATAAAGGTTTCGAACCGGGCGACGGCCTCAATGACCAGTGTTGACAACAGCAGGCCCTGTTCGGTTGGTCCTTGCTGGGTTTCGTTTTGGAGCCATTGATCTGAATAACAAGATATAAGAGTCATGAGATTTCAAACAATATATAACATCATACAAGAAAGTGGTCATCACAGGGTTGAATACCAACACGAATACCAATCACAACAATAGGAATACTATTCCGTTCATGTAACACCCCCAGAATTGGGTCCAGCGGAAGCATACACGTCGCTGGGGTGCTACTCAATTGGTATCACAACACAAGTACAAAGAACGGTTTTTACTTCATTCATTTAGAATAATTTTTTTTAACAAAAGTGTTAAATTTACATTGTTAAAAGTAGTGCGGAAATAGGCCTGTAAGATGTTCACAAACAAATAACACAAGTATGGTATGAATCTAGGCCGAATAGAAGAAGATTTCTAGAGAGAGAAAGAGATGTTGGGAACCTTAGAGAGAGAAAGTTAAGTAGAATGTATTAGGTTGAATGAAAGTTCCAACCCTTCCCTAGTGTGGGAAGGGCTATTTATACTTACATATTAGATGCCCAGTGTAGGCTGTGGAGTGAGCTGACAGAGGGTAAAGACCTGACCCACTCCACGAATACTTTAACTACTAAAATATTACTAATAATTCTAATATTCCTACCAGCCATTAAATGCTATTTTATACTCGGGGTGACCGAGTCTTCATGTGAATATTTATATTCCTAACAATCTCCCCCTAAGGGAGGTCACCCCGAAAACAATATTTTAAAAATCTAGCATTCTTTCTTCTGAACTTGACTTCATAGCTTGTAGTCTTTGATTCTTCAATCGTCATCGATCTTTGTGCCTTCAGCAGTGAACTTGTGATGACTGTTCTTTGTTTTGGATGATCTTTGTATAGTCTTTAACAATAACATCCAATATATGTCTCCAAGTCATCTTTCGTCAGTATGTCTCCATGTGATGTGGTACACTTAGAACCGACATGCTCACACTATTCTGGGTCATGAATTTAGCATCAGAGTTTGCAGAAGCAGTGTTGAAGGTCTTTTACTTTATCATGACTCCCTTGAATATGATGATGGTGAAATGTGAGCATGTGGTGATGGATTGGCATCTTGTTCGTCTATCAGCTACATCTGCAATCAGATGCAATAGCCATCAGCTACAACCGCCAGGTGTTCCTGCATACGACAGTTAGCAATAAAATGTCCGGTACTTACAGGTTCAGACTTTGAGATTGTTAACAGTATATTGTGATAACTCTCTCTAAACCTTACCAAGACCGTTCCTAAATCGGATACCCCAGAGGGTATACAAGATCTACCGTAGTACATCAACGATTAGGTGAGTCACTGGAGTTCTCTCCACGACTGTAGATCGTATTGAAACCGTCGTGATCACTAAGCATAATTCACAAGAAATTACCGAAGTGACCTGCTTTCAGGGCTGTTTGATGTTGACCTTGGCAGAAGTTTCCATTGAATCATTGAGAATTACATTTGTAAATTCTCTCATAAATGTTCTGGCAGATTGCTGAGATCTGCGTAGGACTCATAAATTTACAACTGGTGTCCTTAATGCTGAACAACCAGTGTAGAAGTAGCACGTGTTCCTAAGAGATCTCATTATGCATCTCGTGGTTCTAGACTCGATAAGTGCAATTTTGGTAGTCGGAGAGATTCTGTTTCAATATCAACATAGCTCGTAATGAGCGGTCGATAGATTATGCAGGGTTCCCCGTGAGAATGAAACAAGTCCTTTTAAGAGAACTTGAGTGGTTAAGAAGGTTTAGTGCAGTGCGTCACTGGGTCCATGACGTCTTGTCTTCAATACCGGTGTTACCTTGGTAACAATCATTAGTATATGAATTAAACCCGGTTTCTGCCCTAAGGTTGAATAATTGGAGGGCTATTTCTTTTCACCCTTTCTCATTTCATTTCTTTTTAATTCTTCAACCCCTTCTTTCTCCTTTCTCATATCACTCCTTTTTTCATGATCATACCTAAGGACTTTCTAATACTAACTATTCGGTATTGTCCCTGGGTAGATCCCTCCGGCTCTGGTGGATCATAGGACGGTTTTCCTAACTTTAGCCACCTTATACCTCCATGACTATCCTATGTTGCCATTAACCAAATCCTTGAAAAATCTCTCAGAGTGTTCATGATTATGAAACACAGTTTTTAATAACACTTTGAGAGTTTTATATTTTTCAAATACTCCCCCTTAACATGTGCTCATATGTTTTGATATAAAATTTGCACATGTTGGGTAGAGTTGCACTTTTAGAATTGATCCACTTTCAGTGAACATGACCGATTCGAGACACGCTTACATCACTAGTTAGACTAACTTGAAATTATTACCCGGCCTAATCAAGTCCACAAAAAGTTTCTCGAAACGGTACACTCTACTTAGACACATCCTTTTTGAGACACGCTTACATCACTGGTTAGACCAGCTTGAAATTATTACCCGGCCAGGATATGTCCTTTCAATTCATGACAGTTTTGTTTCGTCAATTCTTTGGTGAAATCTGAGTCTCATGCTCACATGAGATGCCAATACCAAATCCTTTTTGTAATCACAAGTCATTTGCTCCCCCTCAATATGTGCATCGATATACAAAATGGTTTAGCACATATGGGAGAGCTTACATTTAATTCCAAAACATCACATTTTCATCAGGTTTCATATTTAAATCACATTCTCTCCCCCGATCAAAAATTTCAAATCCTATGAGATTTGTGATTCCAATTGATTTAAATATGTTAGAAAAAAATATGGGAGAAAATGTGGTCAGTTTTAATGTTATGATCCCTCAAGTCAAAAGAGAGATTCACTGCTGATGTTGCACAACGTTTAAAGTGGTGTCAGAAATTTGAACAAATACTCTCTCCCTCAATTAATGACCCGTTTTCTATTGAAAGAGTTGTAGTCATTCAATTGAGCATCAAGTATTTGTGAAAATTTAAGTCCAGTTACCACCTTGTGTATCACCAAAACTCTCTTGAAGAATCATAGAACGGAAAGAGTTTCTGGTGAAAAGAAGACTTTTCTTCTTATACAAGAAATGATGCACTGAATCGTACATCAGATCGCAGAAACATGGATATAAAGTAATCCATGCCCAGGTGAACTTTACCCAGTTGGAGTAACAACTGTCTTTTTGGCGTCATGCTTTCCCCATTTAGAATCGCGGGTTGCTATCTAAAGTAATAGCAAGCCATTTAGACATGTTTTAACCAATTAGTAGAACTTTTACTTGAGCTTCATTTAAAGACCCGTGCCATTATTGAATGAAATTTCTAGGTCCGTAAATGTTATCGATAAACAGAAGACATGCCTAGAAGAACTATTTTTGGTATTTTCTAATTTTTTGATTTTTAGGGTTTTTGTAGGTTTTATAATTTTCTATTTTCTTTTTGTTTTAAGATATATACACGTATATACAAGGATATGTGAAGACAATCCATTACTCATCCTTTTCTTCTTGAAGACTCTTGAGGGTTTCAGGTGTTAAGCTCTTCATTCCAAGACGAGGGAGAATAAACTGAAACCGTTCTCTCGGAAGTGCCTTGGTGAAGATATCAGCCAGCTAAAACTCCGTCCTCACGAAGTATAGTTCAACAATCCCTTTCTCAACCTGTTCTCTTATGAAGTGATGCCTGATATCGATGTGCTTCGACCGGGAGTGTTGGACGTTGTTACAACAAAGAGCAATGGCACTTTTGTTGTCACAATACATGGAAATCTTGTTGTATATAAAACCATAGTCTGAAAGTTTTGATCTCATCCATAGGATTTAAGCACAGCAAGCAGACATAGCAATGTACTCGGCCTCTGTAGAAGATATAGAAGTGCTCATCTGCTTCTTAGAAGACCAACTAACTAACTTTTCCACCAAAAGATGAGCTCCCCCCGAAGTACTTCGACGAGTATCTTGACACCCAGCATGATCAGCATCTGCATAAGCAGTGAGTTCCATTGCAGTGTCCTTAGGATACCAAAGACCCATGTGAACAGTGCCTTGAAGATATCTGAAGACCCTCTTAACCGCTTCCAGATGCTTTTTGGTGGGCTTGGACTGATACCGAGCACACATACATACTGCAAACAGAAGATCTGGACGACTAGCAGTGAGATACATCAAGGATCCAATTGTGCTTCTATACTTTGTTTGATCAACCGCGATCCCAGAAAGGTCTTCATCCAGCTTTGATCTTTCAATCATGGGAGTGTCAACAAAATCACTTGAATCAAATCCAAACTTCTTCAAGATTTCATTTGCATATTTGGATTGATTAATGAAGATGCCTTCGGGACATTGAGAGATTTGCAAGCCTAAGAAAAATGACATTTGTCCCATCATAGACATCTAAAACTTTGAACTCATCTCCTTTGAAAACTTATCACACTCACTAGGATCAGAAGAGGCAAAAATAATGTCATCTACATAAATCTGAACATGAAGTAGATGCTTGCCCGCCTTCCAAGTGAATAGTATGGGATCAACAACACCCTTGGAGAATCCATTTATTAGAAGGAACTTGGATAGTGTGTCATACCACGCCCTAGGTGCCTGCTTCAAGTCATAGAGAGCCTTCTTCAAGCGGTAGATATGAGTAGGATGATCCGCATCCACAAATCCTTCTGGTTGACTCACATAGACTTCTTCCTTTAGGTCACCATTCAAGAATGCTGTCTTGACATCCATCTGGTAGACTATCATATTTCGACTAGCAGCATTTGCAAGGAAGATTCTAATGGCTTCAATTCGAGCAACTGGAGCAAATAATTCTTCAAAGTCAATGCCTTCTTCTTGTCAATACCCTTTTGCCACTAGCCGTGCCTTGTTCTTCAATACATCACCATGCTCTTCTAGTTTCACCTTAAAGATCCACTTTAGAGCAATGATCATTGCGCACTCTAGAGGAGGCACTAATTCCCATACTTCAAGTCTATCAAATTCATGGATTTCATCTTGCATAGCGTTGAACCAACAATCTTTGGACATTGCTTCTTTGACATCTTTTGGCTCGACTTTGGAAAGTATGGAATTGAAGAAACACCACAGTGCATTGGTGGCAAGTTGTTTTCGAGTAGATACCAGATGAGAAGGATTACCGATGATGTTGTCAATTAGATGATCATTGGTCCATTTTCTGAGATGATCGTGAGGTTGAGGGTTTTGAACTGATGTTGCCGGATTGTGATCTCCTGAAGAAGATATGTCAGATGAAGACTCAGGAGCAAATATGTTTTCAAATGGAACATTGTCAACAGCAGCAAACAGATTAACTTCAAAAGAATTATCATCTGCAGATCTTTGCTGTACCGAAGAAGATTGTATATTTGATGATGAGGGCGATTGGCTGGCAGATAGAGCATCGAGACTGATTGGGACAGATACCGATGGGCCTTCTGAGCTTTGTGGAACTTGTACATCAACCATCGGTGGTACACCTGGAGCTTCTGTTGTAGTATTAATCGTTGAAGGCTCAAAATATTCGTCAAACATCAGGTCAAATAACTTCTTCAACTCCTCACTGGTAGGTGGTACATAGGGAACTGCAGGCGTGGAACTTTGAACAAGACCTGAACTGATTGGTCCAGGTGTCAAAAGGTTAGGAACAGGTCCAGAACTGGTTTATCCTAGAGCTGGTTGCTCAGTCAGCTCATCGAACGTAACATGAATAGTTTCCATGATTTGTCGGGTTCTTTTGTTGTAGATTCTGTATCCCTTGCGATCTGGTGCGTACCCAACAAAGAAACCAATGTCTGCTTTTGCTTTCAGCTTTCCTAGATCTTGACTGTCATTTGTCGGATAACACAGTGCACCGAACACACGAAGGTAGGAAAGACCCGGTTTCTTGTTATGGATCAGCTCATATGGTGTCTTGTTGTGAATGGGATGAATCAAGGATCGGTTTTAGGTGTAACATGCTGTAGCAATTGCTTCTACCCAAAGAAACAACGGTGCTTTGGAAAATATTAGCATGGTTCTCACAGCTTCCACCAGAGTACGGTTCCTTCTCTCAACCACACCGTTCTGCTGAGGAGTGCGTGGGACACTTTTCTGGTGTGTAATGCCAATACTTTCATAAAATTAACTGAGTTGTTGGTTAACAAATTTACTTCCATTGTCAGTGCGGATGATTCTCACTGTTTTATTGAGCATTACTTGCAGCTGTTTGATTAGTCTGATGATAACCTCTGGAGTTTCATCCTTGGTTCTCAAAAACTTTACCCAAGTAAACCGAGTGTAGTCATCGACTACCACAAGAATGTATTTCTTCCCATTTATGCTTTGTACTCTCATTGGGCCGCACAGATCCATGTGAAAGGCGTGAAGAACTTCCACGATGGTGTTAACAGATTTGGGTTTGTGAGTTTGTTTCTTGCTTTTTCCCAGTTGACAGGCGGAGCAAAGATGATCTTTCTCAAATTTTAATCTGGGCATCCCACGTACCAGATCTTTGCGAGAAAGGTCATTTATGGTACCAAAGTTCAAATGATTTAAACGACGGTGCCAAAGCCAAGACTTAGTCTTTGACACCTTTGAAAGCAAGCAAGTTGGAGAGGACTGCATCATTTCTTCAATTGTGATGGTGTATAGATTGGTTCCCCGAATGCCCTTAAGAAGATCTAAACCATCCAATTCTCTGACGAAACAAGAGTGTTTTCTAAAGGCAACTTCTAGATCAGAATCACAAAATTGTCGCACAGAAAACAAGTTGTGCGCTAGTCCTTCCACATAGTATACCCGAGAGTGTACACTGTTGCCGAACACATAATCTCCATAACCCATAATTGCTCCAAAGTGGTCGTTCCTAAATCTAACTGTCCCGATAAACTTTTTCACGAAGTTCTTGAGCCTTGAGCGATCCCAAGACATATGTTTTGAGCAGCATGAGTCCAAATACCAAAGGACGATTTGTACGACCTGCATTTGAAAACAGACAACGATGGATAATTGAAAAATGTGGATCCCCACATGGAGTTGGGGTCCGTTTGGTTAGGACACATAAATTTGGGGGCAACAGGTGCTACTGTCTTTATAGTGGTTACTACACTAGAGGCAGCGGATGACCTAGTTGGTGGGCATTGTGTCACTAAAGGAAAAGTTCGACCAGTTGGTTTCCATTCCTTAACTTTCACAAATTTTGGATTGTTCATTCTAAGTAAGGGGCTCTGCTTTCCTAAAGTGAATTTCCTTCTAGTGGGTCTCCATTGATACCCGACATTAGCAAAAGTTTTTCCTGTTGCAATCCAAGTCTGCTTACTAGTTTCAGTTTTCCTAACATTCTTAACTTATGATTGAGTAGGAGACATCAAGAACGACACAACACAATCATCATGATTAGCATAAATTAAACATTTGTCACATGTTTTACAGACAACATTAGAATTCGAATTAATTACTGTACTTTTGATACTAGAATCAACACGATTCATTCCATTCACTGTAAACTTATTGTTCCTAGATTGGGCTTCTACATTCTTCTCGTGACCACTCTTAGCTGGTGTAGTCCTATCTTTCCTTGCATTGCCTCTAGGCTTTGACCCGCTAGCTTTGGTGTCACTTTTTACTCCTGTAGAAGTAATGATGGGAACATTAGTTTTGTTTACTGTCATATGCTTTCTTGATTTTGATGTTCTGAGGTCGGATGTTCTTGATGGTAGATCAAAGGTTACATGCTTGTTCTTAGTTGTGGATGATGAAGATGTAAATCTATCTCTTCTGTTATCAATCTTAGGACCCATGCCAATGACATATTCTAATAGTTCCTATGACGTTTTAGTGAGGAAGCAGGCATCCACAACTGCCTTATCAAGTGGTTTCACTATTCTATCCTCCTCTACTACTTCACGAAGTGAGTCAAGACTGTCCTTAAGGTGATTGAGATATATTTGATGGGCAAGCCTATTGTTCCTAAGGGGAGGTGCAATAGGATCTATATCAACAACATACTTATCAAAAGTAGAAACCTTTGAAGCAACACAAGTGTTTACTGGCATTTTCCCTTTCACCTGTGTCTTAAGATTCTCGATTTCGTTTAACAAAGAAGTTATTTTTTCATTATGACAGTTTCTTGTGACTTTAATTGAGTCTTATAAATCTTTGTATTGTTGTTTCACTTTTAAATTTTCAGCTCGAAAACACTCATTTTCATAGTGTAAATTGTTGATAGTGTCTTGATATTGAAAATTCTGAGAATCTAAGGACAATGGTTTATTGGTGCTAGTTGCTTCACACTTATTTGATTTTAACTGGGCTATTTGAGCCCTCAATTGTCGAATCGTGTTGGTGTGAGCTTGAATTTTCTCATCTGGTTTGCTTAATTCAAAATACGTATCAAATTCAGGAGCATCCGAAGATGTTTTGACATTTGATAGTTTACATCTTTCTTCTAAATGTTGATATTTTAATTGTAAGTTAAGATGATCAACCTCTAGGTTGGAAAAATGTTTGACCATGTTATCATGGTCATCATTTTGAATTTTTTCATGGAGTTTCAAATTCTCCCCCTCAAGCTCAACCATACGATTCTCGGTAGCATTCAATGCAATAGAATACTCATGAAATTGACAGGCAGTTAATGCAGAATCAGTGACAGTATAAAAATGTCCTGTGCAATACATCTAGCAATCAAATTCTCATTTGTGATGAGAATGTTCATTCTCTTAATCTCACAACTCTTAAGCTCTATCGCATTTTGTGTTACCTGACTTTCCATATCTTTAAACACTCATTTCATCTGATTAATTTCAGTTTTAAGGGTTTGTTGCAACCCTTCAAAGTGTTCTTTGAGTAATTTAAAGAATGGCATGACCTCAGTCAAGTAACACCTTTTTGTCTGTTCAAAACACCTTTCCCCCTCAGTAATTCTGGTTGGTGTAATTCTCTTCTTACATGTTTTATCGAAATCATCAAATAGTTGACAAAGTACATATATGCTGATTAAGGTTTTGCATTCTATAGGAAGAGTCAAAGGGACCAAATGCCTCGGTGTATTGGGAGGATACACCGTCGCAGCTGCAATTTTCCTAAGGGTTGGGGTTTTGGCTTCCAGCTCATCAGTTTTTCTTTTTTCCATATCTAAAGACCAAAATATTTGTTCAGGTGTTAACTTCTTTTGAGGTGCAAACACAGTCAAGCGATTTTACTCATAATAGTCATGGGGCTTGACTATTACTCGCTTGGCTATGCACTTCGGATCCCTCATTTTCTCATTCATCTTTTCTTTTTTTCTCACTTCAATTTCATTACCCTCTTCTAAAGTTGATACGTCAGGTGTGGCATGACCAGGCATAATCATCACATTAGCATCATATAAGGCAGGCTGGGCTAGTTTAGCATTCCTAAGAAGGGATAATTTAGGTTCACCTACATTATTTTCGCTATGCTTATCACACAACTTTTTGTGCTTCTGAATCATTTGAGCTGTCTGTCTGGTTTGGTCTTGTGTGTACAAGTTATCTTCAAGCATATTCTTTAAGGTTTTAAGTCTGGAGAAATCATTTAAGAGTTGTGTTTCTTTATCTTTGAATTCTTGCTTTAGTGTATTTAAAATTTTTTGAGCTTCCTGTTTTTGCTTAACAGTCTGATCCAGCTGAGTTCTCAAAGAATTCAACTCTAGTTTTAATGTTTCTTCCCTAACATTACGCTCTATAATAAGTGTATGCATTTGACTTTCCATTTTCTGCTCACACTCATTTAGTTCAAACTTAGCACACTGTTCATACAAGGCCACTTGTTCTTTATATATGTTAAGTTTAGTGGTCAGGGTATCATCAGGGACATACACAGTGTTTTAATGCCACTCACACGCATTATCTACGGCACAGGCATTGTCTAAGGCACACTCATTATTTGCAACACAGGCAATATTTTCAACAGAAGATGCACCACCTTGTACATCAGACACGTTGTTGTGATTCACATATTGTTCATATGGAATAATATTACTATTTCCCATGTCAACATTATCTGAATCAACCACATCTGTCTGTTGTACTTCGTTGGGAATCTTCTGTTCATCAACTACATTATATGTGTCATAAAGTTTCAGTACCTCAGAAATCACAGATGCAGTTGAGGGACCAGCTTGTTGCAGTGATGAAACCATAGAGGACAAGTTGGCCATGAAGATTGTTTGAGCTGTTGGTTCATCATCCACATCAGAATCAAAGGCATCAAAATCATCAGCCTTGAAGATGTTTGGATCATTAAGTGCCAGGTCCTGAACTGGGTGCTCGTCCACATCTGCATCAAAAGTATTTCCCCCATCACCTGCTAGAAACAACGGCTCTTCCTCATCCAATACAGCTCCATTTTCTTGAGCCTGCATCAACAACATCTTGTCCTTAAAGTAATCTGAGTTTTGAGGATGTTTAGGTTGATTGCAGTTTCTGGCAATGTGTCCAAGTCCTCCACAGTTATAACACTTGGGCTGCTTCCCCTGCCCCTGATTTGCATTCCCTGCTCTGTTCTGCACATTATCTCTGCCCAAGTTCCTTTGATTCAAGTTCTGCCTCCCCTGCACATTCTGAACTACAATTCTTCCATCTTCCACAGTCGCCTGAGTGTGTGGGTTTGATGATGTTCTTAGTTGATTGTTAGTCTGAGGAAGCGTTGCTCTGAATTGTTGAACAAGTAACGACACTTGATTGGAAAGCTCATCAATCATCTGATCAGTGCGGGAATATCTTGAATCAAGTTGAGGGTTCACATTGGGTTGTGGGTGCATGGATGATTGAGCAAACAATGATTGATTCTGTTATGGTGTGATGTTGTGATAAGCTGGCTCATGTTGTGCTTGGTTGTATTGCTGAACATTTGCAACAAATGCCAGTGGGTCATTTGATGCAGTTGGATTGATCTTTTCTCTCAACATACGATCATATGCCGCATGTTTCTCATGTTGTTGCAGATAGGTATACAGCTGCTCATAATTTGTATCTCTCAGCCCTTTGTTGAGTTTCACTGCAGTCACGAATCTGTCCCATTCCGGTGTCATATTGTTCACAAACTTGGAGTTAAGCTGGATGTTCGGCATTGTCATTTTAATCATTCTCATATCATTCACCAACTTGTGGAATCTCACATAGTAGTATGTGACGTTCTCACCTGATTTCATTTTAAAATGCTCAAACTCATCATATAGTTGTGACTCACGATCTTCCTTTGTGAGTTCTGACCCAACCAATAGCATTTTTACATTGTCCCACACTTCTTTTGCTTCCGTATTGAAGTTGATGAGCTTTTAGACATCTTTTGGCAGACCCTGAATGACAATGTTTGAAGCTCTAATATCAGCATCATACCTCTTCCTTTCCTCCTCATTCAGATCATTGTAAGTTCGAGGTCTGTCAATTCCCAAAGTAACCGATCCATCTTCACCAGTAATAACAACATCTCTAGTAGTGCCCATCTGATATGGTCCTTCATCAATAGACTTATAGATGTTGATTCCATTTTCTTTGCCCAGACAGTAAAGACGAATTCGCTATACCCACGACTCATAATCCGTCCTATCTAGCATAGGCGGACGGGTGTCGGACCCTGCAGCTTATATCATCAGATGTAGTGCTTGGTAAGCTGGCCATAATGTATACGGGATTTTACAGTTCTTGTGATTTAACCAAGAAATTGAATCTTTCGCAGGATTTTCTAAAATCAACAAGAAAAACCGTAATCTAAGAGTAACTTGCAAAACTGATTTTCAAAATTTAACTCTCAAAGAAACACAAATTTCAATTGATCAAATCGAAAAAATTCAAGTCACAGATTGTCAAATCGCAACAAGACAAATCGCAATAAGTCAAATCGCAAGTGTTAACTCGCAACGTCAAATCGCAACAGATCAAATCGCAATCTATCAAATCGTAACAAGTCAACTAGCAACTTGTCAAATCGCTGATAATCAAATCGCAATTTGTCAACTGTGAGTCAAATCGCAAGTGCTAAAGTCGCAGGTCACTATCTCAAATCGCAACTGATTAGGTTCAAATCGCAGTAGACAAATCACAAACCTGAATCCCCAAATCTCAACAGACAAATCGCAACCAGAGTCTTCAAATCGCAATCGACAAGTCGCAACCAAGAACTAGTCAAGTCGCAACAATCAAATCATAGACCAGACTCAAATCACAACGCACAAAAAATGACAGACCCGTCCTTTTCCAGTCAAATCGCAACACACAAACTGCCAAAACCGTCCCTTTCTAGCGATTTGTCTTCTTTTCCCTTTAAAGTAATGAGACAAATTGCAGCAGATGAATATGCCAAATCGCAACACCTAAGTTTCTTAACACACTCAAATCGAAGCGAAGAAAGTCTTAACGAGACTCAAACCGCAACGAAGAACACCACCTTGAATTTGCACAAACTTCCTCTGGATGAATGAAACACACAATCCAACAACAAAATAAAGCTTATACAATACTCATAAGCATGAACAAACAAACTTTTAACGAATCCAACGACAAAAAAAGTCGTACTAATGATTTTCCCTAGAAAACTATTCGAACCAAGAAAACCCAAAAACAACCTAGGAAATCCGTGAACATGAACTCACATGAACCTAACCATGGATCTGATACCAAATGTAAGATGTTCACAAACAAATAACACAAGTATGGTATGAATCTAGGCCGAATAGAAGAAGATTTCTAGAGAGAGAAAGAGATGTTGGGAAACTTAGAAAAAGAAAGTGAAGTAGAATGTATTAGGTTGAATGAAAGTTCCAACCCTTCCCTAGTGTGGGAAGGACTATTTATACTTACATATTAGATGCCCGGTGTGGGCTGTGGAGTAAGCTGACAGAGGGTAAAGACCCGACCCACTCCACGAAAACTTTAACTGCTAAACTATTACTAATAATTCTAATATTCCTACGAGCTATTAAACGCTATTTTATACTCGGGGTGACCGAGTCTTCATGTGAATATTTATATTCCTAACAAGGCCTTTAAAACAATTAAAACGGTCCCCAAATGAATATCAGAGTCTTCTATGACCATGCCATGCCCTGCCAAAAGCCTCCAGTAGCGTGCTATCGCTTAATACCAGAAAATACATGCTAAAGTGTCAACACGAGGTTGGTGAGTTCATAGAGTTTATTGTAAAATGTATAGCATTTGAATGAAAATTTCCCAGCAAAGGCATTGTAAATCCACTCAGTCCCAAGTCCCGCCCATACAAGACTTACAACCTGTGTGTTTACAACCCACTGCCCAATAAGATTTGGTTTAAGTGAACATCAAATGGTATATGGTTCACAAGAATTGAAAGATCAATATATTCCAAATATATATAGAGTTACTGTTGTATTGAGTTCATGACATCGAAGCCTTAAGATTTCTAGTTTCTAGTTCCTGTCCGTTTAACATACCAGTCAAGTGGGGAAACCACCTGGAGTTTCTAGTTTTCTGGTAAGCATCCGTTTGACATACCAGTCACGTGGGGAAACCACCCGGACACTCAAAGTTTCTGGTAGATGTCCACCTAGGAAATCCAAGGTTCCTCAAATAATTATACATAACGGGTCATAACATAGGCAATTGATAGTTTAGTGTACTTGTGTCAAAAGGAGATAATCGAGTGTGTAACAAGTAAACACATATTACTTTCGAGTACAAATCAAGGTTTTCAACCAAATAGTAATGCTTGAGAAAACAATTCACATTTCAAGTAAAGCGAGCATGGATTTTAATATATACGAGCATGTATTCTCCCCCAAACAGTTGTAAAACAAGTAAAAGTAGGGGCTATGAAACTCATCGAAAATAAAGTGCACGATCAAGTGAGATAATGAAGAAATAACCGCGAGAATCCTACGAGCAACCTAGATATATATACGCATGTCTTAGCTTCTAAAAATAATGATACATTTATTTCTATATGCCATGTAAGTTGTAACCTCAATTATGCTTGGTACATAATGTTTGAATAATTATCAAGGTTGAATTTTGCCTTTAAAATGATTTACAAGTATGAAATACATTTCTTACCTAATTTCAAGTTTTATTTCTATGTTTGTCTTTAAGTCCAAAATAAGTCATAAAGGTCCAAGTTAAGTCTAAGGGTTCAATTTATGTCTAAGGGTCCAAAATATATTAGGTGGTCCAAAATGAAAACTCAAAGTTCAAGTATACAAGTTACTATTCTTTTTACATACTTCAACTACAAAGCTGATAGAAATTTTACCACTTGATCAATTTCAAAAATTCATATCTCTCAAACCGTAAGTCGAAAAATCATGTTCTTTACGTCCCTAGCTTCCTATAAGTCCCTAGTTTACTGTAAATATAGGCTTGCTCAAAAATATCCATGTATAACCACTTTTTGTAATTTTTCTTTACATGTTTGACCTTATAGTGAAACGGACTGAGTTTTATGTCTTACCAAAACGGCTATATCTTGAAATCTACAGACCCTATGAAGGTGAAATCAATTGGAGATGATAGCCCTATTTCTCTAGAACAGGCTACATAATTGCTATTTGAAAATTTATGCTATAAAACTTGAGTTTTGCCCCAAATGGGAACAGTACACCAGATCTGACTATTTTTACCAAAAAATCATATCTTAATCATCGGGTTTCGTCACGGGAATCACCACCCGTGGAAATGACCACAAAACACAGATCTACAACTAAATATTTTTCCCTTAGGCTCAAAGTCTACTGGTTGATCCAGTTATTTCCATTTTTACCCCTGATCAGAATACTGTTTTGCATGATAAGTCCTTTTAGGGTTTTCTAGTGGTTTAGAGTATGTACCAAGTATAATCAAGCATACATAACTTATGTAGCATATAAAATACATAAAATGACATGAATATCAGTAGTGAAATGAATAAAAAGAATGAGGATTGGTTCCTTACAAGTGGTGATGAACAAGAAAATCAATAAAACCAAGAAACCAAGAACAAGCTAGCACTAGTGGACCTTCATCTTTGATACCAAGTCTTCAATAGATTTAACACAAGATGAAGTGTGTTTTGCCCCGAAATGTTTGAGAGGAAGATCAGATTTTTGATGTTCTTGCATGTAAAATGAGTTAGTGGAAGTGAGGTGGGATGTTAGCTTACATATGGAGGTGTTTAGTGAACACTTGTCCACTTTTAGGACAAGTGTTTGGAGGATGTGGTGACACAAGCAAGGGACAAGTGGGTAGAGTGCAGATTTTTATTAGTTGATAGGTTTTAGAGTGTATTGTGTAGTGTAGGTTGCTCCCGGTACTCAAACATAGGGTTTTTAAGACACATAATGCAATACCGGGTAACGTAAAATTGTAAAACTTCTAAAAATATAAATAAACTTGTTATCATGACCTATTTTATTATTTTAGATTAGTGGTGAGTTCATCGGAGGGTATAAATATAATTAAAATCTAAAAACGAAGGTTTAGAACGCGTAAGACATAAAAGGCGCAAGGTTTACGAAAAAATGGAAAAAGTGAATAGTGACTTTTAAAATAGAATTGTAAGGAACCAAAATTGTATAAAAAGTGTAGACTGGACATTTTCTAGTGTCGGTTGAATTAATTGTACGTTAAACGCGAGTTGTTACCAAAATTCGACGAAATCGTGAAATGAAATAGAAAATGGGAAATATAGAAATTTTTGAATAATAGGAGATTATAGTGGAATATTAAACCACTATTAACATGAAGACAGATAGAAACTCTAAGCACAACTCATGAATAGTCAAAAACGCTAATGATCGATAAACCGGGTATTATTTATGTATAGCTTGTACGAATAAATGCCACAAGGATGATATTTTTATAAAAATGACCCTAATTGATGATGATATGTAGACTACTCTAGTCTATATGAAGTGTTCTTACTGATGATGCTTGAATATGCAGCTAAACCATACTGGTTATGCGCATTTGAATACCCGTAAACCTAGTTTACGTAATGATAAATGATAACCATGAATAGTGATTGGTGAATAGTAAATGATGAATAGTAATTTGTCGAGGCTTGGAAAATGACCTGAAATTACGAGTTGTCACAGTCTCCACCCGTTAAAGGAATTTAGTCCCTGAATTCAGTTAATGTTGGTCTCTGGAGTGGATTCGGTGAAAAGATGTGAATGTTTGAGTCATATTGCGGTGATAAAAGATAAAACATTCATTAGATAGGAATTCGTAATAGTACATGAAACTTATACGATAGAACGTAAAGTGAAACGCAAAAGAAATACAACACTAGAGGGTTTAGGTTTCCGTTTTCTTGTTTTTCAGCTCCGGGCAGTCCTTCCTGAAGTGCCCTATGTTCCCACATTCGAAACAACTTCCCGGAACCCTCTGATTAGCGGGATTCCTACAGTCCTTGGTTTGGTGACCCCGCTTCCTGCACATCCCATGTAACACCCCCAAAATTTACAACAATCGCGAAAGCATACAGAACTTTGAGGGTGCTACTTATTGGATATCACAACACATGGATATGAAGAACGGAATACATACTCCATTTTTAATTGAAATCATAAATTAGGTTTACAAGAGATAAGTATTTGTTTTGAAAGACAATAGGCCCATTTAACAATGTAGTCCCATATAAAAACAAGTCACAAATTTAGGCAGCCAATTTAATAAAGAGCTCCATGATCCTTCTGCCTTGCCATACCTTGCCAAGTAAGTCCATTTATTCACCTGAGAAAAACATGCTTAAAAAGTCAGCAAAAAACTGGTGAGTTCATAGGTTTAATTTAAAATTATCAAATAATTAAATTGGACCAGCATGATCAATACAACACATATAATGTCATACAAAAGTATCTATTGCGCTAGCACTAAGTTCATGTAATCGAAGCTCGACAGTCCAGTGTGCTAATCTCTAACACATAAATAATAATCAGGGGCCCTTAGCGAGTGTTTAACCCAATACACTCGAAAGTCCGACTTGCATTACGTTCGTTTGCATATCCAGTCAACCCGAATGGGGGAGTCACCCTAATAGATCTATCTAAAGCAATCGCGCTTCCTAAAGGAAATTAACGGTTCATGAAAATGGGCATAACAGTGGGTTCAGGGGCTTAGGCTAATCTGCGCTATAGTTTTGAGTAAAAACAGTTAACATTATGGTCCATTAAAAGTTTTGCATGTTTCTCACCCCATATTTGTAAAAAAAACAAGTAAAAGTAAAATTTGGGGCAATAAACTCACCTTTTTCTGGTCTGAACAGTGAAATGCTTGTGAAATTTGGGGAATGCACGGCACCAACACGCAACCTATATTAAATAATCATGTCTTAGTTTTCAGGTATTAAATTCATTTCCTCTCGGATATTAATTTTAACATTTTAGTGTTTAAATCATTTTCACTTGAGTATAGTTACTACGGTCTTCTAAGGATATAAGAATGAAATCCTACGGCTAACTTAATGGTAGGGTAATAAAGGGGCTGGGATCTTTAATAACCTAGGTACAACTTAGCTTAAGCCTAGTCGTGATACGTATCTATCTACACTATAACGGTGTAACCTACTTCGTATGTCGGTTAAATGTCGTTTCTTAAAATTTGACTAAACATTGGTGGTGTTTAACTCTAGTAATTGATCTATACTTTGTAAATTCTTAGAATTCGAGTTTGCGTTAGTATAGTTATATTGTTACAACTCATTTTTAAATATATATATTTCGCCTAACTAGTCTTAATTTAGCTTGATATCATATTCACGTTATTACTAGTGACGTTTATTATCAATATATCGTTAACTTTAGTTAATTTCTTCATTACAATTTATTTATCCAACATTAGCCTAAAGTTCTATGTCTCGTCTAATATATCCTATATAAGTTAGCGACGTTCGTTTTTAATTTATTCGATTACCAGTATGAAGAGAGCTTACGTGTTTTTATATATGTCTCGTTATGGTTTACAACTGTGGTGAGATTTATTTTAACATAGTTATCTTTTCTATTCAATTTAACCTAGTTTATATATATGTGTGATTACCTCTTCTCCTAAGTGTACATAAGTTAAACCGTTTGACAATGTGTACCTATATATATATATACATATATATATATATATATATCTACATTATATATAACAGGAGGCGTTACACGTAGATAATGCCACATAAACGCCACCTCAATGCCACCTAATCAATTTACACGTAGATTATGCCACCTAATCAATTTATGCCATGCAAGCAAGCCTTTTCCATTAATAAAATCCGGATTTAAAAAATGACCACAGTAAGATTCGAACCTGCATCTTTAGGTTAACATGCAAACGTCCCAACCAATGGAGCCAAGCCATTGATTGTGATCAAGGACACAAAACAAAAAAAAATATACTAGACAAAAGAGCAATTTAAATTATCACACATATCTTTTCCTTTAATATAGTTCCACAATATTAATTTATTTTACCCTTATTTCTCTCATTTATCTGATAACCTAAATATGCTTTCTACGTGTTTTTTTTCTTTCCAAAACCCTATTTTTTATGTAATCATTAATAATTATGATGTTATTGGTGTATGCAGATTGAGGCTTACCGACTGCTGAAGCTTGTGTTTAGTCTAGCGATAAGGACGTTCAGAGAGCTCTTCATGTTTGTGAGGCATGATGTTCACTAATTATATTATGATATAACCTATGACCCTATATTTAAGTGTTATTGTATGCTGATCCAATGATACCAGATCACTTCACAATATAAGAGGTTGTTGTTTAGGCGTTGTGCATGGAGCTTATGTTGTTTATCAAATCAAATATTCAAGTGAGTAAATCAAAGCACAAGCTGTAATTTATTTTGTTTGATTACTACTATACATAGACCTATATGTTTTATATCTCATGATTGGAACAGATATAGTTGACGGACGAATGAATTGAAACTTAAGTTTTGATTCAATTGGTCTTTAATATCCTTAAATCTCTATATTAAAGTCATGCTTATTGTTGGATTTATTTTTTTAACTGGTTGACTTAGGGTTGAGAAACTAATCATCGTTATAGTAACCGAGATTTTAACTGGTGGGAGGTTACGGAAATACCTGAAGGATTTGGCCATGGAAGTTTGGATACACGTGAGGCGATTGGGTTTGCACTTGATATAGCTCATGGAATGGAGTGTTTGCATGCCCACGGGATCATTCACCATGATCTAAAACATGGTAAGTCACATTACTTCTAATATAATTAAAGTGAGTAACTGGATCGTAGCACAATGGAGGCCAATATAGAGATACATATTATGTGGATGGATTTATTAGCTCTTTTAATGGGCAGAATCAAATTTGTCAAACAATATAAAACCGATTTTCATCACCTCGATTTATAAAGAGTGATGGATTACCGAATACTATAAACTGAATGGTGCAACTTCATGAATGTTCGACTTAACAGCTTCCAATGCTCTTTAAAACACCTGCTGTATTTGCACCCGATGGTAAGGGTAAAAGAAAATTGTATCAGCTTGATTTACCAGCATCGGTTGTTGTTGATATACGGAACGACCATGATGTCGCTATTAATATTGGCCAATGTGGTTAGCCTTCTTTTCTCTTTTTCTTTTTCTTATGCCAGTTATTCTTTTCAGCTATTGCATAATGTTGTATTAGATGGTTATATTCTTATGGATCTAAATGAATGTTGCAGGAAAAAAGCATGTGCCTAAGATACACTTGATTTTGATGCTGGTATTGTGAGCCTATCGATCTATTTTCCGGTATTGGTATGTACCACACGTATGCATCTGTATTATTAGTAAATAGAAGGAAAGGTTATCAAAAAACAGTGAGGTATATGTTTTTTTTTTGGTGCAAATGTAAATTTATATTAATCACAACCAAACTGTACATCATAAAGATAACTGATAATGGATATGCCCAAAATCAGAAGCTCAATACAGAAACTAGAATATCAATCCAAACCTATATCTGATGTACAAGAAACAGAGTTTCAAATCACACTCTGTTTTAAGAGATGAAACAGAGTCTAACATCCTGCTACAACAAACCAGGATTCATCATTTACCTTTATGCACCATTAGACCATCTAGCTACATTTCCTTTTCATCTCCACTCCATGATCACTCAACACACATCCACAGTAACCAAAGAATGGAGACAAAAGGCATCACTAGGCACCCATTACCCTTCCAGTCAAGAGCTCTTCCAAGAAGCCTACATTTCCTTCTCTTAAAAAAGGCTTCAGCTTCTTGGAAACACATACCTTGAGGGAAGACCAACCATTACCTCCTTTGGCAATGTATTGGGTGGACCAAGCAGGATCATCTTTCACTCCTCGCTATTCCACCCATCATACACTGCCCACCCAAACCATATACCCTTCACAATACATCTAGCAGGTTATCATGATAAGTATTTACATGTATTTGCAGCTATGGACTTTTGAACAACAGCGGTTGATCTTGCAGGTGTTGTCATTGAAGATATGCCCGCATCATATTCTGAAACTGCTCCACATCACACGGGTGAAGCAATATCAGTTGCTAATACTAACAGATATAAAAGAAAACTGACCGGTAAATTGTCAGCTTTACTTATCTGTAAATTGGTATACAAAAACAGTGTTTATGCTAATTTTTGTTTGGATTTCAGTTGAGATAAGCCAAACAGCTTTTGTCATTCCATCCGAAATCCACAAGCAGCCGCGTCTTGCAAGGAAAAGTAATACATACATTCGATTATTCTAGGTTCACACTGATTACTATATGTTACATTTGTTACCATTAACATTTCACCTATCAATTCGCAGCGAGAGCATTGCGAATAGCATCTCCTGTTCGCATTGGTTCAGATACAAAATATCCCCAGCGATTGTCGTCTGGTGAGTTGTTTGTATCATCTTCAGCGTTTATATCATTTGCTTATATGTATCTTTAACCTGCCATTAGATCCAATAGAAAGCGACCACAACTTGGAAGTGATTATGTTACGAATGACTCTCATTTACAACCGTTTGGTTATAGTAAGTGGTTGATATTGTTACAGCATTGTTAGCAGCATTTGTACTTGATTTCATTTCTTATAACATCCACATATTGAACTGCTTTTGACTTTTCATCCAGCTCACTTCCAAACAGTCCAAAGTGAAACCGGCCCCTCGACTGCACACCCTGTTCGTACTAGGCGTTTGGCAGGCGGTAAGTCACACGTCTAGATGCATCATCAGTGATGGAACCTATTATTCGTGTCCGTAACTTATATATATACTCTAAATCTTGCAGGACCACCATCAGTTTATAAATTCATGGGTAACTGTACGTGTATCTAACCAGATTTTGGTTTGCAGAAAGATTAAGTCACTCTTACAGTGGGTCTGGACCAAAGTATCATCGATGTTGCTTGGGTGGTCAGGTTGCTCTAACGACGCCTCACGAGTATGGTGACATATTGTTTCAAGACATTTTATATAAAGGGACATGTATATTTCACAATATACAAGATATTAGCTGTTAAGTTTACAAATATTGAAATAACAATTGGTCACTAAGAACATCGACTTACATAAACATGTCTGGATCAACATCATTGCAGGTTTGAGGTTTGAGATTTTGGTTACTTTTCTTTGAGTATAATATTGTGGATGATAATTGCCCAAATAGATATCTTGATTTTTGATTTTGTAGTACTGACACCAATTTATATACACACATGTATGCATGTCTTAACATGTACATCTTACATGGGATATATTTGCATGTTTGTATACATAATTAACATCTCATCTAACATATCAGTTGCACATGCACGTGGAAATTATCTTAATAGAAGGGATATCGTGGGTTCATGAATAATTATCGATAGGTAGCGTAAACTATGGTGGTGGATGAGGAGCTGTTAAAGGCAGTAAGAGGCAATGTTCGAGGTGGTGATTTTTAGCGTGAGAAATAATAACAGCAAAGATGGCACCACATGTTCAGGTATTGCTTAAATGAATGATTTATTATTATTTATTTTTTATTACTATTTTTTTTTGAAAATCAGTTGGGGACACCAATGGTTGATCATATATAACTACTTCTTTCATTATATTTTGTGGTCACTAACACCGTCTTATTCTAAAAGCTGCTACGCCAAAGGCAGAGTTCCATAATGTTGAATGGAAAGGTGAGGAAAGACGAAGGGTTAGACTTGAAAGGAAACAACATACAGACGAGTGTGAGGTATGTGATTTTGAACAAGATATTCTTATGACTCACTTTTTTACAAGGAAACATTATCCGAAGAGAAATGATAATGTGTAAATGATTTATGAGTCTCTATTTGGGTTTTCATTCATAGGCTAAAGCATTGGCTGAAATAAATCAACGGGATCTTCAAAATCAGAAGGAAAAAGAATAACGACAAGTATTCTACATGCATCTTCCTGTTTTGTTTCATCTTTCTTTAGCATGAGTTTTCACTGTATTGCATAGAATCTAATATTAAAAATTAGGTTGCGTGAAACGTTAGGAAAGGCGGAAAAAGTGAGGCTGTAAAGAGGCATAAAAGTAGGAATAGATCATCTCTGAGGGATATAATTAATCAGTTATTATCTTCGTCTTCTTCTTTTCTTGATCTTTCTTATGTCTCTTTGGTTTGAATATGTATAAATATAAGTATTATGTAAGTGATTGGGTTTGGTTAGTTAATTCTTGTGATTATTAACTCACTGTTCACATAATGTTCAAGAGTTGGCAACTTTGATTAGGATTAGGGTCACACATTTGAATTCTATCGGGGACTTTGTTCCCAGGTGGTTATTGTAATATGAGTCTTGAGACGTTTTCATTTTATAGCATAAACTATAGTTTTCACAATATAAAATTACAGAAAACAAAAATGACACTTAAAAGAGGCATTTGTGACCCATGTACTTATAAATTGATCATTTTAAATTAAGTTACCATTTTCAGTTCATCTTGGCTGATATCATATGATGCCAAGAACAAATTAAGACACCAAAAGAGCATGCAACTCATTGATCTCTTTGGATGTTAACGAGACAACAATTGGTTATCATTACTGATCATGAAAGATACACATGTCAACTGAACAGGGAACTCACACAAACATTTCAGCTAAGAAGGCGCAAGAGTTTCAAATGCCTAAACATGGGAAGGTTCACAATGTTGTAGTCAAGTATGAGCTGAAAGGAAGATCCCTTCACAAGTAGGCCCTGATTTTCGCAACAACCTGCGAATGTATGACACATTTAATAAATTGCAGCAATATTTTTTTTGAACAGCAAATAGTATTAATTACCCATCTAATTTCTTTTGTTACTTGATAGTGCAGATTAAGGGCAAGTATTAGCAAGCTCTGCCACGTCCCCTTCCTCTGCCTCTTCCCCTGCCCCTTCCCCGCCCTCTGAATTCTCCCCTGCTATGACCTCCATGATCATCTCTGTCAAAGCTAAACATGCTCATTCTTATATCATCTGCTTCTGTCACATGAGGACCCCTTGGCTCCTGGACAATTTAGAGATAAACCATGTCAAATCATTTGAATGAATTTGAATAATTTAAGAAATAATTGATTCATCCTCATCCTTACCCCTTCCTCTTGGTTTCCAACCTCGAGAATGTCCCTCATTGCGGTTATAATTGTTCATTTTCTAGAGTAGTTTCCGTGCAGCACCTAATTTTGTACAAGGGCAGACTCGGCAATTGTCAACGACAAAGAACTGTATCAGTACAATTAAAGTATTATAGAAGGTGAGCTTATTTATGTGACAGAATGCAATTATACGCATTATGTTATCATATTAAGAGATAAGGTATACAAAATCCCAGAAAGAAATGACAACATTAGAGGTGAAAATTTAGAGCCATTTACTCATGTATGGACGGACTGGAATAAAAAAATGGCAAAACGGGTAAGATAGGTCGAATTAGCTAATAGGGGAACACGCCAATTTGGATTGAACAGGTAAAACAGGTAGAAAACTCTACTTTGGTTGCTCAAAGCTGTAATGTTCTCTTTTAAAAATGTATAGGGCATTTGGCAATGTTTAAGTATATAGTTACAATATATAGTATAAGGGTATATAAGTATTGTTGTAGCATCCTTTGACGATAAAAACGACTCTTAAACCTATAGATAGTAAAATACAGAAGTTAGTCTACAAACACCAGATAACTTCACTCACTGTGGGGAGTTTGCCGGGCACGTTTGGTTCTGTTACAGCATGATGCAGGAACAATAGTTGTTTTTTCTTTAGTGCCTGCTACAGCCAACAAATAAAGTTTAGAGAAATTGATAGTGAAATCATGGCTGACCAGTTTAGGACATATACATACGTGCAGTATGATGTGCACCGGCTTATCTGTTTTCGGCTTATATTTTGTAACCTTCATTTTTTTTGGTTTATTTTAAAACTTATGTATGACATAATGAACTTATATAAGTCCCAAAATAAGCCAAAAAATTAAGGTTATGAAATGTAAGACGAAAACTGATAAGGTTGTAAGCTCATAAATAAGCTTACACAAACAGCCCCTAATTGTGATATGGCACTGCTTATTTTTTAAGTGATTGTCTATACCGCACTTTATCAGGTAAGAAATATGCTGATAAGCACTTAAAATAAACAATCCTTGGGGGTGTTTGGGGTTGCTTATATAAGCAGAACGAGATTATAAGCTTATATAAGGAAACTTGAACTGTTTATTGGAAACAAATTTCTTCATCCAAACACACGAAAATGATTATTTGAGTCTATATAAGCATAGAAGCTATTTACGTGAGTTTGCTTATTCTTACATTTAGCGATTATCATTGTGTTTTTAGTTGATAATGGTGAATATGTGCTCATTCAAATGATAGGAATAGTATTTCTGAACACTTCGACAGCATGATAATAGTGCCAGTCATAACGTTGCCCCTGTGGCATTTGGCTCTGATATGCTTTCATATTCACGATTACGTAAGTAGTAGTACTCATAATTTCAGCCTTTAAACGTAAGTACTATTGGTATAACTGCAAATAATTTTGAATCTCTGTGCCATTTGTCACCATCATCACTACGCGTCTCATGTTATCAAAATACGTGTCACAAAACAACAACATGATAATGTCATCGCACAATTAATTGTACCATCAATCTTCATCACTCATTACGCTGTAGTAATATTAGTCGCCAGGTGCATTACGTATATTGTTTTTGAATCTAATTTTTTAAGTTTTTAATATATAAATATATAAATATCTGTGTGTGTGATCAGATGATGAGTATAGAAACAGAGAGTGTGGTTAATCGGTTAAAGAGTAGCGGATTGTTTCAAACCAAAGGTTTAATTGGTGGAAAATGGACTGATGCTTATGATGGCAAAACAATCGAGGTAAATTTTTCTTAAGCGTGATTAAATATATGAATTTTCACGGTGTTTGTATAAGCTTACCGGCTTATCTGTTTTCGGCTTATATTTTGTAACCTTCATGTTTTTTGGTTTATTTTAAGAACAACTCATGGCTCACAGGGGTGTGCTTTGATTTAATTGAACGGGTGTGTTATAGCTCGCTGATTGATGTTAGAAGCTCAAGAAAGGCAAGCCGGCACACCATTCTTTTGACAGATAATTAGCACGAATACGGGGTGTTTGGATAGTAATCACATAGACACGTGGTCACTCAATTGAGGGGTTGTTTGCATCAGATAAAAAACCACATGGGCATGGTTATGCCACCGAGTAAAACTGACGACGTTCCTACCATTTTCCTTTCTTCGTGCATATGCAATAGTTTTTAAATTTGTTTTTTACCATATTTAAGGCAGTTCGCCTGTTATACAGGGAATACAGGTAAATAATATTCCATTTTCATGATTTTTATCTAAACAAATGGAGTACAGTTACATTATTTTATATCCTGAACATGCACTCGCCTTTTTGAATATTATATTCGAATTGTGAAACTCAAATCCAACGTAATCATGTCTCTCAGATGTTCATGGGTTCTAAATTTTCTAGGATACTAAGGCTCACCAAGAATTCGTTTAAAAGCAAGGTTTAGGCTTTATATTTGGTGTGGAGATTAGATTATAATGCAGTTTTTATAGGGTATAGGAATGTGATTGCCCTTTGGTTGAACATATCTATCACTGAACCTCCTTTTCTTGGTCTGATCTGCAGTTGGAGGTCTTTTAAATACCACATTTGGCAATGCAACGGAAATGATTATCTCGATATAAATGTAAACGCTTGAATCAGGCCAGAAGTTGAAATGGACCAAGATGGTGAGCCAAACCCAAGTGTTGAGATGGAGAAAACGAGATTATCCGAATCAAGTTAGATGATCGGGCCGAATGACAGTTAACTGGAATTGCTTAAAGCTCACCACAGGTTTGTTGTTACACCATTTAGTTTAAAGCAGAAACATAAAAAACTTTCCTAACTGATAGTTTGATCATAGTTGCTGATAACATAGAAAAACAGACCAAAATCAATTTTACTTCTATTTTAATCGAGTGGATATTTTTAATATTATCCTACAGGTTCTTGCATATATGTTTTGGCCCTAAGTGATACAATTGCACATTTATCATGAAAGTTTAGTTAGAAAGTAAGGTCTTTTGTTTGGAATAGATGATACCTGGCATGATTGTTTTTTGCAACTAGGCGGACTTAATTTGGAATTAACTATCACTGTTTGAATCTGGAATTTGGCATGATTGTTTTTTTGAGACTAGGCGGACTGAATGGGGTTACGGTATTCATTACAAACATGGTCTGTTTAAGCCACTCATTACAAACTTGGTCTATGAGTTATCTTCATATGGTGATTCGAGAGGATGCATCTACTTATGAAATTTATCATTATTTTGATTTGTTACCCGTGTTTATTTATATTCATACCACTTAGACCGGATTCACCAAATAAATGGTTAAAACTGCTACATCCAATTAATCATTTTCTACTTGGTTTTGATTTCATAATTTCAGGTTCTTAACCGAGTCGGTCTTGATTGCATTAACCTTCACGCTTTGTGCCTAAAAGATCAAACATTGACAAATGACAGTGAGTACATCTTCTTTCTGTCCGTATGTTACCGTATTTCCCTTGACTATGTATAGCTTTCGACTAATGTCTACTTTAATTTAGGATTTAAAGGCGTGTAGAAAGTTATAGGATGGGCTTTGAGTTATAACTTTATGTAGACTAAAGCTTTTATTAGGATATCAAGACAAGAAATAAATTTCGTTAACAGAAACCCACAAGCCCAAATTTGGTGTCTTATGAACTTATTAAGATTTAAAGATGAACTATTATTTCATAAGCTGCAATATAAGCCTAACTAATGGGCTTATGAAATATAAGCTTAAATCATCATTAATGCTCATAAGCCTATATTTAATCTTAAACAAACGTCTACGAAGTTATTGGTATTGACTATTGAAATTAATAAAGTGGTACGCATTCGGTAGCTGATATTAGCCCCAATGCATTATGAAAAAAGTAGTACTCCTTCATCACTGCTATCGCATTTTAAAATATCTCACTATTTCATTAGTTTTATGGGCTCACTGATTTACTTGGTGCAATTTGTAGTGCTGACTCGACTCATATTTTTGATACAGGTAATGAAGCGGATCTGGATGAGCTCAATAAACTTTCAACAGATTTTGGCGTGACCAAATAGTTAACCACCAAAGGTCTTACGCCGAATTGCTTATGCTCATACTATCTTTACACATTTTAAATATTATTAAGCTATTTTATACTTTTTCTTTTCCTCTCTCAACCTTTTCCTTCTTTTAAATTGCTTCCCACCTGACCACCCCTCTGATACATGGAAATTGCAAAATTTGACTAGGCAAAAGTTTTAAGACATGTTTGACTACTAGCCAAAAACAAAATGCAGAATTTTGTGAATTAATTGATATAATCAATACTTTAGTGATGACTACAGCATGTATGTTAAATTTTAATGATAGTGTTGCAATTTTCTTGGTACAGGGAACACATTTAAAAGATAAATGGGATAAAACAATCTGTAGGCTATAAAATTTGTGCCCAATGACGTTTTCTATGAATAACTCCACCAACTTCAAATTTCATACCTAAATACGATATATGATGAACCATTTCTATTTACTTATTAACAATTTGCATATGGTGTCTATATACTTACTAACAATTTCTATGGACCAATGGAGCTTCTAAGTGTTTATAATTGTTTGTGCTTTGATGATTAAGACCAAAAAGCTACGTATAGAGTCTATCAACTTCTAAATTGATCAAAGACTTATGTATTTAAATAATTGATTTAGCGTCATCACTTGACACTTATGGACTACATGAATTAGCTTATTTGAAATAGGTTAGTAGCTTATTTTGGGTTTTATACTGATTTGTCATTTGTAAATCTGTCACCTTTGAAATTAATATGGGTATTTTTTATTTTAGTGACTATTATTGGTTTATGTATGGGGCTTTGTTCATTATTTTTTCTCTTGCCAGGTTCCACTTCATTACTCATATTCGCTACTGAATGATAACATGTATGGTGCACAAGACAAGAGCCTCAATAAAAGTTATTGTTCATTGTTAGTTACTTCGTTGGTGATTTAATTTTTTTATTTATTGGTTTGTAATGTATAATGCTTTTGGTTATTTTCCATGATCTTATTAGGTCCTATAGTCGTATAGTTAACACTTCTTGATCAGCTATGTTGTAGCATTAAGTTTGCATGTGTACAATTTCAACTTATATCTTTTATATAATAAATACATGATGTCTCACATATATAACTTTTGTAATACTTATTCATTTGTTAAAAACCTTAGCAGTACTAAGTTTAAAAACCTTAGCTGGGTACATATATTCTATTATGTTGTCTAACTGAACTTATAAATGCTGCAGTAACGGATCAAAGTCAAGCGCTTCAATGAAATTTGTTTTTAATACTGTTTATATTCCAAAATACTTTATTAAATAACTTATAATTAACCAAGATCTTTATTAAAATGATGGGAAACTATTCACTCACAACTAAAACGTAAATGTTAAAAATGTGTTCTAAATCAATGTGTTATTGAGATATATTCTTAATAAAACTGGATAAAGTACATTAAGTTGTTGTTTAAATTGGACGAAAACCTCCCATGGATTAGTCGGCTAAAAGGTTAGAAACCACGGTCACACAGAAAAATAGCATGTAAATATGAGTACTAAATTGAGCTCAATGGGGATTACGTCAGAAAATGTTTCACGGCGCTTTGGCGTGACGAGGAAGGAACAAGATCAGGCTGCGGTGAGTTGAATAGAAAAACATAGAAAGGAGAGTGATTCATACCGACCACTTTTAGACACATGACTTACACCTAAAATATGACAACGATAATTATAAGTCATGACCGCCCTTCAGGGAAATTTCAAATAAACTACCTAATATTTAAAAAAAAAAATGTACAATCAATAAAAATAACTACTACCTTATATTAGTATTATTTTTTATTTTAATGGAGCCTTCGGTGGCTATTAGACTAACGCTGGAAAGTGGTGATTCCTATATGAAATGAAACTGAAACCTTCTTTCTTTGATTCTTTGATCGGAATACGAATGAAATCCCATTATGTTGGCGCTCATTTTGACTTCGATCACTAATATCAAATAATTTATTTACATAAATCTAAAAGTTTTTATGTACAACCTTTTCTTTCAACATGTACAATTTTCAACAATTTTTTACCACCATTCTTTCGCTATAGTAAAATATGCCAATGATAATTAGAAGTCATGCCCGCCCTTTAGGGCGGGCTTATATGCCCGGCAGGGCTTATAAGTCATGCCCGCCCATCGGGCGGGCTTCGACAACTAATATATATATATATATATATACATATATATATTAGACTAGTTGTTTAATTGTTTATGTCGTGTTTATCATCTTCGGCTATTCAACCTTTTTATACATACACGTGTGTATTATAATCTATACTCCTCGTAAATGTGATTTGTCGTTACTTCCTTTAATAGTTATATGCTTTTATTTTTCCCAAGTACATATAATGTTTCTTGTATATATATGTATTTATTCTTTTCTATGTTTCGGCTATTCTAGTCTTTTATGTGTCTATATGTTAATTGCGGTGAATTGTCTCGTCGAGTCTCATATTTCGGCTAAACAAATTTCTATGTATGCTGTTGTTTAAATGGAATTTCATTTTCTTGTTTTTCGGCTATTACAAACTTATATGTTTGTTGTCATAATTAGTTTGTAGCGACTATTATTTCACTTTAGTTATTGTCGACACTTTTCGTACAGTTTATTATTCGAGTGGTTATATATTTCTAATATTATTAACGGGCTGCGGCTATTCAAACTTTAAAGGTTATTCGATAAGAAGTAGTTTGTACTGCTATTGTTAATGTTAATTGTTCAAAATCTAATCCATTCGGCTATTACTAGATTTTTATTGTCACGAACGGCTTGTGTTTATATTAAATTTAGTTGCCACAAGATTTAATATTTACTAACAAATCATTGCACTTCTATTGTCACTTTGGCTGTGGCCCGTTACTCCCTAGGAGGGGGAGATGCAATTTCATTAGTGGGCTGGGCTAACCCTCCTATTGTGCTCTCTAATCTAGTGGGTCGATGGGGTGGGTTATGCTAAAGAAACCATGGACTGGGCTGGCAGAATGGGCTACAGGTTCGGTCCTAGCTGGGCCTGGTAATTGAAGGTGGCCTGCTAGTTGGGTTTGTAGTGGGGTTATTTGGCCTGGTGTCTCACTATGGTAAAAATTTTGAAGTGCACCAAGTTAGCTACTTGGTGCCCTCTTCCTGTAACCCCTTTATTATGTGTCTACATGGGTAAAGAGAGGGTCCTCAACAGCCTAGCTATTTGGATTCTAGTTCTTCGTTACTCACTAGTTCTTATTGGTGTGTTTCGACAAACCTCTAGTGTTTCTATTCAAGCACTCACATACCTACATGGGTTGCATCTAGGCATGTCACTTAGGGTGCCTATTCGACCTCATCCTTACCTATTTGGTTTTTCTTGGCCTAGTATTTCACTAAAATATGTACAGTATTGCACCAAGAAATTACTTGGTGGAGTCTTCCTAGAACCCCCATTCGTGAGTTGCCTGCTATAGGTTTGTTTTGGGACAAGTAATTAGACCCAAGTCTGAGTTTATCTTGCAGTCGAATGGGTCAATCTGGGTTTGAACCAAGGGTACAATCCTCAAGTTCTTGGGTTCATCTCAACACAATTCAGTTTGGTCAGACCTTCCTTACACGATGTGAATTCTTCCAGCCTAAGTTCATCCAAATTCGATATCTTGAGTCCATGGTTATTGGTTCAATCCGAATCACTACCTAGCCATAATGACTAACAAATCTCCAACCTATTAATCTAAGTCTAGGATTACTACTTGTTTATGTCTCACAATAATGCCATTAGTTAACTAGGTGGTTTCCAGGTTCAAAGCGTGAACCTGGGGTTTCTAGGGACATCGAATGAAACACAAACCACAAGCATTTTACTAGCTCAAGTCTACCCTCTAAGCCTTACTAAAAATCCTAACTTACTCACAACCTTGAACAACCAATCATCACCACTAACTTACTCTCGTTAAAGGTCATCATGTTTCCTAATTCTTCCTAGGTTATACTTATGAACCTAGCTTCCTGGTCACTTGATTACACCACTTATAAACCTGTGAACTTAATTTAATCGATCTATTCCTATACCACATCAACAACATTTAATCCATACCTCATTTATAACAACACTAATCCTGGGAATCATCCTTAACATCTTAACCCTTAAATCTTCCTCAAAGCTAGTGGTGTTTCTGGGTTTCATTCAATAGGAACAAATATTTTTAATATATGACTTTAAGCTAATCTCTCTAATTCAACTAGCCTAAATATTCTAATGACAATAATGCTACAACTAATCACCATCTCACCTTCAATTCGATCTAAAATTAAAAGGAACAACCTAAAATATTGTGAATGGGTTTGAAAAGATTCGAACACAATATTAAATCCTTATAGTGATTCAAGAGACAACGAATTTCAATCAAGGATCTAATCCGAGAACCCACGTATTCCAAGTCGAACCACAGCCACACAACCCTTGTTGTCCTTCCTTGAGTGCTCGAATTCACTCAGAACATTGGTGGATCTTTGTTGAGGTGTGGTTCAACTTCTCTTGGAATATTGGTTTAAAAGGGTGATTATGGAGAATGGCTCCATGATTTCTTTCGGTTAAGGCTGAACATCAGAAACCCTCTTGATTACTACAACAACTGCCGATCCCCGAGTGGAAATGGGAGAATATAACAATGGATTTTATTAGCAAGTTGCCTCGAACAAGTAATGGACATGACACGATATGGATCATAGTGGACAGGCTGACGAAGTCTGCACATTTTCTGGCCATTCGTGAGGATTATAAGATGGAGAAGCTGGCAAGGATTTATATCAATGAGATTGTGGCACGACATGGTGTGCCAGTGTCTATTATATCTGATCGCGACAGTACGTTTACCTCGCGGTTCTGGCAGTCGCTACAGAAGGCTTTGGATACACATTTGGATATGAGTACAGCTTATCATCCACAGACGGATGGGCAAAGTGAACGAACGATTCAGACTTTAGAAGATTTACTTAGAGCATGTGCTATCGATTTTGGAGGAAGCTGGGATACTCATTTACCTTTAGCTGAGTTCTCCTATAATAACAGCTATCATTCCAGTATTAGGTGTGCGCCGTTTGAAATGTTGTATGGGAGGAAATGTAGATCACCTGTCCTGTGGGCAGAGGTTGGGACAAGCCAACTAATTGGTCCTGAACTAGTACAAGAGACTACGGATAAGGTTTTTCAGATTAAGGAAAGACTTAAGGTAGCAAGGGATCGCCAAAAGAGTTATGCGGATAATCGCCATAAGCCTTTAGAGTTTAGTGTTGGTGATCTTGTGATGCTGAAAGTGTCCCCTTGGAAGGGTGTTGTGCGTTTCGGTAAGAAAGGCAAATTAGTACCGAGATTTGTAGGACCGTTTGAGATTACGGAAAGGATTGGGCATGTGGCATATCGATTGAAGTTACCTGAGGAGTTAAGTAGTGTACATGATACGTTTCACGTATCTAATTTAAAGAAATGTTTGGCGGATGCAAGTCTGCATGTGCCATTAGATGAGATTAAGGTTGACAAGACCCTTCATTTTTTCAAAGAACCTGTTGAGATTATGGACTGAGAGGTCAAGAGTTTGATGCGTGGTAAGATAGCTTTAGTAAAGGTGCATTGGAATTCGAAGCGTGGTCATGACTTTACTTGGGAGCGCGAGGATCAGATGATGTCTAAGTACTTAAATTTGTTTGCTGATATGGTTGGTGAGACAAGTAACTAAATCTCAGGATGAGATTTCCCTGAGTGGGGGATGATGTAACAACCATGATTTTTGCTGGTTAGTTTAACTGATAGTCTCGATTCATTTAACTTTTGCTTAGTGTGACTTAGGTGTTTTGTGTGGCATATGTGTGATAAACATGTGCTTTGGCACTAAATCCCTTTGTGTGACTCTATTGGTGTGTCTTGAGTAGTGTTGTTTTGAATAAGTTCATTTTGTTCACCTTGGTGACGTGGAAATGACTTGTATGGTTTTGCATTCGGGGTTTTGCGTAATGAGTTGTGTTCAAGTTTGTGAGCGTTGGTAAGTTAAGTGGTGTTTGGTTTTATGGGTTATATTAATAATGAGTGTGAAATTCTATTTTTGGAAACTTTTTTTTGGAAATGATAATTATTCAAGTTGTCGTAAAATGAAGGATTACCGCGTAAGATGTTAGGTTTTGGTATAGGCTTTTATAAAATAATGAAAACACAAGGTTTTAAGTGTAATAATTAATATTAATAAAAATAATAATAATAATATATATATATATATATATATATATATATATATATATATATATATATATATATATATATATATATATATATATATATATTATATATATATATATATGTATATATATGGGGGCGGCCGATTTTGGGTTTAGGGGGGAAAAGGAAACAAAATTTTAGTCCAATTATATTTATTAATTAAGGAGGTTATCTAGAATAATCTTAGGGTGTTATAAATACAAAACCAAAACCCCCTCACCTCTTTTTTTGAGATATACGGTCGACCAAGGGGAGGAACAAGAAGAAAAAAAATTAGGGTTTCATTATTGTGAAGAAAAACAAGCTTAAGGTATGCCTAGTGATCCCTAATTCATTTAATTATTGATTTGATTCATGTAATACAAGTTATGATGGATCTAGGGTTTATGTTTACTTCTGTAAATTAATGATATATAACATGTTGGGATCAATAATTAGTAATATTATGATGATTGGTGAAGAGATTAGGGTATAAAACATGTTAGTTATTGAGTTAGGGTTTGGACAGATTCATAGGGCTGTAAAGATATGAAGATATTTAATAGATGGAAATGAGTTATTACATCAATCTTGAGTCTAAATTGTAGTTCAGAGAATTTACTTTCCAAAAAGTCCGGCCACGATTGATTACGAGGTCGGGAGGTCAGTCAAACGATTTTTCTAAGTAAAGGTGTCAAAGCTGTTAAACCGGGGCAGATTTAGGTTAAAAGTATTGAGGTCAATGGTGGTTTTAAAAGTGTAATTAGGGTTAGCCCTTCTGGAGAAATTGGGTTCTATATTCCCTTTGAATTCCACGCAAAAATTAGCCGATAATAAGTTGTGCAAGTATGGTTGTTGGGTCAAAACATTTTGGTGTGCGTTCAGATCCGAATCTGGATAGTTTTCATGTTTGATTTCTCATA
The DNA here is from genome assembly GCA_021014915.2 of Artemisia tridentata subsp. tridentata. Lineage (NCBI taxonomy): Eukaryota > Viridiplantae > Streptophyta > Magnoliopsida > Asterales > Asteraceae > Artemisia > Artemisia tridentata. The sequence continues at coordinate 72,753,659 of CP139507.1, forward strand.
GAGTACTTGTGTGTGTTTTTAGTGCATGGCCATCTGGGAGTAGCTTTTATGCTCATGAGGGACCATATTAAATTTTTGGTGTGAGTTTTGGAGTTTTTTTTGTCATGATTTTATGTGGGTAGAAGTACCCCAAAAATCTGCGTATTCTGAAAAAGTGTATGCAAGGGATTTAGTGAGTGTAAGTGTTTGGTTGTGGTTAGTATGGAGTCTAGGTGATCCATGGTGGTTTACAAAAACCTTAGATATCCATCATATGTGTGCTACATGGACTATAGCTTTTAGCTTGGTCGCGTGTAATGTGATCTTATTTTGTTGTATAGATTTGTGATTGATAATTTGGAAGCTGCGAAGTTTGTGGTGAGTTTCATAGTCCCATTTTTACTTTGTTTTAACTTTGGATGGGAATGATGCTTGTGTTGAAATATGTTTGAGTTACTGTGATTATGTGGTCGTAAATGCATGGACTTGTAAGTGTTATTATACGTGTATTGCATGTTATGAGATTATTGTGTGGTGATTCTGTGTGGTCCATTTGGAGGGTAGCTATGCTCCCATTATCCAATTGGAGAGTAGTAGCTCTACTCACTATTATTCTGTGTGGTCTGATCAGAGGGTAATGATTACCCATTAATGTGAACTTGGATCGTTGGCACGTTCCGTCCTGTTTGTTGGTTAGTTGGTTATGATTACATGCTAGTTGTATGATAACTATCTTTACTGTCCTGCTATGTTTTATAATCACAGTGAACTGGTTGCCTGAAATATATTGTGTGTCTTAAACCTATGAACCTCACCAACATTATGTTGACGTTTTAAGCATCATTTTCAGGTGAGCATTCTAAGGCTAAGGTAGAGGGAAGCGACGAGACGAGACTTAGTTGCATTTGAGAACGAATTATCTTTATGTTTTGATTTGAATATGTTTGATTTTGATTGTGATTCTTTAATATTTTTCGACTAGTACTTTATGTTTTATTGAGGATACCTTTGGAGATTTGTTTTGGTTATTTTCTTTTGGGGTATCGTTACGACACATTGTATTTGTACTTTGCTCTATTTATGTGCATGTAGAAATTCTCTATTTTGACACCATGTGTTGTGATGATATCCATGATGTTGCACTCGCGTTTCCGCCTTGGCGAGGTGTGACAGACTGGTGCACTTTATCTCATTCGCTTCAAGGTGAGTTTTTGTGGCCCCATTTTACTTATATTTTTCTTTGGGGGAAAATGATACTCAAAGTTTATTTCAAGCTTTTTATGTCGTGCTTAAATGTTTGTTTTATTACTTTTGGACAATCTTGTGTGTATATAATTGTGTTAGGTGCACTAGTGGTTTTGCTGTGTGGTTCTTACTATGTGATGATGGCTGTGTGATACTTTCAGTGTGGGGCTTTTTTGTGGGGCTTTCTGTGTGGTATTGTTGTGTGGTCTCGTGTCATGGATGTAATCCACTTGACATGGGAGTGCTCATGTTTTAGCTCCAGCTGGTAGGCATGCATGTAGTACATATATATTTCGGAGATGAAGATTTGTAGATGAAGAGTGTGGTGGTTTATATGGGTGGCTAACTGATTAGCCCGATGGGTGGCTACCTGATTATCCCGATGGGTGGCTACCTGATTAGCCCGATGATTATGATATAACTGCTTGCCCTACACTTTATTATTATTATTATTTACACACTTGTCCTATTTATATATCATGCACGGTAAATCTGGTTTTATTTACTTTAAACCTACGAACTCACCAACTTTATGTTGACATTTTAGAGTATCATTTTCAGGTGATCGATAGTTGTATTTTGAAGGAACATGAATATTGAAGTCATACATTGTTCTCATATTAAAGACCGAGTGATTTGGCCAAGACCTTTTTCTAAAGACTTAAATTTGATAAGATTAAGACTTATGTTTTCATTATCCCGTTTTGTACTAAAAATCTTATTGTAACATTGTAACCTATTTCCTAAATCAATTATGGTGTTGTTATACTATCTCATGTGATGTTACATTTTCGTTGCACCTCGTGTTTTCGCTCTTAGCGGGGTGTGACAGAATGGTATCAGAGCCTAATGTTATAGAGAATGTCGGTTTTATAAAAATAAAAAACCTCAACTATAACCAAACTAAAGCTTTTCGTAAAACCTGAACATGGTACAAGTCAGCTAGCCCGAACAATTCATCATTATTCCTAAATTATGCATAGCCTGATCAACTATGCCTAATTCAGGAGGAATCATGGAATGATGAGGGTAGTTACCTTTAATCATGTTTGGTTGGACCCAAAACCTAGATCACTTGAAAATTTCATCAGTCATATGCATGTGTATTTGCATTGTATAATTCATGTGTCCATGTTTGTGCTGCTATACGTGCTATTATATATACAGTTGTTGCATTAAGACGATTACTAGAGTTTAAGGATTCTTTGTTTCTGTCATGGTTTGTCTGGTTTGTTACACTCTGTTTCATAGTATGGCTTTGAATCATTCATACTATTAGAACGCTATTTTGGATGCATCCCAACAGTGTGTTGTTGGAAGATCAATATTGAATACGTTATTTCGGTTCACGCTAACGGTCTTAGCTCCAGTTTGGAGTTGAGCTCTCGTTGATAGTTGACTTGTTGGAAAGTCATATTGGTTATATTTTTAAAATGCCATATTGAATATGCTGGTTTGGCTATTATGGATACTAATTTGGATACATGACATCGTAATTATTTCCCTATACCATTAGGTCATAGAATTATATGTGAATCAATTTATGTAATTGCTTATGTTGCCCCTATTTGTTCTCATTCATATGAGAATTTAACTTTTATAAGGGATTGTTTCGGGTGGATTATTTTATGAGGTGATAGGAAGATTGATTCTTGCATGGCTTAGAGTGAGACCTTAAGCATTAACTGTAAGGATTTCTAATATTTCTATTTGAGGCAATCACAATTTGATTCCAGATTATGTTGCATTGCTTGGGATATTTTGCCCAGTTTGGGAGACTATTTGGGTTTATTATATGACTATGTAATTGTGGAATCGAATAACCATGATACAAGTTCCCTACTTGCATTAGGTGTCTTCATGACATTAGTATGCAAGCGTGAGTACACCGCATTCTTTGCCAATGATTCAAATTACATCATTAGTTAACCTTGGAACAACCACTAGCTAGCGTAATAGAAATTAGTGTTGGGTTTAGAGATGTTGCTGCTCTGGATGATACAACTGTTCAAAAATATTCAATGGAAAATTGTCCAAGTGTAATACTACTGCTTGTGAGAATGATACTACTGCTAGTGTATTCATATTACTGCTGGAGTTGCTGATAAAGATCAAGAGAATACACTAAGTGGATACTACTGCTAGACATAGAAGATACTACTGCTAGAGATAGTTTCTGCTGCTTAATAGATAACATTGTATAGTCGGTTAGATAAGTTTAGAATAGATTCTAAAAGATTTATCTTGTATAGAAAGCTATTGTAAACCCTAATACCCCTTAGTCTATAAAAGGAGGTTCTAGGGTTAGAGTTTAGTACGTATCATTGTTATAATTGATTCACTTCAAGGTTTCTGTAAACCCTAATACCGTTGAGTATTCGTATTGAATATCTTGAAGTGTTTGTTGAGAATTCTACTGTTTCATTAATTGTTCTTCTTAAGATTAAACATAATATTCCGCATTGTGTTTAATAGTTTACAAGTCAAGTGAGTTTCTATACTTGTTGTTTTAGATTCACATCTAAGATAACTAACTAGATCAATTACTCAACTGGGATCAACAAGTGGTATCAAAGCTTGTGATCTAGAAGCTGTGATCAAGAAGAACTTTTGTTAACTCAGGCTGTTCAACATCTATTGTAGACATGGAATCCGAATCAACACACATGGTGACTGCATCAAAAGTGCCCATGCTCAAGCCTAGAGAGTATGAGCTTTGGAGGATGAGAATACAACAATACATCAAGATGCTTGACTACTCAATGTGGGAAGTCATTCTGAATGGTGATATTTTACAAGGAAAAGATGATGATGGGAAACGTGTACCCATTTAATCTTTTGATGACAAGGCTCAAAGAAGGTTGGAGATCAAGACTCATAGTATTCTCATGATGGGCATACCTAATGAGTATTGGTTGAGCTTTAGTCATATTCAGGATGCTAAGTCTTTAATGAAAGCAATTGAGCTAAGATTTGGTGGGAATGAGGCTACAAAGAAGTCAAGGAAAAATCTTCTAAAGCATCAATTTGAGACCTTTGTTGCCTCAAGTTCTGAAAATATTGATGCTACATATGACAGACTTCAAAAGCTTATAAGTCAATTAGCACTTATGAAGGTTCCAGTTCCTTAAGAAGATATCAATCTTAAGTTTCTGAGAAGTTTGTCATCTGAATGGAGTATGCACACAGTGGTTTGGAAAACAAACCTGATTTTGACACAATGAGTTTAGATGACTTGTACAACAACCTGAAAGAGTATGAATCTGAAGTTAAAGGGTCATCTAGTTCATCCTCTGGTGCACAAAACCTAGCTTTTGTGTCCTACAACAACAAAAGTTCTGGCAACACTCAGGAAACTCACTCTACTGCTGCTTATCGAGTTTCTATTGCTAGCAATAATGTTTCTACTGTTGGTTCAACAAACAGTGATAACATTAGTGATGCTGCTATTTGTGCTTAGTTGGCTGATCTTACTACCAGTACTTTAGTTATGAATCAGGATTTGGAACAAACTGATCCTGATGATCTTAAAGAAATTGATTTGAAGTGGCAAATGACTATGCTGACAATGAGGGCCAGAAGGTTTTTGAAGAAGACAGGAAGGGAGCTCAAATTTAAAGGACAAAACAACATCGGATTTGATAAGTCCAAGACTGAGTGCTACAACTGTCGAAGAAAAGGTCACTTTGCAAGGGAATGTAGGGCACCTAAGAAGAGTGAAGAAAGTTCAAGGAAGGCTGCTACTGAAGACACCAAGACTACTATAGCTTTGGTGTCTTGTGATGGTCTAGGAGATTATGATTGGAGTGATCAGGTTGAGGAAGGACCCAACTTTGCTTTTATGGCAGAAGAAGGACCCGAAGGACACAACTTTCCTCTTATGGCTTATTCATCATCTGGTTCTGATTAAGAGGTATCTAATGATTCTAGTTATTCATTTAAATCTTGTTTAGATACTGTAGAAGAGTTTAAATCTAGGAATAAGAATCTAAGATTAGAAGTTTAGAAGCTAAAACTAGATAACTTAGGTTATAAAGTTGGCATAAAAAATGTAGAGCAAAGACTTGAATTCCTTAAACAAAATGAGATTGAGTATGTTGATAGGATTCATATACTAGAAGGTGAGCTTTTTCTTAAAAAAGGTGAGATTAATATTCTTAATAAAAAGATAGAAGAGGCTGAACAAGAAAAAGATGCAGCTTTGGCTGAAAAAGTAAAACATGTAGTTAGAGTTGAGAAACAAAAATTTGCATCTGATCTTGTGCATAAATCTATTGAGAGTCAATTAATGAGGAGAGGTAGTGGAATAGGATATAATGATGTAGCTCCTCCAGTTAAAAGTGCCTTTGCACCCCCAAGAAAAGAATTATCTTTTATGAGTGAACTTGATAGCAAACCTGTAGGTGAAACTAGTAAGGCTAGTAATGAAAAACCGAGGGTTGAAAAGGAGTATTTTGATGCACCAATAGTTGAAGATTGGATGTCAGATAGTGATGAGGAACAGGTTGAGTCAACACCAAAGGTTAAAAAGGAAGAATTTCCTAAAACAGTTGAATCAAAGGCAAAACAAGTTAAGTTTGTGAAACCTGTATTTGGTGACAAGATCTCTAGGAAAATGGATGAATATAATGTGGAACCTAGAGAACAACCTAAAAGAAGCTATAATAAGCCTAGAGGTAATCAAAGAAACTGGAATAACCTAATTTCTCAAAAGTTAGGTAGTAGTTTTCAATTAGTTAAAAAGGCTTGTTATCATTGTGGTAGTTTTGAGCACCTACAAGAAAAATGTTTCTACTACCAAAAACCAGTTTGGAACCAAAACAGACGGGTGAACCACAAAAACTTTTCTAAAAGGACTTACCCTCATGCTAACAAAAAAATGGTTCCAAGGGCAGTATTGATGAGATCTGGTGCAACTAGGTCAATTACTACTGCTCCACCACAAAGGCCTTTTCGAAATAATACAGTTGTTTCTGCCGCTAAGGCAAAAGCAATTTCTACTGCTGAGCCAAAAGTGATAACAAACACTATTTTGGGCAACCATTTTTATGCTGTAAAGGCCTCAGCTTGCTAGGTCTGCAAACCAAAAATAAAGGTTTTAGATCATGTTTCCAGGAACAGCAGTGCATCAATGGATTTAAAGAGATTTGACTATGTTGATGCACAAGGCAGATCCAAGTCAGTAATGGCTAGGGTCCCCAAGAGAAATTGATTCTCTTACTTTATGTGCAGGGCAATCTACAAGAGGAATTAAAGGACAAATGCATATATTTACAGTGGATGCTCTGGACACATGATAGGAGACACGTCCAACCTTGAAGATTTTGAAGCTATTGATGGTGGATATGTTGCCTTTGGAGATGATCCTAAAGGATGTAAAATCATTGGTAAAGGTACAATAAGAACAGGAAAATTAGATTTTGAAAAATTGTACTTTGTAAAAGGGCTTAAGTTCAACCTCTTTAGTGTCTCACAAATGTGTAACAAAAAGAACTTTGTTCTTTTTACTAACACTGAATGTCTTGTCTTATCTCCTGATTTTAAGTTCCCTGATGATAAATTAGTGCTACTTAGAGTCCCTAGAATAGACAACATGTACAGTGTTGACATAAAGAACATAGTTCCCAAAGGAGCTTTAACTTGCCTATTTGCAAAGGCTACAAATGATGAATCCAAACTTTGGCATAGAAGACTTGGTCATTTAAATTTCAAAACTATTAATAGATTGGTTAAGGGAAACCTTGTAAGAGGTTTACCTTCAAAAGTTTTTGAAAATCCTGAAACCTGTGTTGCTTGTCAAATGAGAAAACAACACAGACCTTCTTGTAAGTCCAAAGCTATGAACACTATTTCTGAGCCTTTATATATGTTGCATATGGATTTGTTTGGGCCAACATATGTGAAAAGTTTAAACAAGAAGATGTACTGCCTAGTTGTCATAGATGACTATAGTAGATTCACTTGGGTTTTCTTTTTAGCAACTAAGGATGAAAATTCTAGCATTCTTAAGGATTTTATAACAAGAGTTGAAAACCTAGTAAATCACAAAGTTAAGGTGATAAGATGTGACAATGGAACTGAGTTTAAGAATAGTGTTATGAACCAGTTTTGTGTAGAAAAAAGGTATTCTAAGATAGTATAGTGTAGCTAGAACTCCTCAACAAAATGGTGTTGCTGAGAGGAGGAATAACACACTTATTGAGGCTGCAAGGACTATGTTGTCTGAATCAAAATTACCTACTACTTCTTGGGTTGAAGCAGTCAAAATTGCTTTTTTTATGCAAAATAGGAGTAAAGTAGTTAAGCATCATAACAAGACCCCTTATGAACTGTTACATGGTAGGAAACCTATGATAGATTTCTTAAAACCATTTGGGTGTCCTGTTACTATCTTGAATACCATTAATCACCTAGGCAAGTTTGATGAGAAGGCTGATGAAGGATTCTTTGTTGGATACTCTACCAATAGTAAAGCTTTTAGGGTATTCAATAAAAGAACTAGGCATGTGGAAGAAAACTTGAATGTTAGGTTTAGTGAAGCCACAACTAATGTTGCAGGAAGTGGACCTGACTGGCTGTTTGATATTGATTCACTAACCAAAAGCATGAATTATGAGCCAGTGATTGCAAGTACAACTAATAAGTCTGCAGATACAAAAGATGATTCTAATGTAGGTACACAAGCTAAGGTGAATGAATCTGCAAAGGAGTTTATTTTGATTGAAAAATAAAAGCTTGATTCGACTTTCACAGCCTAAGAGAAAGAGAATAAGAGTTCACAAGAAGATGATGTTGTTCATGAAGTACCAAAAGGAGATACAGAAGGTGGGGATAAACCTTCTTATCATGGAAAAGTGGTTAATGAAGGACCACAAATTGTTGATGAAGTGCATAATAATGAATCAGCAAAAATTGAAAACAAAGGAAATAACACTAGCAGCAGTAACTATGATTCTACTGCTAAGCCAAAAGTTACTACTGCTAAGCCTTGTGTTCCTACTGCTGTACCAAAATTTCCTACTATTGACAAAGATGAAAGATCTTTTGCTGATGATGACTATCCTGATGATATGCCTGGTTTGATTAATATCTATAAAGATACTGATGATGAAGCTTTGTATGTATTTGGTGCAGTGGCTGACTTAACCAATATGGAGAATGCAATTCCTTTTAGTCCTATTCCAACCACAAGAGGTCACAAGAATCATCCAAAAGAGCAGATCATAGGAGATGTTCAATCTGCTGTGCAAACAAGAAGTAAATAAAAAGGATTGAAAGATTTGAAGGAACAAGGTTTCTTTGAAAGATCCCTTCATCAAAGACACAGTCACACAGACCTTCAGAATTGCATGTTTGCTTGTTTTCTGTCACAAGTGGAACCCCAAAATGCTTATAAAGCATTACAAGATTCAAGTTAGGTGGAAGCTATGCAAGAAGAGTTGTTGCAGTTTAAGCTTTAAGAAGTTTGGACCTTGGTTGATTTGCCTAATGGGAAAAAGGCACTTGGTACAACGTGGGTTTTTAGATGCAAAAGGGATGAAAGAGGCATTGTGATCAGGAACAAAGCAAGATTAGTGGCTCAAGGATACACTCATGAAGAAGGTATTGATTATGATGAAGTGTTTGCACCTATTGTAAGGATAGAAGTTATCAAATTTTTCTTGGCTTATGCTTCATATAAGAACTTCAAAGTGTATCAAATGGATGTAAAGAGTGCGTTCTTATATGGGAAAATTGATGAAGAAGCTTATGTCTTACAACCACCTGGTTTCGAAGATCCTGATTATCCTGATAGAGTTAATAAGGTGGAGAAAGCATTATATGGTTTGCATCAAGCTCCTAGAGCTTGGTATGACACCTTATCAAAGTACTTGTTGAACAATTGTTTCAGTAGAGGAAGAACTGACAAGACTTTGTTTATCAAAAGAGACAAAAAGGATATCTTACTGGTTCAAGTATATGTTGATGATATCATTCTTGGATCAACAAATAAGGTGTTATGTGATGATTTTGAGAAGCTAATGCATAACAGGTTTCAAATGAGTTCTATAGGTGAACTCATATTCTTTTTAGGGCTTTAAGTTAAGCAAAAAGAGGATGGCATATTATCAGTCAAGATAAGTATGTGGCTGATATCTTGAAGAAATTTTGATTTTCTGATGTGAAGCCTGCTAAAACAACCATGGAGTCCAACAAGCCTCTAGTCAAAGATGAAGATGGGGAAGAAGTTGATGTGCATTTTTATAGATCAATGATTTGTTCATTGATGTACCTTACAGCTTCAAGGCCAGATATTATGTTTGTTGTGTGTGCCTATGCCAGATTTCAAGTTTCCCCTAAAGTGTCACACTTGAATGTTGTGAAGAGAATTTTTAGGTACTTAAGGAGTCAACCTAGGTTGGGCCTTTGGTATCCAAAAGATTCACCTTTTGATCTGGTGGCATAATCAGATAGTGATTATGCTGGAGCATGTTTAGACAGGAAATCAACAACTGGAGGATGTCAATATCTTGGACATAGGTTGTTTTCATGGCAATGCAAGAAACAAACTGTAGTGGCAAATTCTACAACTGAAGCTGAGTATGTAGCTGCTTCAAGTTGTTGTGGTCAAGTGCTTGGATTCAGAATCAATTACTGGACTATGGGTATAATTTTATGCACACCAAAATTTAAATAACAGTACAATGTACATTATTAAAAATATTGTTTTTCATTCTAAAACAAAACATATTGAGATAAGACATCATTTTATAAGAGATTGTTTTGAGAAGAAGTTAATTCAAATTGTTAAAATCCATACTGACAATAATGTTGCAGATTTGCTCACAAAAGGTTTTGATGTGGGTAGATTTCAATTCTTAATTGCTAGTATTGGAATGATAAATCTTTAAAAACTCTTATCTCTTTGTGTTCTTGTAATGTTTTGTAAGGATTTGTACTATTATTAGTCAATAAGTTGTTTCTGCTGCTTGCTATGCTATGTGTTGCTAGTTATATTTAGTTTTGTTGCTTGTTGCTTATACAACTGCTAAGTATAACCGTGAATTGTGATTATTGTGGCATATTATTTCTCTTGTTTTTGTGGGTTTTGGACTAATATCTTGCAAGAAAAGTCAAAGGGGAATGCTTGTTTGAAGAGAAAAAGGTGTTTGAAAAGTTCAGCAGATATTCTACTGCTAGTTACAAAGATTATGTTGCTAGGCAAAACTTTCTAACCACAGGGATTCTACTGCTCGTTTTGTAAGTGCAGGGACGGTTATGTAACTTCTTATCATTAGGATTTAAAAACCTAATTTGATCTCATAATCGGTTTTGTGCACTCATAAATCACCCTAATTCAAACCCTAACACAATTTTTAACATCTGATTTTAAAACCCCCAAATCAAAACCTAATTCACTATGTCGACAAGAATCTTTTCTGATAGTCACAATCAAGTTGCTTTTCTTCAAAATCCTAACGAAGCTGATGGATTTGCTGAGGTAATTGATTTTCTTAATGCTACTCACACTAGGTATGCATTAACAGCAAAACCTACTATATTTGTTTCCCACATTGATCAATTTTGGTCTACTGTATAACTACAAATGGGGAAGAACAGTTAAAGGCTACGGTAGATAGCCACAAAGATACTTATATCTAAAATACGTTTAGACAATTTCGTAACCTTGCTCAATCATAAACAACGAGAAACAGAATAGTTAATTAAAGAATGACTAAGATCCATATCTTTGTTAACACAGTATTAGTAACAAAAGGATAAGTATGATGATGAATCATCGAATAGTTTTTCTAGGAGACCACCACCCGAGTTGTACTAGGGGCATTGGCGTGTTGCTAGATGCTAACCCTTGTCATTACACTATTAATAGATGTCCAAGTGGGAGCTGTTAGTTTTAATGGACAAATATTAATGTATGTATGTAGAATCGAACTTAGGACCACGGGATTGCACACATTACGTATGAGGAATTAATGTATAATATTTAATATATAAACCGTTATGTATTTAATTATTGAAACAAAAAAATAACGACTAATGGACGTTAAGTAGTTAACGGGAATTGGCTAACGACCGTTAGGGAATAAGAGAAGGACTATAGATGAAATTAGAGGAACAAGAAGCTTCCAGAATCCTTAGGGATCCCTTGGGCCAGTCGTACATGGGCTAGGGTTAGCCAACCCATTGCCAACTTGTTCTCCAAGATACTTCATCTATAAATACAATGCTAGTGGTTATTCATTCTTTGCTTCTTAGGCACTAGCTATAACCCTAAAACCTTTTCTTCTCTTCTTCTTGTTATGGTCGATCAAACTAAACCCTAAAAGGGTCGATCCATCTTGTTTTTATAAATAAAATTGTTTTGCTTTATTTTGTGTTTTCAAGATCTAGCAATCTCATTAATTCGGTTATAGTACGTGTGTACAAGATTGTGGTATTAACTCATTATAGTTAATAATCTTGGATTGAGATACAAAACGGTAAGGGGTATCTCGTTAATCCATTCTTGACATTAAAGAAGAATATTTGAAGTTTGATTCTTGTTGTGCTAGAATCAAAAGGTACGTTCACTTTATGTTTCAGTTAATTCTTTATATGTTAAAATTAGATCCTATGCTTCCGCATATGCGTATGATTGTTATTAGATTAATAAATGAACTAGTCATGATTATTAAATTCTAACATTACCTCAGTAGGTAAACCTTCTATATGATAAGCATGTTATACTTGATTCATTAGGGGCATAGGTTAAAGGTGATTGTGATTGAGATATGTTATGGTTAGGTTAGGTTGATTTGTGATGCAGAAATTTGTAGACCTGCATTGTTGGAATGAAACGACATTCATATGCTAAGTTATAAATTTTTTGAAAAATATGCATACCTAGGCATATGTGTCAGGTTCATGTGTCAAAAAGGCTCACCATTATATGTGTTAGGATGATTAAAATATGATTTTTATGGTGAAAATGGTCATATTCTGTATGCTATTAGAATTCGGGGCAAAAATTGAGTTTTATTTAATAACTTTTTGAAAACCAGATATGTAGCCTGTACTAGACAAGTAGAGCTATCACCTCCAATTGGCCTCACCTTTATGGCAGCTGTAGATTTGGAATAGCATCCGATACGGTGAGCCACAAAAATCAGTCACACCTTTCTTTAGGACAGACCTGTAGTATAAATTTATAAAAAGTAAGTAGACCTGCAAAGCTTTGAGTAAACTTATTTTTCCAGTACACTAGAGACTTTAAAGGAAACTAGGGATATAAATAACTTGAAAATTTGACTTACAATTTGCAAGTAGTGATTTTTACAAGTCGGGGAAAATTTTCAGCCACTAGTAAAACTAAGGAAATGAGATGGGTAAACAACCTGGGAACTTACCATTTATGGAAACCATGACCATATGACTTGTGAAAACCCTTTGTACAATGCCTTTGCTGTATGAATCAAGTATAACATTGTGCATTCATTCTTTATTCAATTAGCATATACACTTAGACACGTTTCTTGTTATAGGTCCTTTCTATTCTCGCTTCGGTCTTTGGTTGAATTATTCGTGCTCTTTGGTTTCTATTGCTTAAGGTGAGTTCATAGCCCTAATTTTTCTATAATTGTTTTACAAACTCCGTAGGGGAGATACATGCTATATTTACTTACGATCACAGTCTTTTGAAATTGTATGCTTTCCTGATATTATTATTGCCTAAGTGTTTCCCTATAGCCTGAAAGTCCCTTTAATCATGAACCGTTAATTACATGCGTGTAAACGCGAATGCCGTGAATAGATCTATTTGAGGCTGACATCCCCCACATTGGTATGCTGGGTGCGGCTACCATGTGTACTGTATTTGTAAATTCTAGGTAAATTAGCTATTACCTATTGACAAAGAGCATATTTATATTCTTTTAGAATATCCATTGATGCGTTAAAGTTCGGTGCCTTGAGCTTAGGGTAATAATAAGTACTTTTAAATAATGGGCATATAAAACGTAACCCAACCTTTCTTAAACTGAGTTATATTGTGATCAGTTGCTTATTAATTAAAATCTATGGATTCACTCAACCTTTGTGTTGACTTTTTAGCATGTTTTATCTCAGGTCTCTATTAGCTGGCATGTGAAGGCGCACGGATAATTTTTGAAGACAATGCATCATTATCATTCGATAAAACTTTTAAAGTCTTATGTCTATTTCTTATAAACTGGTTGGGACATCTTAAACTCTGATGTTTTATTTAATCGAATGATAAATTATTTCAAAACATCTCATTTAGAGTCGCCTTCTGTAACTTGTACTGTGTGCTAAGAAGTAATACTCCAATTACACAATCTTCCGCTGCGATAATTTTGGGGGTGTTACAAATTTTGCGGGATTTTTTATTTCTAAGCACGAATTGTTACCGCCTCAAGTTAAAGATGCTGGGTTTGGGTTTTTTATGTTGGAAAAATTACCAGGACACTTAAAAATTTGGCTAGTTATTTTATTTAATTTTAATTATATATTAAATAAAAGTATTTAATTTTAAATAAAATTATTGAATTTTAATTATATATTAAATAAAAGTATTTAATTTGAATAAAATTTTTTAATTTTATAAAAGTATTTAATTTTAAATAAAATTATTTAATTTTAATTATATATTAAATAAAAGTATTTAAATTAAATATTTTTTTAATTTTAAATTAAAGTATTTAATTTTAAATATAAAGCATTTAATTTTAATTATATATTAAATAAAAGTATTTATAAGAAAAAAAATTGTAATTTTATAATGAATACCAACGTCTTGTCATCGGTATTTATTTGGAAACCACCCCCCCCCCCCAAAAAAATATTTTCATTTATCCCGCTAAACTGTAAAACTACAAAACAATTTTATTGGTCCCGACGACATGTCGTCGGGACAATTTAAAGCTATATTAAAAGTACACTAAAACCAGGTCAAAGACTTAGAAAAAAAAAGAAGTTATAATCGATCTATAGCTCTTAATTATTGGCCGACGACTATACTCCACCACACCACCACCACCTATAATCCACCAACACCACCACCACCTATAATCCACCACCACACCATCACTACACCACCAAATTCGCTACCACCACCACCACAGTCTCTACCACCACCACCATAGTCTACACTACACGAGAACCACTGTCACTTCCTCCCCACTTCTTCTCATGTTTAGTTCTTTCCTCAACCCCTCCTTTTGTTTAATTCTTCCTCTTCTTCCCCACCACAGGTACTTTTAATTTTGCGGTATTTTTTAATTTATGTAATTTAAGTGTTAATTAATGTAGCAATTGTTAATTTTTTATGTTGTTTTCTGTCCTTTTTTGTATACAGCCGAGAGCTAGCGAGAGCCGACAGTGAGATGCGAGAGCTGAGATAGCCGAGACATAGGTAATTTGTCCTTTTTTAAAACTTTTCGTATCCCGACTACATGCTGCCGTCAAAAGTTTTAGCTCTTGTTTTAAGCAACCTGTATAAATGTGCTCCCTTTTTATATAGCCCAAGCCCGAGACAGCAGCTCGAGACAATAGCCCGAGACCGCAGCTCGAGACAGCAGCCCGAGATCGCAACCTATATAAATGTGCTATATTTTTTAATTAGCAATTTGAATATGATATGTTTACGGATTGATTAAGTAGTTGAGTAATAATATATGTAATGTACAGCTTAGGTTTTTAGATGTTGTTTCGGAGGAAAAATCTGTTTGATCTAATTTGGCAGCTGTTAAGAAAAAGCTCTTTATTATAAGTTAATTGAAACAAGTTTAGTTCTTGTGGATGATTTAATATGACGTTAATTGTTTGGTTACTAGGCATATATATGGAAACATATTCGTCTAACTCTAATGAGTCGTGTCAAAATGAGGTGACTTGGTCATTGACTCTTAAATGTTAAGCTAGATATGCTTATTGCATTTTTAGTCTTTGCTAGAAACAAATTGTGTATGCGTTTGGTTAATATTTAAATGGCATTTGATTGTTAGACTTTTGTGAATGTTTTAGGATTTTAGTGATTAATTTCGGAAAGTACCCATCCAAAGTTAATCATCCTATAGAAAACTCATCTGGAATTAATTTATTAGAAATTATTTTCGAAAAGTCCCCTGTTTAGGACTGCTTTTTGAATGTTTTGTCTCATTTAAGATATGGATGCGTATAACTGATTTACTATTTGAGATGATTTCGACAGTGTTTCTCCTTTACTCCTAAGAATATGTCTTTAATACACATATTTGGGGAGTATGGGGAAATGCTACCGAAATTTTCTCAAATAGTAAATCAGTTATACGCATTCATATATGAGACGAATCATCAAATAGCAGGTTAGGATTGCATTCCGTAGTTGCACTAGGTGAACAAAACAGCTCGTAATAATTGAAGAAGCCTTTTGAATGTGTTTAATTAAGTGCATATAATAATTGATTCCATCATAAAAATGCATTTATGATAATTGATAAGAGTTTGACTCGTTTAGAGAGTCGTTGTTCAAAACAATTTTTTGATGGTCTTGCCGCATTCGTCGATTATTACAATCCGTTATTGAATAGTTATGGAAACATAAAATGTCCATGTCATCTTTGTTGTAATGTTGAATGGGTATCTCTCAATAATCTTAAAAACCACGTAGGCCAAAACACTTTTAAAGAATCAAGAAGGACCGAAAGGATTTTCTTTACGGTTTTTGTTCCAAAACGTTAGTGCACGAATTAGTATGGGATATGGTGTGTGAAAAGCATCATGTTACCTTATTAAAACAGATTTGAAATGATTTCATCACGAATAAAAAGGCCAAAAGGAGTTCGTAGGAATTCATAAAATAAGAATTGCTTTTCATAACAACCATGTGTCTAAAAAGGATTATCATTATGGTGGAAAAAGGCCGAAAGGAGTTTACCATATGATTGAATCCTAGAAATGATTTTCAAAAGATAAACCATCGATTGTGAGTCTTTCATGTTAAGTTGTGCATCACTACAAGTTACACCAAGCTTTCTAGGTTACTCTATACAATTTGCTAGGTAATTACACACAGGTATTTGCTTTTACTTGATTCAATTTTATTTGTTTAGAATTTGCACCAAATTGGCTTGACAACCCTTTTTGTTTAAAACTTATCTACTAAGTACCAACCTCAATACCCTTGGGACAATCTCGACTTACCCACCTTTACTACCACGGACGAGTATACTTGCTCGTATGTGTTGATTAAAGAATAGGATAAAACATGATTTATAAATTTTTAAAACTTGCACATATAACGACACACCACATGTACAATCGAAAAGTCTCGATGCATGATCAAACAATCGGGGGGTTCAAGTCCATTGGCAAGGCAATCAAAGGGCTCGGAACAAGATAAAGAAGATGGGGAAAAGAAAAGACTAGAGATTACTAAGTTAAGTAGTGTCACTAACTTAAGTATTATTAAGATATTATCAATGGGTTAATGGCAATGTCCATTTAACATAAACTAGTTTAAATTGTCTTGACATTTCTTGCTTGACAATTGGTTACCTTGATAATCAATCTTTATATTTTATGAGCTTTGTTTAGTACATACATTTCCTTTTACTCTATTGCATGCACTAGATGATAAAAATGCTTGGAATGATGCATGCTTACTAGTTGCCTAAACATAGATAATCATATGATAATATTAGTTGCTAGTAGAGACTAGTATTAGGAATTCTATGTGATTATTCTTTAGTGGACTGAGGCTTTGAGATTTGAAGCAAATGGATTCCCCAGAATTACCCATTTTAGGCAGCCTAGAACCTGCAGGACTGGAAAAAGAGTCAACTGCAGGCCACGGCTCCACTAAATAGGGCACGGCTCCACTAAATTTAGTGGTATTGTGGGTCATTTAGTGGTACCATGCCCTAGGGAGACGAATTTTACTGTTCTCTTTCACTTTTTGACTCTTTTTTCCTGGAAATCTGCAAACACAACCTGATTCCAATACACTCAAATCCCCAAATCCACCATCCTATCCATCCTTGAATGTTTTCATTTGGCTATATAAGATAACATCATACATTGCTCATCCTCACCATTTCGCACTCACCATACAATTATTATGTCTTCCACCATTGCTACCACTTCACACAAAGCCATAAAGTCAAGGCTTAACATCAAACCAACCAATGAGATGATTCTCATTGATCTCACCTTGGATGATGATGATGATGATATCCATACACCAATAGCCTCAACCAAATCAACATCTTCAATCTCTACACCCCTAGCTCCATCCAAGGCAACCACAACTAGGCCAACTCCATCATTATCCTCCTCCACCTTTAAGATTGCTACATCCTTTCCTCCACCAAGTCCACCACAACCTTTAGCACTTACTCTCACTTTATCACCTTTATCACCCTTTGAACTTGGCACTAACACATCATCCTCATCACTATCACCATCACCACAACCACTAATGGGTCATCCCATTCTTTATCCCCTACAACCACATACCCTAAGTTGTCCTTGTTGTCACCAAAACCAACACCTCATAATGTGCCTTAGAGATGAGTTGAGATTTCAATTCTCCTATCTTGAGCACCTCCTCACACCACCACAAGGACCTATCATCCAATCACCTCCACCACCAAATAGCCCAACCAACTAAACATGGTTATGTTTAGTTCTTCAAATAAAAGCTTAGGCACCCTTTTGACATTTAAAGCAAATATTGAAGTCTCATATCAATAAGGATGTTTATGTGCTTTTTTGTTGTTTATTTTGCTTCTATGATGTAGTCATACATATGTATGACATTTGTTTTATCTTTATGAATGAACGGGCTTTCATGGGGATTGTTTTACTTTTATTTTCCTTTTTATATGATTGGCTACTTAGTCATTCATGTTGTGTTGGATATTTGTCTTATGTGCTACATGTTAGATTTTGTATATGTGTTATCTAACCTTGTTTTGTAGCACGAATCATTGCTCGATTCCTTGGTGTCCTCCAAATGAGGGGGAGTATACATCAAGGGGGAGCCTTGCAACCTTTTTTATTTGACAAAAAGGGGGAGAAATAGGAGTAAACTCACTAAAAACTTGTTGAAATTAATTTTTAAACTAAAATGAGTTTATGTTTTGTCATCATAAAAAAGGGGGAGATTGTTGATGCAAATAATGTTCTTAAATCGTCATTTCTATCTTTCGATTACTTCACGTTTTGAGAATGACAAAATGTGAAATCACATTACATTAAAAATAAAGTATACAAGTTTTTAATCGGTAGATCCCGTTTCTACGCAAATCACTCTAGAACAAATTTACAACTTGACCAATGATCAAAGAAGTGAATTGGTGATTAAGACTTCACATTTTTATGTGACAAAACATTTCTTTCAAAAATATACTTTATAAATTATTTTTGAAAAATTAAGAAATGTTTTAAGGGAAAAATAAGTTTAAAATACGTAACAGCTATTTTCCCCCCAAAAGCAACTCCAAACTTCCCCAAATAAGTTTTCACCAAAAAAGACAAAAAGAGGAGCGTTTTTGTCTGACACTGCTCCACGGTTCCAATAAATTTAGTGGAGCCGTGGGTGATTTAGTGGAGCCATCCCTCTATAACGGCCATATTTTTTCTGTCTATAAATAGCAACCCACTTCACAGATTTTGAGCATCCTTTTTCACACAGAACCTACTGAGTTTAAAACTCTCTTCACCTTTTCCTTTCTTGATCATTTAGTTTAGTTTTCTTTTGTTCAAGAGTGATCCAATTCAACCTAGAGATCCTCTTCATTCCTCTTCAATAGCAAGAGAAGAACATAAAGTATTACAAGTAGATACAAAGTGTTGTCATTCCTCTTCAATAGCAAGAGAAGAACACAAAGTATCAAAGTAGATACAAAGTGTTGTCATTCCTCTTCAAGTACAAGAGAAGAACTCAAGGTATCCAAGAAGATACAAGAGTTGTAGTCTTTGTTAGGTTACTTGTAACATTTGTTACATACTTGTTGTATCATAGGATACATCAAGATCATTTTTCTTTTGTGAGAGAGTGCGTCAAGATCATTGTGATCTTAAGAGATATTGATTATCTCTTGAAGCCATTGGGCTAGTGTGATTGATCAAAAGGATCAAAGGTAGATAAAATAGGTTGAGTAAGTGAGAGCTGATCATTGTGATCTTGTGAGATCTTGAAGATCTCTTGAAGCCATTGGGCTAGTGTGTTTGATCAAGTGGATCATAGGTAGATCGGGTAGATCGAGTCTTGTGTGAAGTAGTTAAGCATCAAGTGGATCGTGGTAGATTGGTGCTAGCTAAGATTAGCACTCGACATCTAGCTTAGTGTCGAAAATAGGATAAGCGACGTGTACGGTTTTCTCCGCCTGAAGGGAGGTTGTTGACATAGTGGTCGAAACTCTCGAGTATGGTACTCGGGGAGTGGAGTAGGGAGAAGAAGAGCTTTGTAGCCGAACCACTATAAATCCCTTTGTCTCGGTTTGATCTTTCCATCTCTACTTTTTACTTTCATTACTTATTATTAGTTAGTTTAGTGTGTAGCTCATATTGGTGTTGTTTGATTGCACATAAGATTCGAAGCAAGGTTTCCAAAAGTAAAGTTTAAAAGAAGTTTTTTAAAAGAACATAAAAACTGGTAAAACTATTTAACCCCCAGCTTCTTGTTTTCCACAGAACCAACACACAAGGGTGAACCATAAGAACTTTGCTAAACAGAGTCACCCACATCCTAATAGAAACATGGTTCCTACGGAAGTTTTACTGAGAACTGGTGCTACTCGGATAATTACTACTGCTGCACCAAAAAGGCCCAATCAAAAGAACAGAGTTGTTTCTACTATTAAGGCAAAAGCAGTTTCTAGTGCCGAGCCAAAAGTGATAACAGACACTCTTGTGGGCAATCATTTTTATGCTGTTAAGGCCTTAGCTTGCTGGGTATGGAAACCTAAAATCAAGGGTTTAGATCATGTTCTCATATAGAGCAATGCATCAATGGATTTGAAGAAATTTGACTATGTTGATGCACAAGGCAGATCCAAGCCAGTGATGGCTTGGGTCCCCAAGAGAAACTAATTCTCTTACTTTATGTGCAGGGCAATCTACAAGAGGAGCTAAAGGAAAAATGCATTTTTGATAGTAGATGCTCTGGACATATGACTTGAGACCAAAGCAACCTTGAAGATTTTAAAGCTTTTGATGGTGGCTATGTTGCTTTTGGTAATGATCCTAAATGTGGAAAGATTGTTGTTAAAGGTACTATTAGAACAGGGAAATTGGATTTTGAAAAGGTGTACTTGGTAAAGGGGCTTAAGTTCAACCTCTTTTCTGTCTCACAGATGTGTGACAAAAAGAATTTTGTTCTTTTTACAGAAACTAAATATCTTGTCATATTTCCTGATTTTAAGTTGCCAGATGATAAATCTGTGTTGATTAGAGTCCCTAGAATAGACAACATACACAGTGTGGACATAAAGAACATAGTTCCCAAAAAAGCTTTAACTTGCCTATTTGCCAAGGCTACAATTGATGAATCCAAACTTTGGCATAGAAGGCTTGGCCATTTAAATTTCAAAACTATAAATAAATTGGTTAAGGGAAACCTTGTAAAAGGTTTACCTTCAAAAGTTTTTGAAAATCCTAAAATCTGTGTTGCTTGTCAAATGGGAGAGCAACACAGAGCTTCTTGTAAGTCCAAAGTTGTGAATTCTATTTCTGAGCCCTTATAAATGTTGCATATGGATTTATTTGGGCCAACTTTTGTGAAAAGTTTGAATAAGAAGATGTATTGCCTAGGTGTCACAGATGACTATAGTAGATTCACTTGGGTTTTCTTTTTAGAAAATATGGATGAGACTTCTGAAATTCTTAAGGCTTTCATAACAAGAATAGAAAACCTAGTTAATCACAAAGTTAAGGTAATCAGATGTGACAATGGAACTGAGTTTATGAATAGTATGATGAATCAGTTCTGTGTTGAAAAAAAGTATTTTAAGACAGTTTAGTGTGTCTAGAACTCCTCAACAAAATGGTGTTGCTAAGAGGAGGAATAGGACATTAGTAGAGGCTGCTAGGACTATGTTGTTTGAGTTAAAATTACCCACTACTTTTTGGGATGAAGTAATCAACACTGCTTGCTTTGTGCAAAATAGGAGTAAGGTAGTTAAGCCTCATAACAAGACCCCTTATGAATTGTTGCATGGTAGGAAACCTATGATAGATTTCTTAAAACCATTTGGGTGTCCTGTCACTATCTTGAATACCATTGATTCACTAGGCAAGTTTGATGAAAAGTCAGATGAAGGATTCTTTGTTGGGTACTCTACAAATAGTAAGGCTTTTAGGGTATTCAATAAAAGAACTAGGCATGTGGAAGAAAACTTACATGTTAGGTTTAGTGAAACCACACCTAGTGTTGCAGGAAGTGGACCTAAATGGCTGTTTGACATTGATTCTCTAACCAAAAGTATGAATTATGAGCCAGTCATTGCAGGTACAACTAACATGTCTGCAGGTACAAAAGATGATTCTAATGCAGGTACACAAGCTAAGATGGATGAATCTACAGAGGAGTTTGTCTTAATTGAGAAATGGAAGCTTAATCAAACTTTCACAGACAAAGAGCAAAAGAAGAGTTCACATGATGCCGCTGTTCATGATGAAGTACCAAAAGGTGATATAAAAGGTGGTGCTAAACCTTCTAAAGATGGAAAGGTGGTTACTGAAGAACCACATATTATTGATGAAGAAAAGGATGATGGATCAGAAAATGTTGAAAGCAAAACAGATAAACCTAGCAGCAGTACCTATGGTTCTACTGCTCGGCCAAAAGATTCTGCTGCTAAGCCGAGTAGTTCTACTACTGCACCAAGAGTTTCTACTGCTGACAAAGATGGGAGTTTCTTTGTAGATGATGACTTTTCTAATGATCCAGATATGCCTGGTTTGGTTAACATCTATGCAGACACTGATGATGAAGTTTTAGAAGGGTTTGGAGCACAGGCTAATCTAACCAATATGGAGAATGTAATACCTGTCAGTCCTACTCCAACCACAAGAGTTCACAAGAATCACCCTAAGGAACAAATTCTTGCAGAACCAAAGTCTGTTGTTCAAACAAGGAGTATGCTTAAAGATGTGAAGGAACAAGGTTTATTTGCAAGATCTCTTCATCAAAGGAATAGCCACAAAGACCTACAAAATTGTATGTTTGCCTATTTTCTGTCACAAATGGAACCCAAGAATGCCTATAAAGCATTACAAGATGAAAATTGGGTGGAAGCTATGCAAGAAGAGTTGTTGTAGTTCAAGCTTCAAGAAGTCTGGACCTTAGTTGATTTGCCTAATGGGAAAAAGGCAATTGGTACCAAATGGGTGTTCAGATGTAAAAGAGATGAAAGGGGTATTATGATCAGAAACAAGGCAAGATTGGTGGCTCAGGGATACACTCAAGAAGAGGGCATTGATTATGATGAAGTATTTTCACTTGTTGCAAGGATAGAAGCTATTAGACTATTCTTGGCTTATGCTTTATGTTAGTGCAAGCAGTCTCATTGGGGAGATTGTTAGTGCAAGCAATCTCGTTTGTTTTGATTGATGACAAACATGTAACTTGATACATAACGTAAAATGTACAAGTTACTTGTAATCTTATTTTGTCTTAACATACATTCAACACCTCCCGAGTCCTCGTATGATAAAACACAAGTTCGTACATGTTTGTTATGTGGCATTATGATCAAACCCTTAACAAACCATTTAGAATGTTTAAAATAGGGTAGGTCATTAAGTATTTTAAAAGGTTAACTATTGTACTTAGAACCTCATTTTACACTTTGCATATAAAAGTACTTTTACTTGTACATCATGTTTCCTAAGATTAATAGGATAAGTACACTTTAGGTGTCAAACTAACATGATACATATTAGTAAACATATATTAGTTAAGCTAGTATATACATAGGACATACATATACACATTTACATTATTTACATTTTAATTCTTAAAATAGAAATATGTTCATGACATCATGGCATACATCATTTAGAGATCCTTAGATATCTTAGAAGATTTTGAAGATCATATGAATATATTACTTATATCTTCACTCAATAAATCTTTGGAAAGATTTTGGAAAGATCTTGGATAGATTTCATGTAAGATTTGATTTTGGAAAGATCTTGGATAGATTTCATGTAAGATTTGATTTAGGTAATATCTTGGAGAAATCTTGAAGAAATATAGTTGACTTTGTAAGATTGTGCAAGATATGGAAAGATATGGAAAGATTTGTTATGATATTAGCTGTCAGGTCCCGGCGGATCCAAACAGCATAAATGGCGGATCCCTTTATTTGGATCCGCCAAATCCGCGGCATGTACAAACTATTTTCCTATAAATAGTAGCCCATTGTTTACCCATAGTTTCAAGCCACAAGAACACACATTTCCTTTACCCTTTGTATACACTTAGATCAGTACCAAAACATGTAGATTCATACATTAATCACTCTTTGCATAATGATCATAATGTTACTAACTTTCATTATGTTGTAAGCATACACTGTTAATGATCCTGTGAAGAAAGTTAAAGATCATGAGACATCATCCATCACAAGCATAGCATACTTCCTGATCTACCAAGAAGGTTAGAAGATCTTGAAGTCATTACTCACCATAGCATTCCAACATATGAAGATTCAAGGGCACTAGACAGCCTCAATGATTGATGACTTCTTATTCAAGAAGTTCATGTAGATTCCATATGCATATATGAAGATCCTTCACAACAAGTTTAGGGAGCTTGTGATCTTCATCCATTGAAGGATTCCTATCAATGGAAATTCATTTAGATTAGCCATTCATATCCATGACCCATTTATGTCATGGATCATCATTGTAATCTATTCTTACTAGATTAGATGGTTTATGTGTTTGTGCCATAAAACACAAGGTTTCTATGTTGGGCCATAAAACATAGCGGGATTGGTTGTACCCTTGTTAAAGAACTAGCGGGATTGGTGAACCCTTGTAAAGAACTCGACATCTAGCTTAGCGTCAAAAATTGTATAGGCGACGTCAGGTTGGTTCTACCTTGAACTAGAACCCGGTAATTATCAAGTCTTGCTATTCTTTTCTCAAATTAAGATTGACAACTTAAGTATTTCATCCGAAATATTCAAGTAAATTTGACTTACAATTGTAATCATTAAAAGTCACATCCGAAAGAATCAACACCTAAGTATTTTTAACAACTTATGTTAAAACACTTATCCTATCACCTAAGTACACTTGTACTTTCATCATTATCCCAGCACATTCACTTCTGTGATATGTCTCAGACCCTAATGTCATGACCTGCCTACTCAATACGATTATTTTTGAGGATAGTCGGTATTCTGGATTATTCCACAGTTCTCTTGGAAGATATTGGATATTCTTGGAAGCCCTTGGAATATGTTGGAAAGTGTTAGAAGCTCTAGAACCTCTTCGAAGTTCTAGAAACTTATGGAAATCCTAGAAGCTTCCTACTATGGAAGTGTGTAGAACTTGTAAGTAGCTTGGTAGGAGTAGTATAAATAGGGAAGGCCTCATTTGTTCATGGCATCCAACAAATCACTTGTAATCTCTCTTGTGTAAAGTTCTCTAAGTAATACAAAGCATTTTACATATTCCACTTGTTCCATCTTTGAAGCTTTCTTTAGTTGCATACATCGTTGAGTATTCGATAAAGGCTGAGCTTAGTCGAGACTAAGTGCCACACGAAAGACCTTGTAGAGACAAGTCTGTGACAAATGGTATCAGATCCAGGTTGATTTGAAGAGACAAGTCTGTGACAAATGGTATCAGACTCGGGGTCGAGATGATCAACGTCAAAACCCCAAGAAGAGAGGTACATCTAAGGACGTTGTGTCGAGTTTGGATAAGAGATTGACGAGTGTTGAGACATCCGTGACAGATTTGAAGGTCCAAGTTGAGGGCTTGGAAGGTCTAAAATCCGAGTTTACAGACATGAGGGATGACTTTAGGTTCATTCTCAATACTCTTCGCTTCTCGCAACTTCCTTCAAGCGTGAGATCCTTGGTCTGAAAGAGATGTTCATGGGTGAAGTCACGAAGTTGCGAGAAGAGTTTGGAGAAGATATCTCCAAGATTCATAAGACCATCTAAGACTTGCAAGCCGATGTGGTGCTATGCAAGCGGTCTATGGCTAATGGGGGTGGCGAAGCTAGTCATCATGCTCCAAAGATAGATGTTCCTAAGCCATCACCGTTTGTGGGAAAGCGAGAAGCTAGAGCGGTTGATGATTTTTGTGGAGCAATACTTGGAAGCCGTCAACGTTACGGATGATGACTCCAAGATCAAGATGGCAACCCGATACTTGAAGGATACCACGACGTTATGGTGGAGATGTCGATATGGAGATATCGAACGAGGTACGTGTACTATCAATACTTGGGCTGATTTTGTTGCAGATTTAAAGAAACAATTCTATCAGGAGAATGATAAGAACGAAGCAAAGAGTCGGCTTCGTAAACTTAAGCATTCTGGAACGATCCGGGATTATGTCAAGGAATTCACTACACTTTTCTTGGAGATTCCGGATCTTTCGACCAAGACTCTCTCTTCTATTTCCTTGACGGTTTGCAAGGATGGGCTAAGACGGAGTTAGAAAGGCGTGGAGTTCAACACCTTGCTACGGCTATTGCCCATGCCGAGGCCTTGATCGAATTTGGTACAAGGAGGGAAAAATCTAAGCCGAAGGATCGAAAGGTGAATCATGAGAAAGGTGGGGTAGAGAAAGTCGCTCAAGCGAAGAATGATAATGCACGTAATCCACCAACCAGAAAGGGCAAGGACTTCGAGACGAATTACAAGACCGGTGGATGCTTCATATGTGATGGACCTCATAGAGCTCGAGATTGCCCCAAGAAAGAAAGCCTCAATGGAATGATAGCTCATGAAGATGAAGGTACGAGCGATGGTGGATACATGAGCTCGATGAGGATCTTGAATGCAATCAAGGCCAATACGGAGGTGCCAAGAGTTGTAGGGAAGGACCTACAATACATGGAAGGAACCGTCAAAGGGATCAAGGTACGTACCCTAGTTGATTCTGGTGCCACTCATAATTTCGTGTCGATTGATGAAGCCAAACGGTTAAGGATTAACGCTACGAAAGGGAGTGGAACGTTCAAGCCGGTAAACTCGAAGGCCAAGCCAATGGAAGGAGTGGGTAAAGATGTTCGGGCAAAGATTGGAGAATAGGAAGGGATGATTGACTTATCGGTGGTCCCAATGGATGACTTCAATTTGGTTCTTGGATTGGAATTTCTCGATAAGGTACGAGCTTTCCCTATGCCCTTTGCTAATTCTTTATGTATCCTAGATGGTGGAAAGACTTGCATGGTTAGCACGGAGCGGGATTCTAAGTGTGGAGCAAAGACTCTTTTAGCCATGCAATTCAAAAAAGGGTACAACAAGAGCGAACCTTGTTATTTGGCTGTGACAAGGCTAGAGACAGATGACAAGTCGGTCAAGGTGGAGGTACTGAAGAAGATCGAACGGGTGCTTGATGAGTTCAAGGATGTTATGCCCAAAGAGTTACCCAAGAAGCTACCACCTAGGAGGGAGGTGGATCATACCATCGAGTTGGAACCGGGTTCCAAACCATCCGCCAAAGCCCCTTACCGAATGCCACCACCGGAGTTGGAGGAGTTGCATAAACAACTCAAGGATCTATTGGACGCGGGTTATATTCGACCCTCGAAAGCCCCGTATGGTACGCCGGTGCTATTTCAAAGGAAGAAGGACGGATCCTTGCAGATGTGTATAGACTACTGGGCACTTAACAAGGTAACGATCAAGAAAAAGTACCCTATTCCTCTCATTGCGGATTTGTTTGACCAACTTGGAAAGGTGAGATACTTCTCCAAGTTAGACTTGAGATTAGGGTACTACCAAGTAAGGATAGCAGAGGGAGACGAGGCTAAGACAACGTGTGTTACGAGGTATGGTTCTTACGAGTTCTTTGTCATGCCTTTCGGTTTAACGAATGCTCCCGCTACATTTTGAACCCTCATGAATAAGTTGTTTCACCCGTTCCTTGATAAATTTGTGGTGGTATACTTGGACAATATTGTTGTTTATAGTCATACCTTGGAGGAGCATGTCTTGCATTGGAAACAGGTGTTCCAAGTTTTGCGAGACAACGAGCTTTATGCGAAGTTGGAGAAATGCTCCTTCACCCAAGAGGAAGTCGAGTTCTTGGGACACAATATCAAAGATGGTGTATTGATGATGGACGGGGCAAAAATAAAAGCTATCCAAGAGTGGGAATCACCAACCAAGGTGACGGAGTTGAGATCTTTCCTTGGCTTGATGAACTATTATCGAAGGTTCATCATGGGATACTCGGCAATAGCATCTCTATTGACGGACCTATTGAAGAAGAACAAAGGTTGGATAAGGGACGAGAAGTGCCAAGCGGCGTTCGAGAATTTAAAGAAGGCGGTTATGGAGGAACCGGTGTTGAGACTACCGGATGTGACCATGCCTTTCGAGTTACATACGGATGCATCGGACTTTGCTATTAGAGGATTTCTAATGCAAGAAGGACACCCAATCGCATTCGAGAGTCAGAAGTTAAATGAGACAGAAAGGAAGTACATGGTGCAAGAGAAAGAGATGACGGCGGTCGTCCATTGCTTGAGGATTTGGAGACATTATTTGTTGGGTTCGAAATTTGTGATCAAGACGGATAACATTGCCACGAGTTATTTTCAAACTCAAAAAATTTAAGTCCCAAGCAAGCTCATTGGCAAGACTTCCTAGCCGAGTTCGACTATCACTTGGAGTATAATTCGGGGAAGGCTAATGTGGTAGCCGATGCATTGAGTCGGAAGGTGGAGTTTGCGGCAATCACCCAAGCACAATTCTTCTTCCAAAACCGAATCTAGGAAGGATTGGAACATGATCCTATTGCCAAGAAGCTCATGGCCCTAGCATGAGAAGGAAAGACTTGGAGATTTTGGCTTAAGGGAGACATGTTGTTTACCGAAGGAGATCGGCTTTACGTGCCTAAGTGGGGTGATCTTAGACGGGTAATCATGAAAGAGTGTCATGATTCAAAGCGGGTCGGTCATCTAGGGATTAAGAGGACATTGGCATTACTCGAAGGCACTTATTATTGGCCAAGGATGTAGGACGATGTAGAGACATTCGTGCGGACATGCCTTATTTGCCAACAAGATAAGATAGAGCAAAATAAGTCCGGAGGATTATTGGAGCCCTTACCTATGCCCAAGGGACCATGGGAGAGTGTTTCCATGGACTTTATCACATGCTTGCCGAATTTGGAAGGAAGTGGGAGTATTATAGTGGTGGTCGATTGATTCTCAAAGTATGGAACTTTCATTGCCGCACCACCCGATGTTACCGCAGACGATACGGCTAAACTCTTTTTCAAGAATGTGGTGAAGTATTGGGGAGTGCCACATGTGATCGTTAGTGATCGAGATCCTAGATTCACAGGGCTCTTTTGGACGGAGTTGTTCAAGATCATGGGGACGGAATTGAACTTATCTACGAGTTTCCATCCCCAAACGGACGGGCAAACGGAGAGGGTAAATGCATTATTGGAGCTCTATCTTCGGCACTATGTGAGTGCCAACCAACATGATTGGGCTAAACTCCTTGATGTTGCTCAATTCTCTTACAACATGCAACAGAGTGAAGCCATGGGGAAGAGTCCTTTTGAGTTGGTCATGGGGTGCCAACCATTGACTCCTAATGCCTTAGCCGCATCATACGAGGGGAGTAGTCCGGCGGCTTACAAGACGATGAAGGAATGGCATGAGCAAGCGGATTTGGCTCGGGCTTCGTTGGATAAAGCGGCTAAGAAGATGAAGAAGTTGGTAGATGGAAAAAGAAAACACGTCGAGTTCGAGGTCGGAGATCAAGTGATGGTGAAGCTCTTGCCTCAACAATTCAAATCATTGAAGAAGGTGCACAAAGGATTGATACGGAGGTATGAAGGCCCTTTCCCGGTGATTGGACGTATTAGGAAGGTATCGTATCGACTTCACCTACTGCCCAAGTTGAAGATTCACCCGGTCTTCCACATTTGCTTTCTCAAGCCTTATCATGGAGACGAGGAAGACCTTGAACGAGGGGTGTCCAAGCGGGTACCAACATCGGTTGTTACTTCGTACGAATGAGAGGTTGAGGAGATCTTGTCGGATCGTACTTTACGAAGACGAGGAGTGCCGAGATACAAAGAGTACTTAATCAAGTGGCTTGATTAGCCCGATAGCGAAGGAAGTTGGGAGGCCGAAGACTTATTGTGGCAATTTGCGGACAAGATCAAGAGATATCATGAGGAAGGCACGACGAGGACGTCCCGAGCTTAGGTGGGGGAGGATGTCAGGACCTGCCAACTCAATACGTTTATTTTCGAGTATAGTCGGGATTCCGGATTATTCCACACTTCTCTTGGAAGATCTTGGATATTCTTGGAAGCCCTTGGAATATGTTGGAAAGTGTTAGAAGCTCTAGAACCTCTTAGAAGTCCTAGAAGCTTCCAACTATGGAAGTGTGTAGAACTTGTAAGTAGCTTGGTAGGAGTAGTATAAATAGGGGAGGCCTCATTTGTTCATGGCATCCAACAAATCACATTGTAACACCCCTAAAAATAGAATGCAGTGGAAGGTAATATCGCTGGGGTGCTACTCAATTGGTATCATAAAACAAGTACAAAGAACGGTTTTTACCTTATTCATTTAGAAAAAAATTGTTTAACAAAAGTACTAAATTTACATTATTAAATTCTTGTGCGAAAATTGGCCCATAAAAATAAGTAAACCGGTCCCCAAATGAATATCAGAGTGTCTTGTTCCTATAACCATGCCATGCCATGCCAAAAGCCGCCAAATGTGAGCTATCACTTTAAGAACCTGAAAATACATGCTAAAAAGGGTCAACACAATGGTTGGTGAGTTCATAGAGTTTGTTTTAAATAAGTTGAAAAGATTTATAGAGTAAGTTCCCACAGCAAAGGCATTGTAAATCCACTCAGTTCCAAATCCCGCCCATACAAAACTTGCAACCGGTGTGTTCACAACCCACTGCTAAAATATAGTATTAGTAAGGCATGTGTATATACGATATGCATGCACTTAATGTAAAGTATAACAACCAACTGAAGCTCATGACAAGAAAAAACAAGAATACAGCATAGCTGGATTATATTCACTCAGGGCCAAGAGTTGTGGGGCCAAGGGTGGGGGCGTCAACCCGATAGTACTATCAATACCTCTCCGTCGGCTCCATCCAGGAGTTAAACAGTGGTTAAAGAATATAGCATATAGAATAGTTTTCACACATTAAGGCACGTATCGTAACAAAGCTACACATCATGTTTAAGAGTATAAAAGTATAACGTAGCATATGAGTAAAATTTTCTTGAGTAAAAGAGAAAGCAAGCAGTTTAAGCATGTATCTCCCCCAAAGAGTTTAAAACAAGTATAAAAAGAGTAAGAGTGGGGCTATGAGTCACCTGATGCACTAGCAAATAATGACAGTAATGGATATGCTGAGATGAGGCTTGGTCTCTAAAGGCAACCTAATATGATTAATATGTTCTAATGTAAGTTATGGAATGATGCTACGCATGCAAATACGTATGTTATCGATACCACTCGTGAGTTTTGAAAGTAACGTTTATCGTCGAAAAATATATTTTTGACGTCTTGTTAAGTTATAAAACACTTTTCGTGTAAATACGTTGCAACGATACTCCACGATCCTCGTTTGTTGTTCTATCGGTAAATATAGAGTTTTCATCGTAAAAGTAGCATTTTTCATTACTTGAAAATATGACCAAATGGCCTCGCAAAACTAGTCGCGAAATAGTGTACGTTAAGTGTTAGGAAATAAGCTCGATGTTTTTGAAAACCTTGTAACGATATCTTGAATTCATAATTTAGTCATTTTGATCATACGCGTCCCGATCAATAAGAAAACGGCTCTCAATATAGTGTATTGCAAAAATAGTTTTTAGACTTAGAATTATTTTCTACTAAAAGCTGATGGAAATTGTTTATGTTTCGTTGGTTTTCAAAAGCTTGTATCTCGGTCGTTATAAGCTCGTTTTCTATGTTCTTTATATCCACGGTTTCGTATTAATATGAACTAACATATTTTTAGTAGTTCGGCTCCTCAAGGTCATGTCTAACACCTCGTTTTAACCGTTGAATCTCGGTAAACAGCATGTTAAATTTTCAGAATGGGTTTTTCGTCGTCAAACTTAGAAAAATCATATATTTCTCGTCGTAAGTCCGTTTTTACTCATTCCAACGCCCACAGTTTGGTTTTTGAAATTATTTTCTAAATATTTAAGCCAAAATGACTCAAGGTTTGCTGAGTTTTCCAGATTTCATTATTTTGGACAGAACCTTATCTATTGTTGTTAAAAACCACTTTTTCTAGTTCAAGGCTTGTTCAGAATACTTCAAATCAACACCACAACTAGTCTAATCCTACCATACACCTTCTTAGGGTGTCATGGGTTCCTAATCTTCACCAAAAATGGTGGATCTCATGAGATTACAAGTAAAAAGCTTTAGATCTATTTTTAGAAAGAAAATATGTGTTAAGTGGTACGTATAACATATGTATCTTACATGACTTGTTATTAGAACAACAAATTAGATCAAATGAAGATATAAAAGATTGGAAAATTTTATGAGACACTTACTTGAGGTTTTGATGATCTTTTAAGCAAATACTTAAGTTACTTTGAGGTTTTTATGGCAAAACCTTAACTAGTAACACTAACGGGACTTGATTATGATTGATCTTGAAAAATTATGGATTCTTGCTTGTTCTTTGTGTATGGCCGAACCAAAAGGAAGAAGAAAAAGATGAGAGAGTTTTGCTATCTTGCTAGTTTATTAGTGTTATGTATGTGTAAAATAATTAAACCTTAAAACATATATTCTTGATGTATTAATGATAGTCCAAGCAATCAAGTGTTTTGAGAACTTAGGAAGCTAGGGGGCGGCATGTGAAAGAAAAAGAATAGAGTTGGCTAATTAAAGACCTTGTCCCCCCTCAAATAAGCATGTGTTAGTTGTTTTAAGTATACATTAGGTGTTACCGGGTACCGAGTTAGCTATAAATAAATCTTGACGAGATAAAATAAAATATGATGAAGTTGTAAAAATTGTAAAATCATATTCCTTGAGAGAATCAGGTGTTCAAATAGTTGTCATGTTGAGATATCGCAAATCGACGTAGTTATGAGCATTTGACAGAAAATATAGCAACCGATTTAAAAACACCGGGTAAAGTAATAATACAATTTTTATATCAATATAATGAGCGTGAAAATATATTATGATCACAGTCGGGAGTATCGGGTATAATGTTAGTAGTAATGACTGAGTGGTAATGTTTATTAAATAGTTAAACATACGCAAATAGAAATTATGCAAACTCGTGCATGACCTATAATGCAGATGATGTTTCATGAATTCGCTGCTAAACCCTAACGGTTACGCGAAATTGAATACCTGTAAACCTAGTTTACGAGATGATGAATGATGACTTTGAATAGTGATTTTTCTCTGGAATGAATAGTGTTTCGTGAATAGTAAAATTTTTGAAAACATCTCAAAGTCGCATACTGACTTTAAAAACGATGAATAGTAAATGATGAATAGTAACCCTTGAATAGTAAACCCTGAAAATGCGAATTTTCACAGTCTCCACCAGTTAAAGGAATTCAGTCCCTGAATTCAGCTCGTTCGTTCTACGTACGCACGTTCTCGTGGACAGATTTGATGAGGCAAACTTTTCGATTCTCGAGCGTAGCCTTCAAAATACCTTTAGGTTGTCGATTCAAATTTAATCTCACAACTCATCAAACAAGAACTGTCATGAGATTAAACTGAATCGGTTCGGGTAACAACTTGACTCTTAGCTTGATTTTCACAACTCATCAAACACGAACTGTCGCTAGATCAAGCTAGGAAGCAAGTTGTCAGAAAGAAACGATTCAACATCCTGAAATGAGGTCTTTTAAAAGATTAACTCGATTTTGGAGTTGCTTACACCGATCAAATCAATTAGTAAACAAATATAACTAAGGTCAATAACATTATGTATGAATTTAGTAGAAAACCAATCTGGACATAATTGTAGGATCGAGTACTTCGAGCTTGATTGAGCTTGGTTAAACAAGAACCTCTGTATGGAATACAAGTGTTTATGCGGAAACTAAACAACAAGTATAATAAAGAAGAAAGCTATAAACGACAATGATCCTCTATGGATCAGACTATGAACTAAGAATTGTGTTATTGAATATTGTGTTCGTCAAAAGTCTATTAAACATATGGACGGGATGTTTCTTTTATAACAATAAGAAACCCTAACCCTAACCCGCCTTACAAGAAAACGTGTGAAGAGATAAAGAACAATCTCTTCTAAAAATAAATCTAACAAACTTTCTAAACCTACGGATAACAAATAATAACTATCCGCAACAATAAACCCTATCGACAGAAACAAAAACAATATTATCGGCAAGAACCAACCGCAGCAGCAATGCAACACTATCGGCAGGAACCATCTTCACTATCGGCAGCAATGAGAAATTCCTTATTTCTCATGAATCCCAACAATCCTCCCATCACTGAGAAACCCTTATTTCCAAGAGATCCTCACAATCCTCCCCTAATCTTGAGGTTGACTAGGTTAACCTGCAAGATTCCAATGTGATAGAGCTTTAACTTCTCAGGCTTGAGGACTGCGACTTAGCAGCAGCAATAAGTAGTAACCAGCAGCAACATCCATAACTTGCAAGATTCCAACCTCTATAGCATCCAGCAGTAACCTCAATAGTTCAGCAGGAATAGGAAATCTTCTTCAAAACATGTATACTGGTCACCATGACATTTACTTGAACTTGGCTGCTACTATGACAATATGTACATCAAATCACTTTAAGTTTCATACTATTCTCATCACATCCAGGTGTGTTAACTCCTGTGAGAGGTGAATCATTGAAAATTAATGGATTTGATGTCTCTTTACCAATAGCCATCACTACTGGAGTAGCCAATGTTTAGGTTTGTTAGACCATGGTACACTGATAACCATCTGATTTATTAGCAAATCAGCAACTATAAACGGATTTGACTTGTCTTTACCTGTAGCCGTTTGCTCAGGACTAGTCAATTCTTAGGTTATAGCAAACCTTGGTGAATTGAATACCAAATATGGATACCAAGTGTCTTTACCACAAACCATACTTTTATGGACTAGCCAATCCTTTGGATCCCATAAAGGGTTACATCCATGGTGAATTGAGAACCATGTTCAACTCTCAGAACTGAATCATGGGTGAGTTGAAGTACCCTATAGCTTTGAGCAAGCTATTACAGCTATCAACGGATTTGATTATCACACCAGAGCCGTACCCTCATGGTGAGTCAACTCTTTCTTGTCTGCAAGACATGGTGAGTTGAGTACCATTTAAGGTGAAGGTGTAAACACCAACACTGTACCTGCAAGGTGTTGCTCAAAACCAACTTATTAGCACAAAATATACAAATTATTATTATTATTATTTTTTTTTTATTTTTATTTTTTTTTGAACTAAGAATAAGAAAACAAAAACAAACCAAAATAAAAGAAAGAAAATAAGAAAAGAAACAAAAGAAAGAAAGATAGAAAAATATACAACAACAACAAGAATAATCCTCCCCTTAAGCTTAATCCTCCCCTTAAGCTGCAATCCTCCCCTTAAGCTGATGAACCTTTAGCTGCTAGTTGATCTTTGATGAATTTAACCAATTGTTCAGCTGTAGTTAAATCATTGCCAATTGTATGCTTGGGAACTCTGACCTTCTGTGTCAACATTCTCTTCAAAAGTCCCTCAGATAATGGATAAATGACATCCACAAACATAGTCAGGAACTTGCCAGAGATGAGTTCTACAACATGAACATTGGAAGATGGATATAATCTCCAAGAAAATACTCTCCAGGTAGCTTGATTTCCCCATACCAATTTAGCCTTGTCTCCATCCAATGCATTCATCAAGACTTGTAAATCTCCCCAAAGCAGTAGGCCAATCCCAGTAGGAGTATGAGATTGATAGTGATTATCCACTATCTTATAAAGATTCTCCAAATCTTTTCTTTCAACCTTATTCAAGATCTCCCTCAGAAATGTAAAGAATTTGACTGTCCCATCAAGAGAAAACCAAACATTGACATCACCTTCAGAAGTAGACCTAATCTCCCAATGAGCAATATGACCCCAAGAATGAATAGAATCACCCTCTGAATCACTTTCAGAATCAACCCTAATCAAATCATGATCATCCACTTCAGAAATATCCACAGAAGAAGAGTGGAAAGAGTGACTCTTCTGCCTTGTTCTTAGGCCATATTGCAGGATAGGAACAGATAAAGATGGCTCAGCAGAAACAGAGACATGAGCAGCAGGAATATCATCTGAAACAAGACCTTCTTGCGATGCTTCAGATGCATCAACATTAGGACTTGGTGAAATGAATGTGGCATCCTGAGAACCTTCAACAGGAATAAGAGAAGATGCACCAGACAATGTCTCTCCAGATTTCATTTTCTTTGCAACATCAGACTCTAAAGATGAAGATGCTCTTTTCCTCCTTTGTGGAATATCAGTCTGGACTAAAGAATTGATCTTTGCATAGGTATCAAGGAACAACTTTTGAATTGCAGCATCAGTCCAACCTTTGAAGTAACTAAGCTTGTAGTTAGCTTCATTCTTCAGATATACCTTCATAAAATGGATATTATCTTTATTTGTAGGCATTTTAATTCCTGACTTTTGTCTTTCACTGATCCTGTGCATCAATTCATTCCAAGTGGATGCTCTTTGTTTCTTTAAGATAAATGCCTTAAGTTTATCTGACCTTTCATCCGAATCCAACTCTGAATCTTGAAGAACCATAAACCCATGAGCTCTAATAATCATGTCAGTAGCCAATAAGTATTCAACTTGCTCACTGAACTCTTCTGAAGTAGGATCTTCTGAACTTGGGTTATTCATAATCCCAACAATATTCTTCTCATCAACAGACAATTTCCTTGCAAGCTCCTTATCTTGAGGAACCTGAGCTAGTCTAGCTTTTTCAGCAGTAATGTCCTGTGCTTGGATCTTTCTAGCTATCTCATCATCATTTTGAGTAGCTTCAGAAGGAATAGTGTTACTTTCAGCAGCAATGAGTGGACTCTCAGCAGTATTACCTGGAACCTTAGATTCAGAAGAAATACTATCAACTTCAGCAGGAACACCAGAGACATCAGCAGCAATGGTCCTTGTTTCAGTGAAGGCCTAAGGTTGAGTAGTGATAGTATGCTCAGAAGAGGTAGGTACTTCAGTATTTGCACCATCAAGAGAAACAGATGCTAGCACATTAAGCCCATCAAATAACATATCATCCTG
Source organism: Artemisia tridentata subsp. tridentata (assembly GCA_021014915.2). Classification (NCBI taxonomy): domain Eukaryota; kingdom Viridiplantae; phylum Streptophyta; class Magnoliopsida; order Asterales; family Asteraceae; genus Artemisia; species Artemisia tridentata. The sequence goes on from CP139507.1 coordinate 72,790,381, forward strand.
ATCTTCCTCAGACTCAGAAAGTATAACCCTTCTTTTCTTTTGCAAATGAATAGCTTCCAATGAGCTGATCCTTTCATTTAGTTCTTGGACAATTCTACTAAAAGTATCCTTAGAATCCCTGAGCTCATTTTCCAAATTCTCCACCTTCTCATTAAAATTCCTTTTTGTCTCTGTAAGCTCTGACTCTAATGCCTCAATCTTCTGCATAGACCTTTCAAGTAACTGGGATATAGAAGAGAGATCAGCAGCATCCTTAGCTCCACCATCAGGAATACCTGAGGTGTTAGGAGCTTCATTGGATCTAGGTGGAGTTACATGAAATTCCCCTCCTACATGAGTGTCTTCACTGAAAGTCTGCCTAAGCGGACTAGGAGTTGAAAGCCTTGAAAAAGAAGGTAAATCCACATCAGGTGTTGACTGAACAACAGGTGTATCAACTGAGATGGTCTGTTCATTGGGCTCATTAGGCTCAGGTGTAGGTGTCACTGGTCTAGGTGATGGTGGTAATGGTTCATCAGCAGCAACAGATGCAGATGCATCAGCAGCAACTGAAGGCCCTTCATCAGCAGCATTAGATGCACTTGTATCAGCTGCATTGGGTGATGGTGGGACACTGACATTATCAGCAGGATCAGGGTTGTCATCAGGATTGACATTGTTTAACATGGTGGGTAATAAAGGCAAATGTTGGCCTGTAAAATTCATCTTCATCAGAGCAAACATTTTGGGAGTCAATCGATTCACTATCTTAGGGGATGTGTTAATGGTCTGTACACCTAAGATAATTTGGAGAAACCTAGGGTACATCAAAAATCTATTTTTACCATTAGTGATATTCTCAATCATTCCCTCAAAGATATATTTTGCCCAATTAAAAGTCCTACCCTGAGATAAACAAACAAGACCAGACGCAATAGGACTTGGACATTGATCCCAACCACCTGTCTTAACACTCATACACTGGAGTAAAGTATGAATCAGAAATCTCCATTGAGGAGACAACTTACTTTTCAAGAAAGTACAACTACCAGTGACAGGATAACCTATAGCAGCCATACCATCAGTAATATCTTGCCTTGAAAGATCATATTCCCCATGCTCTTCAGGAAATTGAAGCTGAACCCGAATCAACTCCTCAGTAATAATCACCTCTTGCTTATCAATGGTAGCAACAATCTCATCCTCCCTTCCCACAAGGTGTTTAACCTTTGCTGTTGCCCAGAACTGCTTAATCAACGAATCATACACCGTAACTGGACAATAGGTGAGTGCATAACAAATGGAAGACCCACGAAGAAACGCTAGCACTTGATCATAATCAACACTTTTCGAAGATGACTCTAAATATGCAACCTTGTTATGATCATCCTTGTAGCGAAGTGTTGACATTGTGTTGGATAACTGGTCTAGGGTTCGAGATGAGAAAATTAGGGTTTAATAGAATTTTGAGAAATTGAAATGAGTGTAGTGCAATTTTAGGTTGGGTTTCTAAATATATCACTTTTAAATCGCTGCAATACTCCGCACGTAACATTGACCAATCGACTTAAGAAGGTTTGACCAATCGGCAGCAACACTTGGTCAATCGGCAGCAATAAGATGTTTGACCAATCGGCAGCAATGAGTTGGTTTGACCACAGTCAACCTTCCGAACTTAGTCATTAAGAATAACTTACCCGAATTAATTCACAATACCAACCACCAATAAATTCGCACTAATCTCCATATCATTATATAACCCTCAAATCACATAACTTTATCATCACAAATCAAACCAAAAATCTTCAAAATCATGAGTTCATCTAAACATCCAATTATAGAAATCTCATCAGATTCTTCCTCATCCAGTGACTCAGGGTGGAACAACTACTTTCCCAAAACAGCATCATCCTCTCAAAACAAAGGTAAGGCCAAGGTTGAGGAAGATTCATATTCAACTGATCCTTTACCATCTACTCCTTCGTCATTTGAATATTTTAGCTCTGATGATGAAGAATCATCAGAGCTGAAGTCCTTTACTTATTGTCAGGGTGAATGGGAGACATATCCTCCCAATTTTCCCCTTACAGATGACCACAGAGAACAGATGAAGAGAACAGTGGCTCTGCTTACTGAAGAGATGGAGAGAACAACTGCAGCCTTCTATAAAGTACCGGTACCAAAAGGCAAGGCTAATCTTCAAGAAGGCTCTAGCCGTGAAAAACCTAACCCTCGAAGTCGAGACAATCGACAACGTGAAGGCCAAGATCCAAGACAAAGAAAGAATCCCATCAGACCAACTCCCAAGCCAAGCCAGTCAAATCCACCAACAAGTCACACAACCCCTCAGCCAAGTCAAGCAACTCTAAGGTTACGCCCTAGAACACATCAAAGGCAAACTACCTCAAGCTCTTCAACTCCAGCCCCTGAACCAAGACAGCCACTTCCAGTGGTATTGGCACTTCCAGTCCCCCATGTTTATGAAGAGATCTGTCGCCAGAGAGGAAGGAGGTTCATGCCTGATAATATGGGTAAGGGTAAAGGGAAGATGGAATAGGTGGTAGGGTTTAGGTAGATTGATGTTAGAAGGTTGGTATGATGTTTTGAATGATGTTGATAAGTAGCTTTTGAACCTTGTAACTGAATGTTCTTATCTTTTTCATGATGAATGAAAATCACTGTCTTTAGTTTTAAATTCCAACCATTGAGATATGGAGAGCTGCAAAACAAAGTTAACTAACAAAAGACACTGAAAAACCTGCAAAACAAAATTAGAGAAACACAAAGCATAAACATGAATGAAAAAGAAGACAAAAATACAAGCATTAGCCTCCCCTTAGGCTAATGCCACCCTTCAAACCAGCAAACACAATTACAACAACATGATTAACCAAACAGGACAATTACCAAGGATACCATGGAGAATAAGCCATTCCCCCTCCAAAGATTTGATTAGAATAGGCATGCCTGAAATTCCTTTGAAAATATGAAGAGGTACCAGCAGGAATGGTTCCCTGAATATCAGCAGGAACAGAGGTACCAGCAGGAACAGGTCTATCAGCAGGAAAGGGAGCCCTATAAAAGTTCATTCCTGCTGCTTGTGGAACATATGGTGGTATTTGTTTAACATTTTTCCACAATGATCTGGTCTGTTGTTGCCCACCATTCATTCTTTTCTCATGATAATCACAATCTTTAATGAGGTGATATTGACTACCACACACAAAACATGTCTTCTTCCTAACAGCCTTGTTCTTACTATTACTTTTATTAAGATAGACAACATTATCACTAGTGGAACTAGAAACACATTTGTTTTTAACAGAATTAATAGAGCTGTTGTCTGAAAAGGCTGATTTAGAAGCAGATTTATCATTAGTTGTACTTAAGGACTTATGATTTTTGGGTGTGGAAGACTCTTCACTTGACTCACATGAAACAAAGTCTTTAGACTCTGCTTCTGAAGATTTGTTACTTGAGGAACATGAGACACAATCATTAGGTTCAGGTAAGTCTCTGGTCTTTTTACCATAAACCATTTGTGACTCATCTGAGTCAATGTCAGAGAGAGAGTGGACAGGGGTAGGCATAAAAACTCCTCTTATAGGTGGAGGAACAGCATTCATTCCACCTTCTTTGACAAACTTAACAGGAATTTTATAGTCTATAGGTTCAGGGTTAAAAACACTATACTCATTAGGGTCATAAACTTGATCTTCCCCTATGTAGTCACCAAACCCTAAACCTCGTTTAGTTCTTACAGACATAGAGCTATCAACTAACTTATTTAGGTTTTTAGATGAATTTTTCCATTTATCAAACCTAGCCAAGGTATTGTCTAGCTTAGTCTGCACATCCTGTTTTTCTAACACCATCTTAGCTTTTTGAGACTTAGAATGTTTAAGCTCATTAGTGGTGTTTTTCAAGTCCCTCTCTAAAACCCTTATCTTTTCCTCATAAGCTAACTGATTCTTTTGAAACCAAACCTTTTGTTTTTCTAAGGTTTTAACTGCCTTATCATAAGCTTGTACCTTAACAAAGTATTCATTATACTTAGACTTAATGTCATCATATTCTTTATTAAGAGTTGAGTATAATTCTTGACAAGCAGGGTTACATTTTTGAACCTGTGATGGGAATCCCATTAGAGCATATTCTTTCAGATTTTCTTTTGCTTGATAGGATTCATCCTTTTCAGTCAGCTTTTCCATAGACTTATTATGGAACAAACTCCTAATCTTCATTGCACACATTTCAAATCTATCACCTGATAGCGACATTGTGAAAAGATTCAAGAGAGACAATTCAACAATGTTTCCTTCTTTATCAGAGATCCTTACCAGGCTCTGATACCACTTGTAGGATCGAGTACTTCGAGCTTGATTGAGCTTGGTTAAACAAGAACCTCTGTATGGAATACAAGTGTTTATGCGGAAACTAAACAACAAGTATAATAAAGAAGAAAGCTATAAACGACAATGATCCTCTATGGATCAGACTATGAACTAAGAATTGTGTTATTGAATATTGTGTTCGTCAAAAGTATATTAAACATATGGACGGGATGTTTCTTTTATAACAATAAGAAACCCTAACCCTAACCCGTCTTACAAGAAAACGTGTGAAGAGATAAAGAACAATCTCTTCTAAAAATAAATCTAACAAACTTTCTAAACCTACGGATAACAAATAATAACTATCCGCAGCAATAAACCCTATCCGCAGAAACAAAACAATACTATCGGCAAGAACCAACCGCAGCAGCAATGCAACACTATCGGCAGGAACCATCTTCACTATCGGCAGCAATGAGAAATTCCTTATTTCTCATGAATCCCAACAATCCTCCCATCACTGAGAAACCCTTATTTCCCAGAGATCCTAACTGGAAATAATTCTATTATAACTACTCTCAGTATTGCAAAATTCATCTCTGAGTCGAACATAGGTGGTCAGGCTATGTCCCACTATCCCGGGTCGAATATAGATGACCAGTCTATATTCCATCGAGGTTCAATGAATTTTGAAATACCCAGCTCAGTTATACTAATACTATGTCCTTCACATTTAAAGGACGTTTTGAAAGACTAAGGCAAGTGAACAAACTCGAGGTCGGATGATGAGATTACTTAAGGAAAAGGCGTGACGCTGCGATGTGTACGATATGTAAGCATACTTATGTGGAAGACAATTATAGTAATCAACGAGAACAAGTGAGTATAATTTATTCGATAGTAAGACACATTTCTCATCAAATATGCCAGCAACAAACCACAAATGAGGCATCAGCTTGGCAGGCAGGCACGTGGCGGTCATAGGATTAAGTTTTCGTAAAAGTAGTTATAGTCTAGGTTTTAAAATCACCCAGTTCTCTATAACCAAGGCTCTGATACCAATCTGTAACACCCCTAAAAATGGATTGCAGCGGAAGGTAATATCGCCGGGGTGCTACTCAATTGGTATCATAACACAAATACAAATAACGGTTTTTACCTCATTCATTTAGAATAAAATTGTTTAACAAAAGTACTAAATTTACATTGTTAAATTCTTGTGCGGAAATTGGCCCATAAAAATAAGTAAAACGGTCCCCAAATGAATATCAGAGTGTCTTGTTCCTATAACCATGCATGCCATGCCAAAAGCCGCCAAATGTGAGCTATCACTTTAGAGAACCTGAAAGTACATGCTAAAAAGGGTTAAAACAATGGTTGGTAAGTTCATAGAGTTTGTTTTAAATAAGTTGAAAAGCTTTTTAGAGTAAGTTCCCACAGCAAAGGCATTGTAAAATCCACTCAGTTGCAAATCCTGCCCATACAAAACTTACAACCTGTGTGTTCACAACCCACTGCTAAAATATAGTATGAGTAAGGCATGTGTATATACGATATGCATACACTTAATGTAAAGTATAACAACCAACTGAACCTCATGACAATAATAAACAAGAATATTGCATAGCTGGATTATATTCACCCAGGGCCAAGAGTTGTGGGGCCAAGGGTGGGGGCGTCAACCCGATAGTACTATCAGTACCTCTCCGTCGGCTCCATCCAGGAGTTAAACAGTGGTTAAAGAATATAGCGTATAGAATAGTTTTCACACATTAAGGCACGTATCGTAACAAAGCTACACATCATGTTTAAGAGTATAAAAGTATAGTGTAGCATATGAGTAAAATTGTCTTGAGTAAGAGAGAAAGCAAGTAGTTTAAGCATGTATCTCCCCCAAAGAGTTTAAAACAAGTATAAAAAGAGTAAGAGTGGGGCTATGAGTCACCTGATGCACTAGCAAATAATGACAGTAATGGATATGCTGAGATGAGGCTCGGTCTCTAACCGCAACCTAATATGATTAATATGTTCTAATGTAAGTTATGGAATGATGCTACGCATGCAAATACTTATGTTATCGATACCACTCGTGAATTTTGAAAATAACGTTTATCGTCGAAAAATATATTTTTGACGTCTTGTTAAGTTATAAAACACTTTCCATGTAAATACGTAGCAACGATACTCCACGATCCTCGTTTGGTGTTCTATCGGTAAATATAGAGTTTTCGTCGTAAAAATAGCATTTTTCATTACTTGAAAATACGACCAAATCTCGCAAAATTAGTCGCGAAATAGTGTACGTTAAGTGTTAGGAAATAAGCTCGACGTTTTTGAAAACCTTGTAACGATATCTTGAATTCATAATTTAGTCATTTTGATCATACGCGTCCCGATCAATAAGAAAACGGCTCTCAATATAGTGTATTGCAAAAACAGTTTTTAGACTTAGAATTATTTTCTACTAAAAGCTGATGGAAATTGTTTATGTTTCGTTGGTTTTCAAAAGCTTGTATCTCGGTCGTTATAAGCTCGTTTTCTATGTTCTTTATATCCACGGTTTCGTATTAATATGAACTAACATATTTTTAGTAGTTTGGCTCCTCTAGATCACGTCTAACGCCTCGTTTTAACCGTTGAATCTCGGTAAACAGCATGTTAAATTTTCACAAATGGGTTTTTCGTCGTCAAACTTAGAAAAATCATATCTTTCTCGTCGTAAGTCGGTTTTTACTCATTCCAACGCCCACGGTTTGGTTTTTGAAATTATTTTCTAAATATTTAAGCCAAAATGACTCAAGGTTTTCTGAGCTTTCCAGATTTCACGATTTTGGACAGAACCTTGTCTATTGTTGTTAAAAACCACTTTTTCTAGTTCAAGGCTTGTTCAAAACACTTCCAATCAACACCACAACTAGTCTAATCCTACCATACACCTTCCTAGGGTGTCATGGGTTCCTAATATTCACCAAAAATGGTGGATCTCATGAGATTACAAGTAAGAAGCTTTAGATCTATTTTCAGAAAGAAAATATGTGTTAAGTGGTATGTATAACATATGTATATTACATGACTTGTTATTAGAACAACAAATTAGATCAAATGAAGATATAAAAGATTGAAAAATTTTATGAGACACTTACTTGAAGCTTACTTAAGGTTTTGATGATTTTTGAAGCAAATACTTAAGTTACTTTGAGGTTTTTATTGCAAAACCTTAACTAGTAACGGGACTTGATTAATATTTGATCTTGAAAAATTATGGATTCTTGCTTGTTCTTTGTGTATGGCCGAACCAAAAGGAAGAATAAAAAGATGAAAGAGTTTTGCTATCTTGCTAGTTTATTAGTGTTATGTATGTGTAAAATAATTAAACCTTGAAACATATATTCTTGATGTATTAATGATAGTCCAAGCAATCAAGTGTTTTGAGAACTTAGGAAGCTAGGGGGCCGGCATGTGGAAGAAAAAGAATAGAGTTGGCTAATTAAAGATCTTGTCCCCCCTCAAATAAGCATGTGTTAGTTGTTTTAAGTATACATTAGGTGTTACCGGGTACCGAGTTAGGTAGAAATAAATCTTGACGAGATAAAATAAAATATGACAAAGTTGTAAAAATTGTAAAATCATATTCCTTGGGAGAATCGGGTGTTCAAATAGTTGTCGTGTTGAGATATCGCAAATCGACGTAGTTATGAGCATTTGACAGAAAATATAGCAACCGATTTAAAAACACCGGGTAAAGTAATAATACAATTTTTATATCATTATAATGAGCGTGAAAATATATTATGATCGCAGTCGGGAGCATCGGGTATAATGTTGGTAGTAATGACTGAGTGGTAACGTTTATTAAATAGTTAAACATACGCAAATAGAAATTATACAAACTCGTGCATGACCTAATATGCAGATGATGTTTCATGAATTCGCTGCTAAACCCTAACGGTTACGCGAATTTGAATACCCGTAAACCTAGTTTACGAGATGATGAATGATGACTATGAATAGTGATTTTTCTCCCGGAATGAATAGTGTTTCATAAATAGTAAAATTTTTGAAAACATCTCAAAGTTGCAAACTAACTTTAAAAATGATGAATAGTAAATGATGAATTATAACCCGTGAATAGTAAAACCCCGAAAATGGGAATTGTCACACACTTGTAATCTCTCTTTTGTAAAGTTCTCTAAGTAATACAAAGCATTTTACATATTCCGCTTGCTCCATCTTTGAAGCTTTCTTTAGTTGCATACATCGTTGAGTATTCGAGAAAGGCTGAACTTAGTCGAGACTAAGTGCCAAACGAAAGACCTTGTAGAGACATGTCAGTGACACTAAGCTTCAGATCACATCACACACTAGTTATACCAACTAATGGATCATAAGAATTAGTCTTCATCCTTGTTCTCCATAAGAATTAATCACATTCAGCCCCAGGTCTCACAAACATAACAAAGCACTTCATCCACTAGTGAACCACAAGAATCAGTATCCATTCTTGTCATCTTCAACATTCAAGAAACCCAAAAGTATATCCATAGTACAACAAACTCCCAGAACACCATAATCCATGCCATTGAGTGCATTGCTCAAAAAGCCCTTAGTCCAACACTCATACCAAATCAAATGCACGGTGAATCAACTTAACCATACTTTATCACCTATAGGATTATGACGTGTCGTTTTATGTACAAGTTTTAAAAATTTATAAACACGATTTATCCTATTCTCTAATCAACACCTACGAGCAAGTATACTCGTCCGTGGTAGTAAAGGTGGGTAAGTCGAGATCGTCCTAAGGGAATTGAGGTTTGTACTTAGTAAAATAAGTTTTAACAAAAAGGGTTGTCAAGCCAATTTGGTACAAATTCTAAAGCAAGTAAAATTCAATCAAGTAAAAGCATATACTTGTGTGTAATTTCTTAACGAATTGTATAGAGTAATCTAACAAGTTTGGTGTAACTTGTAGTCTACCAAGTTGGGTGTAACTTGTAGTGATGCACAACTTAATATGAAAGACTCACAATCGATGGATTATCTTTTGAAAATCATTTCTAAGAACTCAATCGTATGGTAAACTCCTTTCGGCCCTTTTTCACCATAACCATAATTCTATTAAACTCATGGTTGTTTTGAAAAGAAATTCTTGTTTTATGAATTCTTACGAATCCTTTCGGCCTTTTTATCCATGATGAAATCATCTCAAATCTGTTTTAATAAGTTAACATGATGCTTGTCACACACCATATCCCATACTAATTCGTGCACTAACGTTTTGGAATAAAAACCATAAAGAAAATCCTTTCTGTCCTTCTTGATTCTTTAAAGTTGTTTTTACCAACAAATTAAGCAAGATTAGATTGTACTTCAACAAACTCATAAAACAAGATATGTTTTCATACATCACTTATGACATAAGAATACTCTACCAATTGTTACATCATACACACAAGTATACCAAAAATCACTCCATAGCAAATATCATCAAACACAAGTAACAAAACATTCTTTCATTCAACTTAAAGTAAAAGTAGTTCATAATAACTTTAAAACAAGAAATACCAAGTTTCGAAATTACAAGAACTAAAATTGTGGAACTATAGCAACTACAGTCCTCTAATCGCCTATGATCACACGTAAACAACGCCACACTCGAACACAACTCTTGAGACTCTAACTCAAGGTTCCCTAGACGTTTTCATAGCAATTACAAGCTTTCGGGCAATGATAATAAGTCTAGTAAGAACTTGGTGTAAGCCTTACTAGGTTTTGGGGTGTCACACTTGTAAAACAACCTTAGATCTCTTTAAATAAGTGTAAGAACACTTACTCCTTAAGCAAAAACGTCCCTCTACAGTAAATAACCAAGAAATGATAAGCCACTATGATTATGGGGCTTAAATTCGTCATTAAATGTGATTTTTTAACTTCAGCTTCCTCCAACCGATCGGTATTCTCGGTAAAATCTTCACTTCCCCATCCGAATCGGATGCGGGTACCATCCGATCGGATGGGATCTTCTATCTTGAAATTTTTATTTTTTCTTTCTTTTCTTTCTTTTCTCGTCGCGTGCTTGATCCTTTGTTGTACCACTAATTCCTTCCATAGAACCTGATCTTTTCTAGATATTTGAACATAGGAATCTTGACATTATCAAATCCTTGAGTTCTCGTGTGGTTTTTCTCTTGTTTTCATCTCGGGAATCCTCCAATGTGCACAATTACTTCAATTCTTCATCTTTTTACCACTTTTTCCTGTACTTGGCTATATTTACTTGCACGTTCACTTTTTTCATGATTTAGTATTAAATACATACAAATATAACCAAATATGATGCACAAAACTAACGATAACGCGCCTAAAAACATGTTAGATTTGTGCGTTATCAAATCCCCCACACTTGAATTTTGCTCGCTCTCGAGCAAGTCTAGCCTTTAGAAAATCCAATATCAAAGGTATATTTATCATGATTCTAAAAATCCAACAACCATCCCAATGGAACAATTGTTATTTTAACTTTTAAATGCGAAAAATTCCTTGAAACATAAACAAATTAATTTGAGCTTGATAACATAACTAAGCACCTCACAATGGAATTTTAAATTCACTCAACAATCGAAAGGTAATTTTTTTCAGTGATTGCTCAATTGCTCAGTCATGATTAATGTCTCTTACCATAAGCTTGTACAAGTATCAAAACAACCAAAATAAAACATCAAAGAGGTCTTTTAGTCGGGTTTAAGGTTAAGGGTTATAGTTACCAGGCTAATGCGCAAATATTTCATACAAGAACATAATAGCTCGCTAACAACGAATTCTCGACTAGCTAAGCAACGGATGGTCACTAGATTGTACCTTGGTTCGCTAACGACGTTACTTACATAACGGATGGTCACCAAAACACTCACTAGCTCGCTAGCAACGTTTTTCAACTATTCAAACACTCGGATGGTCACTACAACATCCATGCACTACATATCTAAACAAAGCCATCACTTAATCCGGATGCTCGAAAGCTAACAACGAATAAAGTAATTTGGTAAAGGTAGGAATAAGACATGGGAATTATTTATGATCGGTTTCTACAAAATGAAAAATAAATAAGAATCAAGTCCAAATTCCATTCCCAACTCTTTGTACCTTAAATGATCACTTCACCAAACTTCTTCGATTATTATTTCGAATCTCATACTAACTCTTTTCTCCATTATTCTCATATACTCATACATACATACATACATAGCTCATTGGCTATTCACTTTTCTTTCTTTCTCATTTTTTTCACTACTTTCTCCTCGTCACCCCCGCACTTTGGACGAGCACACGCTACAAAAAATACGAATAAGAGTAGCGACCTCCTTCTTCATTGAAACAACACATACACATAACAAGGTGTGGTCAACTCATAATCATCAAAAACTAAATAGTTTTGAACTTGATTCGAGTAAGGCAAAGGTGAAAGGTGTAAAATCATTTTGTATTTTTCTGGGTTTAATCAAAAATGAAAAGATAGGCTCAAAAGGTATAACTAGGGGTATCTAGCGTAAAAGATTAATGCTAAAAAATGGGTTCCAATTACTAGGATAACTAACCGATGTGGTTAGCAAAAATATTTTTGTAAACGGATGGCCATTTGGTGTAAATCCTAATTTGCCTCTTATCATTTGAATACATTTTATTACTCGAAAGTAATTTTAATTGTAATGCATAACATGTACAAGTTCTAGAATCAACATAATCACCGACACACTGATAACGAAATATAAAGCATAAGAAATGCTCTATACAAAAAAGCTTAAATCCTTACAATTTAAGGTGGGTTATAACATGTACTAGTAACTGTTATCGATTCCAAACATGAAATAGCTCTCATAACATGATTAAATTCCATTTTTTTTTTCAAATAGCCTCATTTTAACCATTGACTCAATCTGTATATGATATAATAAAACACTAGAACATTAAGGGCGAACTAATCTCTAGTTACTTGATTTTCCAAAATCTACTAAACCTAAAAACTAAAAATTAAACCAATTTTTCCTATTTTCTTCCCTCCCCCACACTTAAGTTTTGCATTGTCCTCAATGTAAATAAAAATAAACTTCAAAGTAAAGGAAATGGGAAAAATTTAGTTAAAAAGGTACTACCAGGGAAAAATAACGCATAAGCATATTCGATCACACTAAGCACATGAGTTCTTCCAACTCCAAACATTGATCAACACTAAGCTTCCGGTAATTCTTCCCCTGCACAAAACTGCAAAATATACGCGAAACAAACAAATCAAACAAAACACTAAAACAAGCATAGATTATTCAAAATAAACCATAAGTAATTAAAAACAAACCAAAGAAATCCTAAGAAAGTTAAGTTAAGGAAGTAAAAGTAGAAATTATTCGACCCATCATTGTTTTAAAAACACATAACCATCATAAGCTACGCCAAGTGGTTATTGGCTTCTCAATGGAATGACTGGTTCGCTAAAATGACTCATCTCTTCTCTAGTAAATAGCCTAAGATTCCTAGCTATTCTTGAAATAAAATGTCCTACCCATATATAATTTCTTATTCCATCCACCACGCGTTGGTGCGAATGTTGCAGTATCACCCAAGCTACATTCAAATGCCTCCATGAATGCTTCTCATCTAATGCTTGAAGAACCCATAAATCATCTTCATAAATCAAATCGACACTAGACGTCCTATGTAACAAAGATTGTACTATAACCCTGTGTAGCACCTGCAACAATGGTTTCTTAATAGTCGAAACTTTACTCTCTCCAAATACTAGCTTGTCTTCCGTGATAATCCTTTTCCAATACCCATGTGCGTCAAAGTTATTTTTACTCCTTTCTCCACTCATTATGAAAAACTTGAAATCGTAATTACTTGAATCCTCATAGAATATAAACCTAACAAATTTCCAAACTCGAACAATGTGACTTCATGTTTCTTACCCCCCCTCCCCGTCTGAAATCTAGAAATTTATCGGTTGTAACTACAATATCAGTAACCTCCTTTTTGATCTGCATAGAACATAAAAACTCCAAGCACCATTCCTTGTATATAGATTCTCTTATGCTTAATGCCCTCATCCACATTTTTGAGGTCAATATCTGTTTGTTCCATAGAATCCTAACAAGAAACACATCTTCCAAACCTCATCACAACCAAGTTCTTTCATTGTATTCCAATTCATAACTCTTGGTGAATGAACTACCTATCCCCCAATCTTGAGAAGAATAACATTAAAGGATTTCTGTAACACCCCAACCCGGTAAGGGTAGAAGTATTACGTTATGGTGACATATCAAAGCAAACACAAGCATACATCTCAAGTAATACAAATGAATTTCAAAGGTTACAAAGGAAAATCTGAAGTACAAGGTTACAACTGAAAACAATAATAAATACTAAGTCTAAAAATGTAATCGCTTCTAGTCATCTCTAATCCAGAATAGCTATCAAGGTATAGTCTTCTAAGTCCAAAGTACTCTCCACTCATAACCCAGCTTCCAACTAAAACCTGCCGCAGGAAGAGAAATGTGGCTGAGCTTAAAAAACCCAGTGAACAGATATACAAACAAAGCAATGATAGCGAAACAGATATAAGATAAGGTGCACCGGGGAAATATCATAAGGTATAAACAAAGTGAAAGGATAAAGAGTAGGGTAGGACAGTGATGCGTGGGTTTTGCAACCTTACAACAGGTTTTACCTCTCGAGGGATCTCAAGAGGCTTACAACCCCACCAGGCAGTGTACCTGACCGATGTAGTATAGTGTAGTGGTAAGTACGGGGGATTGATCGTTCTCCATAGGGAATAGTGTCGTTAGGATTGAAAAACTACTCTAATAGGTCTAAGGGTGAGGGAAGATTCTTTTTGTATTTTTATAATTTTTATAAAAGCAAGTAAAATCTCGGGTTTGAAGGAATGGGCGGAATTAGTTGCTAGTCAACTAACCCAAATAACTACAAATGCAAATAAAATAAAATAACTGAAAATGAAAAGGTTGTGAAACTTATATGGAGAGAAATGTGTTTACTTAGATTTCCTTACTCCCTAACTATCTTTTACCGGTTGATTAGTGTGTATTAATTGCGTGGATGACGGGTGTATTCCTTAATACCAATCGTGGGGTGGCGTACGTACTTCCCCAACTCTACAAGCTCCTACTTCACTCCTATGTCGAGCCGGCTAAGAAGCTCCTAACATGGGATCACTAGAATTCGCTCATGCATTAAATACAACCATAAAAACCTCAGTACGCATTGGTTCATGTTTCTTAAGACGTTCAAGCAAGTTACCGTATAGGAAGTTAGCCAGTTTTCTTAAGCCTAACATCAATACACAATCATCCAATACAATTAATAACACACTAATAACCAATAATCAATAGTTAGGTTTCATTAGATCTAAGCAAACACAAGATAAATCTAGCCTAGCATGTTAATTAAAAGACAAGAACAAGATATAATCAAACAACACATAGACATATTGATTGATTAAGTAATTACTTATCTTTAATTAAACATGGGAGATCCAAGGGTATAAAAACCCTTAAAAATGACAGAAATTCGTCTTAGGGTTTCTCCTCACAAAGTTGCACACTATGACAAAAAACTGCAAAACTATATATAGAGTTTAGTGGCTGACGGCGTCACGTTATAGATCTTGACGCCGTCACCTCGCCGTGTCTAGGGTTCCCGGATGGCCTTCTTGATGCCGTCCCTCTTTAGTGCTCCAAAATCCGCTCTGGCTTATCAAAGGTTGACGCCGTCAGAAATGGGCTTGACGCCGTCTCTCTTTAGGTTAAACCGTGATGGCCTTGATCACCTTAAAGGGTGACGCCGTCAGACTTCCTTTGTAAAACTCTCTGGCTTATCATGTGTATTTTTCATATCCACCTCTTTTGCCAAGCCATGACGCCGTCTGGAACAATCCCTGACACCGTCAAAGGTACTTTTCCAGCCGATTTTGAGACTTTTTCGTTTTCTTCACTTTTATGCTCCAAAAACGTCCAAAATGCTTCCTTTTCCAGATTTCTTCTCCAAAGTACCTAAAATGACAAAAGGAACGATTTAGGGCAATATTTGATCAAATAAATACGATTTAGGGCTTAAATGACCCCCTAAAAGCGGTACACTTTTCACTTCATCAAATACCCTTACACTTGAGATTTGCTTGTCCTCAAGCAAATGCGCTTTTATTCTAATCAAAATACAAGTTAGGGGTCATTTAACGCTAATATAAAAGTAATTACAACAAATAGTCGTTCCACTTTAATCATAATAAGCACGGTGATTACAAACTAGCACCTCACAAGTAGTGTTTAGATACTCACATCTCTCAGGTGTCATCAAAATAAATCTCATAAATGAAAATGGATAATATCTCTCACTACCTGTCATAGCAAATAGATTACCATAGGCTTGGGAAAGGATCAAAAACCTTCTCCACTAGGCGTAAGCACCTAAGATAAACTATCAAAGAGGGCTTTTACATGGGTTATAACGTGAGGTGTAGGGATATGATAAACACGGATTTGTTGGATAAGGGATATTTTACTGGTGGCGAGTTAAAGATCTTGATTAATTACATGTACAATATGGCGTTGCTAAGCCAAGACGATACTCGACTTAAGCTAAAAACAAAATAACAAAAAAATAAAATGAACATAAAATGAAACGGGATGGTAGTCCGTATGTTTTTTCTACTTTTCTTTTTCTCATTTTTTTGTATTTTTCTTTTTTTTTTTTCGAATTTTTTTTTGTTTTTTTTTTTTTGTTTTTTTGTTTTGTCATACACTTTTGCCCTACCATCCAAAATAATACATCACAGGGGCGTTGCATTCCCCTTACACTTGAACTTTTACATAACTTTACAAATAACTATTCTAATGACTTGAATTAAGATAATCGAAACACTTGGAGTACTTTTAAAATATTTAGCACATATGGGGGTAATAATGTTGTCCTTCCCCATTACTCCATTACACTAGTACTTTACCCATGAGTCCCAATCGTCCCAAAACAATATGTACAAGGATATGACTCGACTTAGCAACCATGTAATCAATTAGATAATTAACTAAGGGTTTAAACAAATGTTGTCACAATAATGCACTAAAAATGAGTGCATATAAGGTAGGCTAAGGCGATTTGGGTGTACATTTAAGTGGGGTGTAAACAAATTCTTCCTTTAAGTAAAATGCTTAAAGGTCGAAACGAAAAGATAGGCTCTGAGGGGTGTACTAGGGGTATCGTGTACTAAAAATGAGTACAACGCAAAGGGTGTGGGAGAATTACTTGACCAATGTAGCCAATGTAATTATAACAAAAACACAGGTGTAAAACAATGGGTTAATCCTAATGCCTCTTATCATGTAGTAAATCTAACTACACGAATGTAGTCTCACTTGTGGCCTCGGAATGGTCCTAACGCAAGTTCTAGAATCTAAGTGCTACCGGTACACACATCATAGCATAAATGCTTTTCCTACCAATTCTAGGGGCGAACCTCACATATTTGGGGGTGGAAAATTTTTTTTAGTGGTACGGTTTTTGTGCTAGTCATATAACTCCTATCCATGAGACGCTCATTAAGATCAAAGTTTCACTCCTATATGTTGTAAAAAATTTTAAATTTGGCACTAAAATTGCCTTAACAGGTATTTCTCTCAGTTTTATTACACATCTACCATTAAACAAACAAAAATCAAGCGTAATTGCATTCTCTAAAGTATCGTACTTTACCCCCCTTACACTTAAGATGAACATTGTCCCCAATGTTCAAATAACAAGATGTAAAAGTAATAAGGTAAAAGAATGAAATCAAATACTCCCCTGATTCGTTCGGTGGATAATGTTGCAACATGGTTAGATCTTCTTCCAAGAGAATGTAGAAGCTCCAAGACTAATGCATCACCAAAAGCTTGATTCCACATACATTTCCTTGTCCAAAATAACCTGTTAAACCTGAGAAAACAAACACGAAAACCTGCATAACATCGGCGGGATAAATTCTATATAAGGATATAATGCTTGTGGAATGATAATTTTGCAGATTCCTGGAGATTATAAGTTAGAGATTTAATAAAAACTTTTTATGAAAACAAAACTTTCAAAAATTTCAGAAAATTAAAACCTGACGCCATCAGGTTGTAATGCCTGACGCCGTCAGAAATGATCTGACAGAATTCTCATGTTACGTTTCCGGAAAATTTCTGGAAAAACCTATACCTTACTTCCTGGAATTCCTACAAAACATCATTACGAATCGATACAAGCATTTGACTCAAACAATTACTAATATGTATGTTAATTTAATATTATTATGATTCATGTTCATTTGTGTTCTAATAAACCGATTTGGATTTCCCTTACACTTATCTTTTGCAAAATACCTTTATATGTAGTTAAGACGAAGTTAAAAACAAGATAAAGCATTTTCACAATTTAGTTTTGAACATGAATCAATAATACTAAAAATTAAACATACATACGGAAGCAAATAAAATCAAACAAACAAATAAATAAACAAACAAACAAATAAAGCTTGGGTTGCCTCCCAAGAAGCGCTTTTCTTTATTGACGAGTCTTGTAGCTAGACTCAAAGTCCTTATACCATATGTAAGTGAGCTCGTCATCGAGGACGTCTTTAGGGTTAAGCTTGGATTGAAGTTTCCTATTGGTCCGCTTAGTACAATATATCTTTTCAAACTTCTCTCCATCCGGGTCACACAATGTCATCCTAATACGCCATGACCCATCTCCATCTTTGGGTGTGTAGGATCGAGTACTTCGAGCTTGATTGAGCTTGGTAAAACAAGAACCTATGTATGGAATACAAGTGTTTATGCGGAAACTAAACAGCAAGTATAATAAAGAAGAAAACTCTAGACGACAATGATCCTCTATGGATCAAACTATGAACTAAGAATTGTTTATTGAATATTGAAAACGTTAAAGGTTAAAGGTACATTAATCTCATGGACGGGATGTTTCTTTTATAATGATAAGAAACCCTAACCCTAACCCGTCTTACAAGAAAACGTGTGAAGAGATAAAGATCAATCTCTTCTAAAAATAAATCTAACAACCATACTAAACATACGGATAACAAACAATAATATCCGCAGCAACAAGTACTATCGGCAGAAACAAAATAACACTATCGGCAGGAACCAACCACAGCAGCAATGCAAGACTATCGGCAGGAACCAGCTTCACTGTCGGCAGCAATGAGAAATTCCTTATTTCTCATGAATCCCAACAATCCTCCCATCACTGAGAAACCCTTATTTCCCAGAGATCCTAACAATCCTCCCCTAATCTTGAGGTTGACTAGGTTAACCTGCAAGATTCCAATGTGATAGAGCTTTGAACTTCTCAGGCTTGAGGACTGCGACTTAGCAGCAGCAATAAGTAGTAACCAGCAGCAACATCCATAACTTGCAAGATTCCAACCTCTATAGCATCCAGCAGCAACCTCAATAGTTCAGCAGGAATAAGAAATCTTCTTCAAAACATGTATACTGGTCACCATGACATTCAATTGAACTTGGCTGCTACTAATGACAATATGTACATCAAATCAGTTAAGTTTCATACTATTCTCATCACATCCAGGTGTGTTAACTCCTGTGAGAGGTGAATCATTGAAAATTAATGGATTTGATGTCTCTTTACCAATAGCCATCACTACTGGAGTAGCCAATGTTTAGGTGTGTTAGACCATGGTACATTGATAACCATCTGATTTATTAGCAAATCAGCAACTATTAACGGATTTGACTTGTCTTTACCTGTAGCCGTTTGCTCAGGACTAGTCAATGCTTTGGTTATATCAAACCTTGGTGAATTGAATACCAAATATGGATACCAAGTGTCTTTACCACAAACCATACTTTTGTGGACTAGCCAATTCTTTGGATCCCATAAAGGGTGACATCCATGGTGAATTGAGAACCATTTTCAACTCTCAGAACTGAATCATGGGTGAGTTGAAGTACCCTATAGCTTTGAGCAAGCTATTACAGCTATCAACGGATTTGATTATCACACCAGAGCCGTACCCTCATGGTGAGTCAACTCTTTCTTGTCTGCAAGACATGGTGAGTTGAGCACCATTTATTGTGCAGGTGTAAACACCAACACTGTACCTGCAAGGTGTTGCTCAAAACCAACTTATTAGCACACAAAATATAAGTTTTTTTTTTTTTTTTTTTTTTTTTTTTTTTTTTTTTTTTTTAACTAAGAAAAAGAAAACAGAAACACATCAAAAGAAAAGAAAGAAAATAAGAAAAGAAACCAAAAGAAAGAAAGAAAGATATACAACAACAACAACAAGAACAATCCTCCCCTTAAGCTTCAATCCTCCCCTTAAGCTGCAATCCTCCCCTTAAGCTGATGAACCTTTAGCTGCTAGTTGATCTTTAATGAATTTAACCAATTGTTCAGCTGTAGTTAAATCATTTCCAATTGTGTGCTTGGGAACTCTGACCTTCTGTGTCAACATTCTCTTTAAAAGTCCCTCAGATAATGGATAAATGACATCCACAAACATAGTCAGGAACTTGCCAGAGATGAGTTCTACAACATGAACATTGGAAGATGGATATAATCTCCAAGAGAATACTCTCCAGGTAGATTGATTTCCCCATACCAATTTAGCCTTGTCTCCATCCAATGCATTCATCAAGACCTGTAAGTCTCCCCAAAGCAGTAGGCCTATCCCAGTAGGGGTATGAGATTGATAGTGATTATCCACTATCTTATAAAGATTCTCCAAATCTTTTCTTTCAACCTTATTCAGGATCTCCCTCAGAAATGTAAAGAATTTGACTGTCCCATCAAGAGAAAACCAAACATTGACATCACCTTCAGAAGTAGACCTAATCTCCCAATGAGCAATATGACCCCAAGAATGAATAGAATCACCCTCGGAATCACTTTCAGAATCAACCCTAATCAAATCATGATCATCTACTTCAGAAACATCCACATAAGAAGAGTGGAAAGAGTGACTCTTCTGCCTTGTTCTTAGACCATATTACAGGATAGGAACAGATAAAGATGACTCAGCAGAAACAGAGACATGAGCAGCAGAAATATCATCTGAAACAAGACCTTCTTGTGATGCTTTAGATGCATCTACATTAGGACTTGGTGAAATGAATGTGGCATCCTGAGAACCTTCAGCAGGAATAAAAGAAGATGCACCAGACAATGACTCTCCAGACTTCATTTTCTTTGCAACATCAGACTCTAAAGATGAAGATGCTCTTTTCCTGCTTTGTGGAATATCAGTCTGTACTAAAGAGTTGATCTTTGCATAGGTATCAAGGAACAACTTTTGAATTGCAGCATCAGTCCAACCTTTGAAGTAACTGATCTTGTAGTTAGCTTCATTCTTCAGATACACCTTCATAAAATTGATATTATCTCTGTTTGTAGGCATTTTAAATCCTGACTTTTGTCTTTCACTGATCCTGTGCATCAATTCATTCCAAGTGGATGCTCTTTGTTTCTTTAAGATAAATGCCTTAAGCTTATCTGACCTTTCATCTAAATCCAACTCTGAATCTTGAAGAACCATAAACCCATGAGCTCTAATAATCATGTCAGTAGCCAATAAGTATTCAACTTGCTCACTGAACTCTTCTGAAGTAGGATCTTCTGAACTTGGGTTATTCATAATCCCAGCAATATTCCTCTCATCAACAGACAATTTCCTTGCAAGCTCCTCATCTTGAGCAACCTGAGCTAGTCTAGCTTGTTCAGCAGCAATGTCCTGTGCTTGGATCTGTCTAGCTATCTCATCATCATTTTGAGTAACTTCAGAAGGAATAGTGTTACTTTCAGCAGCAATGAGTGGACTCTCAGTAGTATTACCAGGAACCTTAGATTCAGAAGAGATACTATCAACCTCAGCAGGAACAGCAGAGACATCAGCAGCAATGGTCCTTGTTTCAGTGAAGACCTGAGGTTGAGTAGTGATAGTGTGCTCAGAAGTGGTAGGTACTTCAGTATTTGCACCATCAAGAGAAACAGCTGCTAGCACATTAAGCCCATCAAATATCATATCATCCTGATCTTCCTCAGACTCAGAAAGAATAACCCTTCTTTTCTTTTGCAAATGACTAGCCTCCAATATGCTGATCCTTTCATTCAGTTCTTGGACAGTTCTACTAAAAGCTTCATTAGAATCCCTGAGCTCCTTTTCTAAATTCTCCACTTTCTCACTAAAAATCCTTTTTGTCTCTTTAAGTTCTGACTCCAATGCCTCAATTTTCTTCACAGATCTGTCAAGTAACTGGGACATAGAGATGAGATCAACAGCATCCTCAGCTCCACCAGCAGGAATACCTGAGGTATTAGGAGCTTCACTGGATCTGGGTGGAGAAACATTAAATCCTTCCCCTGCATTGGTGTCATAACTAAACGGCTGCCCAGTAGGACGAGGAGATGAAAGCCTTGAAGAAGAAGGTAAGTCCACAGAAGCTGTTGGCTGAACAATGGGTGTTTCAACTGTGATGGTCTGTTCATTGGGCTCATCAGGATCATTAGATTCAGGTGTAGGTGTCACTGGTCTAGGTGATGGTGGTAATGGATCATCAGCAGCAACTGATGCAGATGCATCAGCAGCAACTGAAGTCCCTTCACCAGCAGCATTGGATGCATTTGCATCAGCTGTATTGGGTGAGGGTGGAATACTGACAGGATCAGCAGGATCAGGGTTGTCAGCAGGATTGGCATTTTGTAACATGGCAGGTAATAAAGGCAAATGTTGGCCTACAAAATTCATCTTCATCAGGGCAAACATTTTAGGAGTCAATCGATTAACTATCTTGGGGGATGTGTTAATGGTCTGTACACCTAAGATCATCTGAAGAAACCTAGGGTACATCAAAAATCTATTTTTATCATTAGTGATATTCTCAATCATTCCCTCAAAGATATATTTTGCCCAATTAAATATCCTACCCTGAGATAGACACACAAGACCAGACGCAATAGGACTTGGACATTGATCCCAACCACCTGTCTTAACACTCATGCACTGTAGTAAAGTATGAATTAGAAATCTCCATTGAGGAGACAACTTATTTTTCAAGAAAGTACAACTACCAGTGACAGGATAACCTATAGCAGCCATACCATTAGTAATATCTTGTCTTGAAAGATCATATTCTCCATGCTCGGCAGGAAAGTGAAGCTGAACACGAATCAACTCCTCCGTAATGATGACCTCATTCTCATCAATTGTGGCAACGATGTCGTCCTCCCTTCCCACAATGTGTCTGACCTTAGCTGTTTCCCAAAACTGCTTAACCAACGAATCATACACCTTCACTGGACAATAAGTGAGTGCAAAGCAAATAGTTGACCCACGAAGAAACGCTAGCACCTCATCATAATCAACACTTTTTGAAGACGATTCCAAGTATGCAACTTTGTTATGATCATCCTTGTAGCGAAGAGTTGACATTGGGTTGGATGAATGATCTAGGGTTCTTCTGAGAAAATTAGGGTTTGATAGGATTTTGAGAAATTGAGATGAGAGAAGTTCAATTTTAGGTTGGGTTGCCAAATATATCACTTTAAATTGCTGCAATTCAGCTCACGTAACATTGACCAATTGACTTAAGAAGGTTTGACCAATCGGCAGCAATATTTGGTCAATCGGCAGCAATAAGATCTTTGACTATTCGGCAGCAATGAGTTGGTTTGACCGCAGTCAACCTTCCGAACTTAGTCATTAAGAACAACTTACCCGAATTAAATTTCAATACCAACCACCAATTAATTTGCACTAATCTCTATATCATTATATAATCCTCAAATCACATTACTTCATTATCACAAACCAAACCAAAAAAATCTTCAAAATCATGAGTTCATCTAAACATCCAGTAATAGAAATCTCATCAGATTCTTCCTCATCCAGTGACTCAGGGTGGACCAACTACTTTCCCAAAACAGCGTCATCCTCTAAAAACAAAGGTAAGGCCAAAGTTGAAGAAGATTCATATTCAACTGATCCATTACCATCTACTCCTTCGTCATTTGAATACTTTAGCTCTGATGATGAAGAATCATCAGAGTTGAAGTCCTTGACTTATTGTCAGGGTGAATGGGAGACATATCCTCCTAATTTTCCCTTAACAGATGAGCACAGAGAATAGATGAAGAGAACAGTGGCTTTGCTTACTGAAGAGATGGAGAGAACAACTGCTGCCTTTTATAAAGTACAAGTACCAAAAGGCAAGGCTAATCTTCAAGAAGGCTCTAGCCGAGAAAAACCAAACCCTCGAAGTCGAGACAATCGACAACGTGAAGGCCAAGATCCAAGACAAAGGAAGAATCCCATCAGACCAACTCCCAAGTCAACCCAGCCAGCTCCACAATCAAGCAACCCTATTCCACAACCAAGACATCCAACTGCAAGGACACGCTCCAGAACACATCAAAGGCCAACTACCTCAAGCGCTTCAACTCCACCCCCTGAACCAAGACAACCACTCCCAGTGGTGTTGGCACTACCAGTCCCCCATGTGTATGAAGAAATCAGTTGCCAGAGAGGAAGGAGGTTCATACCAGATCATATGGGTAAGGGTAAAAGGAAGATGGAATAGGTGGTAGGGTTTAGGTAGATTGATGTATGAAGGTTGGTATGATGTAAGAATGATGATGATAAGTAGCTTTTGTAACCCGTAATCTTTTGTAACCAGTAACTGAATGTGCTTATCTTTCTTATGATGAATGAAAATTATTGTGTTTAGCTTTAAGTCCAAGCATTAAGAAGCTGCAAAACAAAGTTAACTAACAAAAGACACTTAAAAACCTGCAAAACAAAATTAGAGAAACAACAAAGCAAAAAAAATGAGAAACAAGACAAAAATATATGACAAGACAAAAATACAAGCATTAGCCTCCCCTTAGGCTAATGCCACCCTTCAAACCAGCAAACATAATTACAACAACATGATTAACCAAACAGGACAATTACCAAGGATACCATGGAGAATAAGCCATTCCCCCTCCAAAGATGTGATTATTATAGGCAGGTCTGAAATCCCTTTGAATATATGAAGAGGAACCAGCAGAATTGGTTCCCTGAATATCAGCAGAAACAGAGGTACCAGCAGGAATAGGTCTATCAGCAGGAAAGGGACCCCTATAAAAGTTCATTCCTGCTGCTTGTGGAACATATGGTGGTATTTGTTTAACATTTTTCCACAATGATCTGGTCTGTTGTTGCCCACCATTCATTCTTTTCTCATGATAATCACAATCTTTAATTAGATGATATTGACTACCACACACAAAACATGTCTTCTTCCTAACAGCCTTGTTTTTACAACAACTTTTCTTAATATAGACACCATTATCACTAGTGGAACTAGAGACACATTTGTTTTTAAATGAATTAATTGAGCTTTTGTCTGTAAAGGCTGATTTAGAAGCAGATTTATCATTAGTTGAACTTGAGGGCTTCTTGTATTTGGGTGTGGTTGACTTTTCACTTGAGTCACATGAAACAAAGTCTTTAGACTCTGCTTCTGATGACTTGTCACTTGTGGAACAGGAGACAAAGTCATCAGGTTTAGGTAAGTCCTTTGACTTTTTTCCATAGGTCATGTGTGACTCATCTGAGTCAAGGTCAAGGCCTGAATGAATAGGGACAGGCTTAAAGACTCCTCTGATAGGTGGAGGAACAACATTCATTCCTCCTTCTTGCACATACTTAACAGGCATTTGGTAGTCTACAGGTTCAGGGTCAAAGATACTATACTCATTAGGGTCATAGAATTGATTTTCCCCTATCAGATAACCATACCCTAAACCTCTTTTAGTTTTTGTAGACATAGAGCTATCAACTAACTTGTTTTGGTTTTTAGATGAATCTTTCCATTTATCAAACCTAGCCAAGGTATTGTCAAGCTTAGTCTGCAAATCCTGTTTTTCTAGCACCACCTTAGATTTTTGAGATTCACAATATTTAAGTTCATTAGTGGTGTTTTTCAAGTTCCTCTCTAAAACCCTTATCTTTTCCTCATAAGCTAACTGATTATTTTGGTACCAAACTTTTTGTTTTTCTAGAGTTTTAACTGCTTTGTCATAAGCTTGTACCTTAATAAAGTATTCATTATACTTAGATTTCATGTCATCATATTCATTATTAAGTGTTGAGTATAATTCCTGACAAGCAGAATTACATCTTTGTACCTGAGATGGGAATCCCAACAGAGCATATTCATCCAAATTTTCTTCTGCTTCATAAGATTCATCTTTATCAGTCAGCATTTCCATAGACTTATTATGAAACAAACTTCTAATCTTCCTTGCACACATTTCAAATCCATCACCTGATAGCAACATTGTGAAAAGGTTCGAGAGAGACAATTCAACAATGTTTCCTTCTTTATCAGAGATCCTCACCAGGCTCTGATACCACTTGTAGGATCGAGTACTTCGAGCTTGATTGAGCTTGGTAAAACAAGAACCTCTGTATGGAATACAAGTGTTTATGCGGAAACTAAACAGCAAGTATAATAAAGAAGAAAACTCTAGACGACAATGATCCTCTATGGATCAAACTATGAACTAAGAATTGTTTATTGAATATTGAAAACGTTAAAGGTTAAAGGTACATTAATCTCATGGACGGGATGTTTCTTTTATAATGATAAGAAACCCTAACCCTAACCCGTCTTACAAGAAAACGTGTGAAGAGATAAAGATCAATCTCTTCTAAAAATAAATCTAACAACCATACTAAACATACGGATAACAAACAATAATATCCGCAGCAACAAGTACTATCGGCAGAAACAAAATAACACTATCGGCAGGAACCAACCGCAGCAGCAATGCAACACTATCGGCAGGAACCAGCTTCACTGTCGGCAGCAATGAGAAATTCCTTATTTCTCATGAATCCCAACAATCCTCCCATCACTGAGAAACCCTTATTTCCCAGAGATCCTAACAGGGTGGTTTGTCACATTCCCATTATGATCATCGTCCTCACAAGTCCACTTATTCATCCCTAGGTTAATTGGCAAAACTCCTAGGAAATCAATCATCTTCCTAAAAACTAGAGGGTCTTCAAATGGATCCAATTCGGTGTCCCTAGCCAAGAGTTGTTCTACCGCATGTGTTCGGTTCACGAAGTCCTCTTCTAGGTAAAATGGGCGTTGGGGTCCTATGAAGTCTCTATCGATCCAAGGTCCATATCTAGATGGTCTCCTCTTTATCTCTAACCAATGGGGTGTTGGTTCATCACTAGTATCATAAGCATGTTTCTTCACATCATAGACTGACCAAGTATCACCTTCCCCTACCGCTATCTTAGATTCCTTACAATCAATCATAGCACTAGCGGTCGCTAAAAATCATCTACCTATCAACAAGGGGCATGTAGGGTCGCTAACCATATCAAGGACGTGGAAATCGGCTAAAATGGTTAGTTTTCCTATGTGTACTAACACGTCTTTGACTACTCCAACCGGGTAAGCAACACTCCCATCCGCTAAGCCTATTATCACCTCGGTTTCTTCAAGTTTTCCTAGTTTTAGAGAGGTGTAGAGAGGTAACGGAAGTAGGTTAAGGCTTGATCCAAGATCGGCTAATGTGTCATAAGCCTCCGAATTACCGATCTTGCAAGGTAGAACAAATAAGCCCAGATCATCTAACTTCTTAGGTAGCTTGTTTTGAACAAAGGCGGTCCCTTTTTCGCCTAACTTGAGCTTCTTCTCATCCAACACATCAATAACCGAACTTTCAAGGTGGAGCTCCTTAAATTCATTGTCAAGGTTTTGAGTGGGAGGTGTTTCAACTATGTTGTTGACCAATTTGGGTATCATAACTTCTTGGTCCTTTTGAATGACTTGGGTTTGTTTGAAACACGAGCTCATGGAATTGACTGAATAATATTGTGGACAAGAACTAGGAGACGAAACTGACGAGATGGCTTTGACGTTTAGTTTCGGGTTCTTGTCTGTGTTGCTAGGGAGTGCTCCCATTTCTCGGTCATTGAGGGCGTTCAATAAAGTGTCAATCTTATTGGTCATCTCGCTTTGTTTTTGTTTGAAATCGGCTTCAAACTTGGCCAAACGAGCTTCTTGAGATGCCATAAATTGAGACATCAATCCTTCAAAGTTATTGGTACTACCATTGCTGGAAGGATTGTTGTTGAAAGTACGGTTCGAGTTGGAACCGCTTGATTGGAAATGATTAGGTGGGTTGGAAGAATTGGTTTGTTGTGCGTTTTGGTTTTGTTTCCACCTAAGGTTTGGGTGATTTTTCCATGAGGGGTTGTATGAATCACCGTAGGGGTTTGGCTCGGGTTTGAAAGTGTACCACTTGTCTCCCGCTCCGTCGGTACGCGAGGATGCGTAGTCCGCAAAAGCTTGTTCGGGGAGTTCCATGCAATCACGAGTGTCGTGGGGACCACTACATAATTCACATGAAGAAGTGATTTTGTTCACTTGGCTTGAAGGTTTAGGAGCCTCGTAGGATTTCATAAGAAACTTGACTTGGTCTTCAAGTTCTATGATCCTACGGTCGGAAGTGCTTGAATTATTCG
The DNA here is from genome assembly GCA_021014915.2 of Artemisia tridentata subsp. tridentata. Lineage (NCBI taxonomy): Eukaryota > Viridiplantae > Streptophyta > Magnoliopsida > Asterales > Asteraceae > Artemisia > Artemisia tridentata. The sequence continues at coordinate 72,818,293 of CP139507.1, forward strand.
AAGGCAAAGATATTGCCTTGACCGTTTTATTCAAATCATGGGGATCACTCCAGCTTTCGGTGTCATAAAGAGCAAGATCTTCTAGGAGAGCCCATGATTGTTCCGCACTTAGATCATGTAGCTTACCACCGGCCGATTGGTCAATGGTTTGCCTCGTGGAGAGATTGATATAGTCATAGAAGATTTGGACTTGGAGCCAAAGTTCTATGCCATGGTGAGGGACTTTTTGGAGTAAGTCCTTGAATCGAGTCCATGCCTCGTAGAGGGCTTCGCCTTGACGTTGTTGGAACATCAAGATATCATTCCTTAGCTTGGTAGTTCTTCCTGGTGGGAAAAACTGAGCAAGGAAACGAGTGGTGAGATCATCCCAAGAGGTGATGGATCCTGCAGGTAGACGCTCCAGCCATTGACTAGCTTGGTCCCGCAGAGAGAATTGAAAGAGACGCAATCGGGTCGTCTCTCGAGTGGCAACATCAAGGTCTATAGAATCAACGATTTTGAGAAAGTCCTTGAGATGTTGATTAGGATCTTCAGAACGAAGTCCATGGAATGTGCATCCGCTTTGCACCAACCGGATGGTGTCGGATCGCAAGGGTGTGACATTGGCTCCTTGAGTGAGCTCAATGGTGTTTCGATAGCCATGGTGGCTAGGACGGGAGTACTCTCCTAAGGTACGGGCTCTAGGAGGTGGGTGTTGTTGTGGTGGTGGGTTGTTGGGATCGAGGATATTACCACCTTCCATGATGTTGGATGGTAATGGTTACGAACAAAGAAACGAAGAAATTAGATAGACTAAAGAAAACCTTGAAAAATAAAATAAAAATCTCACTAGAAAGGAATCTAGTGAGTAGACCTAATAAAATAAAAATTCAACCTAAACAATAACTATTCCCCGGCAGCGGCGCCAAAAACTTGATGGGTGGTTTTGCGACCTTACAACAGGTTTTACCTCTCAAGGGATCTCAAGAGGCTTACAACCCCACCAGGCAGTGTACCTGACCGATGTAGTATAGTGTAGTGGTAAGTACGGGGGATTGATCGTTCTCCACAGGGAATAGTGTCGTTAGGATTGAAAAACTACTCTAATAGGTTTAAGGGTGATGAGGGAAGATTCTTTTTGTATTTTTATAATTTTTATAAAAGCAAGTAAAATCTCGGGTTTGAAGGAATGGGCGGAATTAGTTGCTAGTCAACTAACTCAAATAACTACAAATGCAAATAAAATAAAATAACTGAAAATGAAAAGGTTGTGAAACTTATATGGAGAGAAATGTGTTTACTTATATTTCCTTACTCCCTAACTATCTTTTACCGGTTGATTAGTGTGTATTAATTGCATGGATGACGGGTGTATTCCTTAATACCAATCGTCGGGTGGCGTACGTACCTCCCCAACTCTACAAGCTCCTACTTCACTCCTATGTTGAGCCGGCTAAGAAGCTCCTAACATGGGATCACTAGAATTCGCTCATGCATTAAATACAACCATAAAAACCTCAGTACGCATTGGTTCATGTTTCTTAAGACGTTCAAGCAAGTTACCGTATAGGAAGTTAGCCAGTTTTCTTAAGCCTAACATCGATAAACAATCATCCAATACAATTAATAACACACTAATAACCAATAATCAATAGTTAGGTTTCATTAGATCTAAGCAAACACAAGATAAATCTAGCCTAGCATGTTAATTAAAAGACAAGAACAAGATATAAATAAACAACACATAGACATATTGATTGATTAAGTAATTACTTATCTTCAATTAAACATGGGAGATCCAAGGGTATAAAAACCCTTAAAAATGGCAGAAATTCGTCTTAGGGTTTCTCCTCACAAAGTTGCACACTATGACAAAAAATTGCAAAACTATATATAGAGTTTAGTGGCTGACGGCGTCACGTTATAGATCTTGACGCCGTCACCTCGCCGTGTCTAGGGTTCCCGGATGGCCTTCTTGACGCCGTCCCTCTTTAGTGCTCCAAAATCCGCTCTGGCTTATCAAAGGTTGACGCCGTCAGAAATGGGCTTGACGCCGTCTCTCTTTAGGTTAAACCGTGATGGCCTTGATCACCTTAAAGGGTGACGCCGTCAGACTTCCTTTGTAAAACTCCCTGGCTTATCATGTGTATTTTTCATATCCACCTCTTTTGCCAAGCCATGACGCCGTCTGGAACAATCCCTGACGCCGTCAAAGGTACTTTTCCAGCCGATTTTGAGACTTTGTCGTTTTCTTCACTTTTATACTCCAAAAACGTCCAAAATGCTTCCTTTTCCAGATTTCTTCTCCAAAGTACCTAAAATGACAAAAGGAACGGTTTAGGGCAATATTTGATCAAATAAATACGATTTAGGGCTTAAATGACCCCCTAAAAGCGGTACACTTTTCGCTTGATCAGGATAAAGAGTAGGGTAGGACAGTAATCCACCACGAGCCCATAAACATATCATAACATAATATCATATCATAACCCATAATTAGCATAGTGGAGTAACTAGCTCCCAGAAATGTGAAGGGCATGTATTGCACACAGTACCAATCACCAAAAATATAACATATCAGACAAAAGATCAGATCTAGGATGCATCCATACGCCCCTGCAAAGGTATTAGTGGCCAAACATATATAATAATAATTGAGCTCATAATATATAATAGAAAAGGGACGGTGTGGAACATCACTCGACCACACTAGAGTCATGCCATTGGTGCATCAATGACACGGCCATGAATCCCCCATGACTAGGAAACATAGTGGCTCGGGTATCAAACTGAGAGTCAGATATCATATCATAATCAGAGTGTCATATTAGAGGTTTATATTAAAAGGTTCATTTCGTCAAAGTTTTCTATCAAATGTTCATTAAAAGAAATCTCTGAATAATGGTTTTCATAAAAAGATCTTTAATAACGGTTTTCATAAGGGTAGTTCGTAAAAGTAGTTTTCATAAAAGTTAGTAAAGTTCCATATAAAAGTGGTAACGCATCGTGCTCATAAACATCATTTTAAAATAGTTTTTCTCAAAACATTTCCATGATATGATTAAGAAAGGTTTTCACATCCAGATACAAAATCATTGGTTTACAAATCTAAGGGAGCATAGCAAAGGCATAGATCAAATAAGAAAGCCATAATAAGAAAGCTCAGATCAAAGGCAATCATAATCAAAGCTAATATCAAACCGATGTGAACGAATCATGAGAAACCTTAAGAGATAAGGTCAGAATATCTGTACCTTGGACCGCAAGTGAAGACACAACTAGAAACATAAAGATCGGAAGCAAACTCCATCTTCAGCGAATCTACACGAATTAATGATAGGCTAATTATTAATAATTCATTTCAATCAGATTTACTCGTTTTTGTCGGCTTTCCATTTTTTAGTGACTTTTAGGGTTATTAATGACAATTAAATAACTTTAAGACGTGATATAATAAATATTATAGTTTAGGGTTGCTTTTGACAATTTCCAAAGATTAGGGATTAAAATGTAAATTACTAAGTTTAGGGCCAATTAGGCAAATCTTTCAAAGTTTTATATGACCAATATTATATGTGTATTATACAACCTTTAGATATCAAATGGTCTGCTTATAGTTTACACAGCACCCTAGCCCTCTCGAATTCAACACAATTTCCAAAAATATAACCATCACCCAAACCTTACGAGACACACCTTCATGACCACACTCACACATTACACATTTACATGCATGATTCGGTCTATACTAACTCATACATGTAGAAGATCAACGCGAGACTCAAACATTACTAGGTTGATATAAAGCATGCGCCTATGTATTTAAATACAAATATACAGTCTCATTAATGTTTATTACTGGTCGATTTCAAGTGTTCGATTAGGGGTGCGTCGTGGTTGATATAAGGCTGCCATCAACCGCAAAACAGGTACGCATAACCCCGACATCAACAACATATCTAAGGCATATACTCGTCATTAAAGGTCACAGTTAGGGTTTGAAAACGTTTATCGCTCGACACATTTAGGAGCAAGTTCGACATTAAAAGTCACTCACGATTACAAGACATACACACCAACCACCATATTATGATAACCCCGTTCGAATACAAGTTTGAAAGCCGATTGTATATTTATATATATATAAGTTTTATTGAAGTGTGAAGAACAAGGGAAATCAAATACCTTGGAATGATGGTGAAACGGATCAAAGCAGAACTAACGAGGACCCAAGTCTAACGAATCAATAACACATGAGGTATTCACAACACGAACGCGACATGGTATCACCAAAACCCGATCACCCCAGCTATACCCTTCGTGCTACTCATATTTTGAAGGAACTATTGCACATTGATCTTGATTTCTTTATTTTTTTGGAGCAAACTAAAGCAGCCGGTTTGTAGTTTTTGGTTTAGGGTTTTTGGTTGTGTTTCGTATGAATGGGGAAACAGAAAGAAGGAAGCGTATAAAATATGGGTTAAAAGAAAAAAAAATGATGGAGCGTTGGTATTCTCAGAGCACATGCCATCACACGTTTCATTTAAACATATAGCGTATATATGATAATGATTTGTATATATTTATTGTAATTATCTATTACCATATTTAGGAGATAGAGTTTGTATTATTTATACTAAGATGATCAAGGAGAATAATCACGGTTTACATTCCTTCATAGACATGAGATATAATTAGGATTTGTTTGATTGATCACAAAGGTATGAGTGTGTTAATTGAATTATGATATAAGCCTTTTTTTTTTTTTTTTTTTTTATTTATTTATTTTTTTTTTTTTGAGACCTAAAGTTAATGTCATTTCTAAATACTTAGACTTAGGTTAAAATTCATAATGCTCTCGCGTGTATAATTATTTGTATGTTCTTAATATTTCAAAAAAAAAGAATTTGAGGGGCAAAATAGGAATTTTAAATGAACAGAAATTTAGGGTTTTACAACTCTTCCCCTAAAAAAAAAATAAATTTCGTCCTCGAAAATTGAAGGGAAAATGAAACGGAAACACAGCGGACTGTGAACGGAAAAGTGAATGACTAGTTTCTCATGACTCGGTCTTGTCGATCCAAAAATAGCTTTGGTTCCTCAGAAAAGACATGCCATACTGAATCCAGAACAAAGGAATAATATATCAAGCGTAACAGATGATAATTGTATTCTCTCGGAAGAGATACAGGGAATACGTAGGATTTGACGGATATATCGTCCGTGGAATTTGATTAGACAAATCAGATGAGAACATACAGAAAATAGATTGTTTGATATCATCAAACGGCAGAAAGCTCTACAACAGAACCTAAGATTCTTATCGGAAGTATAGAGGTCAGCAAACGCGTGACGAGAATCCAAACGTATCAAATTGTATAATGGTGAAGGCAGGTTAAGCGTATAGGTAGAATGAACCTAAAGTCTCACTAACGCAGATAATCTCAAACAGCTATCAGAAATTCTAAGGCTTCTAAGGTACTCCTCGAAATATCCTATGATCACAATAAGTGCACGTTATATGATGTAAGTATTATCACGTTGGACAGACGTCATAATACTAGCATCATATAAATATGCCCTCATGATGACCATACTTTATCTCAAGTCGTGAAATAGCAACTTATCTTAACCACCTAACAGTCCTTCTACCTCTTAGAGTTGGTCCGAATCAAATCATCACTACGGATTCGAAATCAAAGAAATAGATCGCATAGATAACGTAACGGAACCTAGTAAGTATCATCGAATGAAGCTTGTCATCAAAAGCATCAATTCTTCCACCATTCATCAGAGTCCTCACATCAAAATCGTCATCCAACATATGCAGAGTGAACACATAACGGAATTTCTAACAGAGAACGTAAATCATCCAAAGGATCTTATCACCAGGTAACTAAAACTTAAGTAGGTTAAGAGGAAGTGAATTACGTCATCAATAGCTTCATCCTTCACAGAATCAACTCATCCGAACATACAAGTTTGCTTCAAAATTCGTCCATTCAAATACATGATCTCAAATCTCTTCCCAGTCCAAGCAGTCTGCCTACTTCTATCCATATGATCATTGAATGAAAAGGAATTATAATCTTGAGTCTGGTTCCTCAAGCCTTCGGAAACTCTTCTTGGAATTGTGGTATAATAATACGAATCTCTGACATGATCGCTGTGCATCCTTCCGTCCGCAAGTCTGCTTCTGCTCTCAATTCATCTTAGTACCACTAAAATGAATAGAGGAGCAAGACTGCGTGTCTTCGATAGGTCTTCTAGCACAGCTCAAAATTTGCCAACTCGATATCATTTTCCTAATATGTTCGCAACCATGTTTGTCTTGCAAGCAATGTCTTCCCATCATCAAGGTAAACACCGCTGTTGTCAACTCCAGGTTATGTGCTGAATAGCTTGTCTCCTACGGTCTGGTTGTCTTGATGCCCGAACTGAAATCTCCACGTGCTGCATGAGGTATACTCGAGTCCCATCTCAGTTTTTCTCTTCTTCTTATATGCTTCTTTCACGGTAACGCCTGTCACGAAAATCTTCTACTACTCTTCTACAAGGTTTCTAACTCTGGTAACGGTCTTAAATCTTGGTCCTTTCTGTGGGAAACTCTGTCATCACAGGATACCTGGTAGTGCTGTCTGCTACAATCTTTAAACGCCAATCAAACCTACTCTTCCAGAACAAAGGGTTATTCTACTTAATACGAAAATGATCTACATGTTCCTCTTTCGTCCCTGGACAAAACACAACATCATACCGTGACTATTTGTCCAAATACTCGCGAAAACATGATTCTATTAGCCAATATAATTGGCATCATTAAAACTCATAATGATCACAACGAGTACGAAAGCAGCTTCAGGAATCGTCTTAGGGAAACTTCATATCTACTTCACATCACCTATCTTCCTCTTTACGAATAAAACTGAAATGCTTCACGGAGGTTACTCTCAGTTAGTCAACTCCCTTCTTAGAAGTTCTTGTGGTTGCTTCTTCAGTCCTTCAAACATAATTGAGGCCGTCTGATACGGAGTTTCAAAGATAGAACAAATCAATCATTGATACGCGGAAATGGGTAATGATTTCGGATAGTGATACGGTTAAGTTCACGATAGTCGATACGCCGCCGCATACTTCACACTTTCTTCTTCATAAACCAACAGGAGCATCCAAAGAGAGACACTGAGGTGAACAAAATCATATTCCATCAGCTTCTTCAATCTCTCAACTTCTATGGCATCATGGTTTCGTCAACTGAGATCAATTCAATGCCAATTCCATTTCCCAAGCAGGGGGAATCCCAAGAGGTTCATCAGAAAACACCAGAAAATTTTGTACAACAAAACTTCCAATGCCAGAGCTTTCTAAGGGTGGATACTAATAGGTGTCAGGAGAAACTTGACAATCAAATGAGATCGGGATATGTGCTTTCATAGCAACATTAATCTTAACAGATTTAAGCAGTTGAGAGTCATCATAACAGAAGTAGGGTGAAGCAGATTGTTAAAGGTCACATTTCAGATACGGTAGTCTATGGTAGCTTTACGAAGAGTCATCCAATCCATAACCAAAAGACCTCAAGGTTAATTATATCAAGAGTAAACAGGCCCGTAGAACGAATACGATCATTAAACCAGACGGATAGTTCGTATATCAGAGTCAAGTACATGGTTCATCAAAGTGTTGAGATAGATAAGCGAACAGTTCAAGGTGTTGGAATTTTGTTTAGCTTTTTAGCATAAGGGGCAGGGAGGGTGTGTATCATTGGTAATACGAACATCGTATAACTGTCAAAAGTGAGATGTATGGAATATTAGTTATCAGCATCATCATGCTCAGTTAACAATTCCGTACTGAGATAGTATTTACATCATATCCTTCCAAAGGAACTGGTTGGCAGACAAAGTTCATCATTCAAAGGGAGGGAACAAAACTTCCTATATCCGTGGTTAATAATTACCAGAGTTCTCATAGGAGTAGTAATGGATTATGCAGAGTTAAGTAGTATCAGATGATACATTTCATATCCAGCATGAGTAAAGAATTTATAGAATGTGTCAAACACATTGTGGTCGAATGACCTTCGGGATGGTCAGAAAAGTATCAAACTGTTTATCAAACAATTTGGAAAAAATGGAGATCAGAATTAGAAAGTGAAACTTAAATGGTGTAAGGTATCGATGTAGTTCCTGAGGTATTCGAATCTTACTTGGTTACTAAACTTAGGTTGCAAAACTTTCTAGCTTCTGAAACAAATGTTCTTATAAGGCATAACTAAAGGCAGACGCACGAATCAGAGTGATGCGGAAGCAATGCTACTTACATAGATGTCCTAGTCTACCCATTCCTCACCGGTTATAACTTATGTTCCTATGGGGAGATCCTAAAGCAAATTCTCAAAGGTTGTCTTATGAGCGCCTACAGTGGAAACTTAATGGTCCAAACTTTACAGGTCAAGGTTTAATGTACTACAAGTCGCACCCTGGTCTCTGATACTTGTAACACCCCAACCCGGTAAGGGTAGAAGTATTACGTTATGGTGACATATCAAAGCAAACACAAGCATACATCTCAAGTAATACAAATGAATTTCAAAGGTTACAAAGGAAAATCTTAAGTACAAGGTTACAAATGAAAACAATAATAAATACTAAGTCTAAAAATGCAATCGCTTCTAGTCATCTCTAATCTAGAATAGCTATCAAGGTATAGTCTTTTAAGTCCAAAGTACTCTCCACTCATAACCCAGCTTCCAACTAAAACCTGCCGCAGGAAGAGAAATGCGACTGAGCTTAAAAAACCCAGTGAACAGATATACAAACAAAGCAATGATAACGAAACAGAAATAAGATAAGGTGAACTGGGGAAATATCATAAGGTACAAACAAAGAGAAAGGATAAAGAGTAGGGTAGGACAGTAATCCACCACGAGCCCATAAACATATCATAACATAATATCATATCATAACCCATAAGTAGCATAGTGGAGTAGCTAGCTCCCAGAAATATGAAGGGCATGTATTGCACACAGTACCAATCACCAGAAATATAACATATCAGATAACAGATCAGATCTAGGATGCATTCATATGCCCCTGCAAAGGTATTAGTGGCCAAACATATGTAATAATACTAGAAGGGTACCCGCGCAATGCGGCGGCGGGTTTCCTGTGACAATTTTTATGGCGAAATACATCTTTTTTTTTCAACCATTACATAATAATTCAAATACATTTAAAAAATTACAAATAAATTGCTAACATATGGAAAAGCAATTGTACGAGTAAATACTTGTTTTTCGTGGAAAAGTTATTTAAAAACAATGGTACGAATTTTGTGTCTTGAGTCGGTCATTAACTAACCCAAACAAGTCCCGAACCTCAATTTTACAAAAGATAACTAAAATTACACATATGGTCCTTGTACTTAAATGTTCACCGCGCCCCTAAAGTTTTAACAAGTTTACATTTGGTTTTTAAAACTTTTATAAATATACACACTTAGGATTTCAAACCCTAAAACTCACATTTTCTTTCTCACAATCCTTCATCTCCTCTCTCTCACCAAGAGATCCAGCCGCCGCTGACCACTATGGCTGCCACCACCATCCGCCGCTATCAGCCACCACCAACATAGCACCCATCACCACACCTCATCATCTCCTCCTTCTCTCCATTATCCGGCCACCTCCAACACTGTGTACTGCTGCCGCCGCCTCCATATGAAGTCGTCGTTTCACCACTGGTCGCCACCATTACACTGCCGTGTATCACCTCGCCATCGCCGCCCCTTCTCCCATCTATTCTTCTTCTTCTCATTTAATTTGGTATGACAAACCCTAAACCCGTTTTGGTTACTCTTATTATTTATAAACCGATTGACAAAATTGTTATTGTTTTCGTGGATCTAAACATGGATTAAAACCGGGTCTAAAAACGTTTTGATATATGGTTCGTGTGGTAAGAAAACTAAAAATGGTGTTTGGTAAATTGTTTTGGCTCTTTTGTGTTGTGAATATGGATTTGGATCTATTTATTTTCATACATGTTAATAATTTAGAAAATGGTTTTTAATCTGGATGTGCTTGTCTTGCGGTAATAGTGAGCCATTTAGGGTGTTTGTTGTTTTGGTTCTCGGTCACAAGAAGTCACCCACGTAGGGTGTGCTTTGTTCGGCTTAAGGTCAAGAAATCATTAGAGTGTATTGTGTTTGTTGTCCAGTCTAGGCGAGAAGACCATAGAATTGGGCCTATCTTATTGCGTGTGTTGACTCATCGAAACCTTGGTGTCGAGTGTTTGACTGCTTGTCTCAGCTCAGCGAAAACAAACAGGGTCATTTGGATTCGTTTTCAAAATGTTAAAGGTGTTTGTGTGTTGAAGTCAATCATTTAGGGTGTGCGTTTTGGGTTATTAAAAAGAGGGTGAATGTGTTTGTGTGTAGTCTGGGAGTCTATTAGGTGTGTTTGGTATACCTACAGGCCACAAGCCCATTCTTGAATTTGTTGAAATTGTGAGTCAATAGTAGATTTCGGAAAAAAAAAAAAAAAAACAAAACAAAATTGTGTGTTAAATGAAATGGTTTGTGTAGATTTATATGGTGAATGCGGTTACATATTTTTAATAATCATTATTGATAGTAATGATTTTTAGCGGTTACTCGTTTTTTATAATTACGAGAATTTAAGACATTTATGGGTTGTTAAAAGCTTTTTAATAGGCTGTTACAAGATGCAACTTTTATTTTTATGTGCAGGCTATTAAAACTTCTATAATAAGTAAGTTAAAAAGTCTGAATTTTAAGCCTTGCTATTTAGGGAATGTCCTAAATGCATTATAAGGTAGTAAAGATAATTGAGCTCATCTATACTACATATAAAGCATGAATGACTCTCTCTCCTCTTGGTCTTAAAATTAAGACTTATAAGCTATAATGCTTATTGTACAATACACAAAGCACTATTAATGATCTTTCTCATCAATCTTAATTTTAAGACTTACAAGTCTTAAAGCTTAATGTACAAAATACAAAGCACTATTAATTTGGTCAAGATATTTAATGTAGTCAATTAATTAATTGATCAATAAATACAATTAATTTAGTTATTAAAACACCCCTTACATAAGAAATACAAATTATCAAGCATATTGTACAACCAACTTAAACACAATTCCTACATTAAATGTTACTAATACAAATAATAAAGCACATTATACAAATATTCAAGCACGAACGGGCAACGGGCTAGAGCCCGAACGGGCACGGGCCAAACGGGCTAGAACCCGAACGGACACGGGTCAAACGGGCACGGGCTAAACGGCACGGGCTAAACGGGTACGGGCCAAACGGGCTAGAACCCGAACGGACACGGGCCAAACGGGCACGGGCTAAATGGGCACTGGCCAAACGGGCTCATGTTATACGAATGAGTTTAAAAAAGACCCAAAAAGACGACATAAATTCCTTAGTTAAGGAGTTGAAATACGTCACATGAAATTCTTGATATCCGTAAATTTATTATTAAAAAGAACATAATAAACTAAAATACATGATTCATCGAAAAATATTATTTCAGGGTACCCACCACCGCAACGCGCGGGTACCCTGCTAGTAATAAATAACAGAAAAGGGACGGTGTGGAACATCACTCGACCACACTAGAGTCATGCCATTGGTGCATCAATGACACAGCCATGGAACCCCCATGACTAGGAAACATAGTGCATCAATGACACAGCTCGGGTATCAAACTGAGAGTCAGATATCATATCATAATCAGAGTGTCATATTAGAGGTTTATATTAAAAGGTTCATATCGTCAAAGTTTTCTATCAAATGTTCATTTAAAGAAATCTCTTAATAATGGTTTTCATAAAATGATCTTTCATAAAAGTTTTCATAAGGGTAGTTCGTAAAAGTAGTTTTCATAAAAGTTAGTAAAGTTCCATATAAAAGTGGTAACGCATCGTGCTCATAAACATCATTTTAAAATAGTTTTTCTCAAAACATTTCCATGATATGATTAAGAAAGGTTTTTACATCCAGATACAAAATCATTGGTTTACAAATCTAAGGGAGCATAGCAAAGGCATAGATCAAATAAGAAAGCCATAATAAGAAGGCTCAGATCAAAGGCAATCATAATCAAAGCTAATATCAAACCGATGTGAACGAATCATGAGAAACCTTAAGAGATAAGGTCAGAATATCTGTACCTTGGACCGCAAGTGAAGACACAACTAGAAACATAAAGATCGGAAGCAAACTCCATCTTCAGCGAATCTACACGAATTAATGATCGGCTAATTATTAATAATTCATTTCAATCAGATTTACTCGTTTTCGTCGGCTTTCCATTTTTTAGTGACTTTTAGGGTTATTAATGACAATTAAATAACTTTAAGACGTGATATAATAAATATTATAGTTTAGGGTTGCTTTTGACAATTTCCAAAGATTAGGGATTAAAATGTAAATTACTAAGTTTAGGGCCAATTAGGCAAATCTTTCAAAGTTTTATATGACCAATATTATATGTGTATTATATGACCTTTAGATATCAAATGGTCTGCTTATAGTTTACACAGCACCCTAGCCCTCTCGAATTCAACACAATTCCCAAAAATATAACCATCACCCAAACCTTACGAGACACACCTTCATGACCACACTCACACATTACACATTTACATGCATGATTCAATCTGTACTAACTCATACACGTAGAAGATCAACGCGAGACTCAAACATTACTAATCAGCTCTATGCACAACCTTTTACTCCGACACACACTCATACGAACAAGCATGCGCCTATGTTTTTAAATACAAATATACAGTCTCATTAATGTTTATTACTGGTCGATTTCAAGGGTTGATATAAGGCTGCCATCAGCCGCAAAACAGGCACGCATAACCCCGACATCAACAACATATCTAAGGCGTATACTCGTCATTAAAGGTCAAAGTTAGGGTTTGAAAACGTTTATCGCTCGACACATTTACGAGCAAGTTCGACATTAAAAGTCACCCACGATTACAAGACATACACACTAACCACCATATTATGATAACCCCGTTCGAATACAAGTTTGAAAGCTGATTGTATATCTATATATATATAAGTCGTATTGATGCGTGAAGAACAAGGGAAATCGAATACCTTGGAACGATGGTGAAACGGATCAAAGCAGAACTAACGAGGACCCAAGTCTAACGAATCAATAACACATGAGGTATTCACAACACGAACGCGACATGGTATCACCAAAACCCGATCACCCCAGCTATACCCTTCGTGCTACTCATATTTTGAAGGAACTATTGCACACTGATCTTGATTTCTTTATTTTTTTTGGAGCAAACTAAAGCAGCCGGTTTGAAGTTTTTGGTTTAGGGTTTTTGGTTGTGTTTTGTATGAATGGGGAAATAGAAAGAAGGAAGCGTATAAAATATGGGTTAAAAGAAAAAAAATGATGGAGCGTTGGTATTCTCAGAGCACATGCCATCACACGTTTCATTTAAACATATAGCGTATATATGATAATGATTTGTATATATTTATTGTAATTATCTATTACCATATTTAGGAGATAGAGTTTGTATTATTTATACTAAGATGATCAAGGAGAATAATCACGATTTACATTCCTTCATAGACATGAGATATAATTAGGATTTGTTTGACTGATCACAAAGGTATGAATGTGTTAATTGAATTGTGATATAAGCTTCTTTTTTTTTCTTTTTTTTTTTTTTTTTTTTGGAGACCTAAAGTTAATGTCATTTCTAAATACTTAAACTTAGGTTAAAATTCATAATGCTTTCGCGTGTATAATTATTTGTATGTTCTTAATATTTCAGAAAAAAATAATTTGAGGGGCAAAATAGGAATTTCAAATGAACGGAAATTTAGGGTTTTACAATTTCCGAACTATTGGATCTTCTCCTCGCCATAGAAGGTTAGGATGACATTCCAAAATTGGCATTTGCTCTCTCTTCTTGGTTGCTTCTCCAGTTCTCTTCGCAATTCCTGATCCCCCTGCAAGATAACTCTATAGAAAAATCATTATTTGTTAGTAGAAGAGTATAAGAAACAAGACTACATGATTTAGAAGTCCCAAAAACCCGTTTTAAAAATTTTTAATTTTTTTTTACCGAGACCTCCATCCGATCGGTATTCCTCTCCCTCCGATCAGATGAAGTAAGTGTCCCAACCCAACCGATCAGTTTAGCCCCGCAACCAAATCAGTTGGGACTCACTGTCTCAAAAAAAAATTTCTTCTCCGACTTCAAATCAATCCTATCGAATTCTACTCTTTCCTATCATGCATTTGATCAACTATAGTGGTTTCTACAAATCCCATTCATCTCCATAACAATCCATAACATTATCTCATGATTCTCAATCAATTCTTAGAACACATGAACACTATCAAATCAAAACTTCTTAATTTGTGTTCTAATCAACAATGCATCATCCTAAAAACACTAATTAACAACTAAATAACATTTGGGAATCATCAATTGCAAACTAAATAGATTCTAAGTTTTGACCCATTTTTATCCGAAGATTAAATCAATTAATTCTCCCTCAAAACTTAATCAATCTATCTAATTCTTTTTGTAATGAATTCCTCAATCATTTACCCATCTATTCCAGAAAAAATTACATCTTAATTCGAACTATATCAAAAATGCTCAAAATATTGACATAATTCAAGAAATCAGAATTAAAACCTAATTAACACAAATTGATGATGTTACTTACTTGTTTTGGTGCCATATATGATCCTTCTACACTCCTTCAATACTCAATAACCTTCTAATGGTTGAATTTTTGAAACCCCAAGTTGGTGGATTGTGTGTAATTGTTTTTGATGAAATTTGAAATTTTGAGTATATATATTTCACTCCATCCGATCAGTATTTGGCCCAACCGATTCGGATTGAATTTTTGCAAAAAAAAACTTCACTTCTCTTTTTTCTACACTTTGGTTTACTTGCAAGAACAAGTAGAAGTGTTTTTTACTTCTCAAAAATACTTCTCTTATAAAAAAAAACTTCACAACACTTAATTTCCCAACTTGTTTCCCAAGTCTAACTCTACAACTTCTAGACAAAACTTAACTCTTAAAACATAATTAAAACATAAATTCATAACTTAAACTAAATAAAACCAAAGACAAACAATAAGGTCTTAACTTAACTTGAACTTAAATGCAAACATTAAACTACTTGAAATGCATAAAAATAAAAAATAAAACAAACAAACACTAGCACAAGCTTTGTGCTTTTATTCTTCAAACTTCTTTTTTATCATCCTTGGAAATACTCGTGCCTCAAGATACCTTCATTTTGAAACTTCCCGGACAACTTCCGATTAGTCATTTGCGTTTTAAACTTCCTTGCAAAGTTTCTTCCATCCGAACAAATTACATCAAACTTCACATGCCAATCTCTGTCTCCTTCTTCCTTCTTGTAAACACTAGCTCCTTCGGGTTCCCATTCCAAATTCTTTAGTTGAACCGATAACGAACCAAGAAAATCTGTCAACTTGTTAAACACAAAAACATTTTTAAATGGGTTATAGAAAGCCTCTATCGCTAGAGCTCTTTCCATCTCATCTTCAATATCAAAGTAACTTGGAACAACCGGCCCATATTTAGGCCTTCCTTCTCCATCTCTACCCACTTCAAAACAACCCAAGTGGTCTTCTTCATCATCTTCATCATGCAATTCTTTCACAATCTTGCCTCTAGGTTTGGGATAAGAAGTATGCTTCAAGATCCCATCATTAATTGTCATGGTTCCTCGACCCATATCAATAATAGCTCCACACGTTCTCAAAAACGGTCTACCTAACAACAATGGTAACTCCTTATCCACCAGAATGTTAAGCACAAGAAAATTGGCCAAGAACGCTTGATACCCAATTTGGACTCTAACATTCTTTACTTCTCCCATAGCCTTTGATCTTGAATTATCTGCCATAGTAAGATTATATTGATTTAGTTGAGGATTACCAAGTCCTAATCTCTTATACAATGGATACGGCATCACATTCACACTTGACCCCGTGTCTGCCAATGCATACATCACATCTGTCCCATTCACTTTAATCGGTAACACAAAATTTTCCGGATCGCTCATCTTCTTAGGCAACCCATTTTCAACTATTCTTTCCCTTTCAACCTCATCAAAATTCTTATGTTGGGAATAAAATGCTTAATTCAAAGAGCCTGCCAGATGAAGTATTAGGTCTGCTAGTTCATTTTGAAGAAGTTGAAGATAAACTAACAGTACCTTCTGGGTGAGAAGGTCCTGCTAGTTAAAGAAGGTCCTGCCAGTTTGAACGTCAAGTTGTTAGATATTTATTTGTAGATATTTTAGTTGTATTATTAGTCTTTGTACAATGTAACAGGTTAAGTAAAAGTAGTTCAGTCTTCCATGTCGTGCAGTAGATAATGTTGAGTGCTTTACATTGGAAGTTGTAATAGTAGGTTAGAAAAGTCTTGTTATCTTATGCAACTTGGCAACATGTAAAAAGGGTTCCTTATCCTATAAAAGGAACCCTTAGTCACCACCTTAGATATATCTCTTCAACTAAATACTTAGTAATATCCAAAAACATCACAACCTCTCCAGTAACTTAGTTACAAATTCACAAATCCTTTTACAAATCAAAGATTCAAGGTTACCTTTGTAATCCTGGTGATAGTTTAGATCACCCGTATTATCTCATAAATAATATTGAATCGTTTTGTGTTATTCATGTTGTGTTCATTTTTTTAAATAATTCACGTTTGCATTTTCACCACCTTTGTTCCTTTAAGTGTGTTATAGTAAATTCCGCGTACTAAATCACATTCATTCCTAAATATCCCAAACACATTATTAAGATTAACATCCCAAGTGTTTGTATAATCCTTCACAAGTGGTATCAGAGCAAGGCTGATATTTACGATTTAAAAGAACAATGGACGTTGAACACATTCAAACCAATGTGGCTGCAAAACTTCCATTACTCAAACAGAATGAGTTTGATATGTGGAGACTGAGGGTAGAGCAATACTTCCAAGTGCAAGACTATGCACTTTGGGAGATTATTGAAGAAGGAAACTCATTCAAACCTACAATCACCACATCCACAGTAAACGATGCAATAGTAACAAATGTGCAAGTGAACCCAACAACCGCAGAAGAAAGAATCCAAAAGAGAAATGATCTTAAGGCTAGGAGTATGCTTCTCATGTCTATTCCAAATGACCAGCTTTTGATCTTCAACAAGTACAAATGTGCTAAAACCCTCTTTCAAGCTATTGTGGCTAGATTTGGTGGAAATGATACCACCAAGAAAACTCAGAAAACTCTCCTCAAACAACAGTTTGAAAACTTTTCAGCCACAACAAATGAGTCTTTGGACAGCATGTTCAATAGACTACAAAAGCTTTCAAGTCAGTTAGCCATTCATGAAGTGCTGATATCTCAAGAAGACTTAAACTAAAAATTCCTTAGGAGTTTACCCTCTGAATGGGCCATGCATGTCATTGTCTGGAAAAACAAACCAGATATTAATTACATGAGTCTTAATGATCTTTACAGCAACTTCAAGATAGTAGAGCATGAAGTGAAGAAGTCTACTAGTTCAAGCTCAGGGAATATGGCCTTTGTGTCATCTCCCAGCACCTCAAGGATAGTAGATGAAGAAAAAGATAGTAGAGAAGAAGGTGTTGGGTCCATAAATACCCAATTATCTAAAACAGGATTTGAACACAAATTAAGCCAAGTTTTTACCAACCAAGAACAATTTAAGTCACTGAGTTAACAGTAACTCAGTGAGTCATCTTCAGGATGCTTAAGGCGAATTCAAGGCGAAGGATTCACTCCTCAAGAAGGCGGTACTTCCTGATTGAGACTTAAGCCGAAGAAGAAGATGATGGGTTCAGTGAGTACTGACAAGAGCTCACTGAACCCCTCAGTCTCCTGAACAACTTAAAGACTGAAGACTAAAGACTGAAGATTAGAATAAATCTAAGACCTGAAGTAAAGGCGCGGGATCGAGCGGTAAAGTTTGAAGAGGATAAGAACAAGTCTTATCACGCCGAAAGCGAACTTTCCTTAAAACGGATTAAAGTCAAAGAGTGGTTGGGCAGACACTCTAAAGGACCTTTTAGCTTATTCCCGATGCAGATTATTGGTAATGACAAAACACAGTTGTACTTTTGTCAGACCAGCATAGGTCAACTTGTACTTTAGTTATAGGCTTTCTTTTATACTTGTGTATAAATAGATAGATGAGGAGAAAAGTGAATCAAGGTTTTGCGCTAAAAGCTTAGACTTTCACAGCCCACTTTTCTCCTCCAAAGAACAACCTACTCACTGAGATAGCTCAGTAGGGTCTTTTAGTTGTCACTCAAGAAAAGCTTGAGTTTAGAAGAGGAGAACACCATACCTTGTCTATTCAATCCCAAAGTGTTTATTCCGCAAAACACTTTGGGTAATAGATTCTTTGATTAATTTCTAATAAGAATTTAAACGTTGAAAAACCTTTGTTGTTTTTTATATTTACATTCTAACTTATTTGGTAAAATTAATCATACATTGTATCAGTCTTAGTACACAATTAGGATAACTTTCTAGTTATTTCTATAAGTGTAACGGGAACAACAAGTGGTATCAGAGCCTCTGGTTTATAAAATCTTTCCAAAACTAAGAGTGCTCAAGGTTTTTAAAACCAAGATCCTACTATGGCTGATATAAATGTGCCCCAGCTAGTCGACAAAAAGGGAGGTAGCTATTCAGCTGTTGCTCCCAGACTAGAAGCTGGAAAATTTAGCAAGTGGAAAAAGCGCATGCTTTGCTACTTGACTGGTATGGAACCATACTACATCACCTGTATCAATGAAGGTCCCTATGTCCCTAAAACTGCTGAAGGTTTAAACAAACCTGAAGCTCAGTGGACTATAGATGAGAGAAGGGTGGTCAACCAAGACCAACGCCTGAGAAGCATAATTATATCTTGTCTCCCTGACGATATAATGGAATCAGTCATTAACTGTACATCAGCCAAACAAACATGGGTTGACTTGGTTCATAGCTTCGAAGGTCCCTCAGATACCAAGGAAAATAGGATCATGGATCTTAAACTTGAGTATAATACCTTCAGGGCCAAAGACTTTGAAAGT
The DNA here is from genome assembly GCA_021014915.2 of Artemisia tridentata subsp. tridentata. Classification (NCBI taxonomy): domain Eukaryota; kingdom Viridiplantae; phylum Streptophyta; class Magnoliopsida; order Asterales; family Asteraceae; genus Artemisia; species Artemisia tridentata. The sequence continues at coordinate 72,837,455 of CP139507.1, forward strand.
CTCTCTGAGACCTACACTAGGTACAAGACCCTGATAAATGAGTTATCCAATGATGGTGTAGTTTTGTCTAAGCATGAGATCAATGTTGGCTTTGTCAACTGTCTCCCTGAGAAGTGGCTAAACTTCTCTCAGGGCCTTAGGAATGCAAACCACATTCAGACCCTTGAGCTTGCTGAGATCTATGGGAAGTTTGTCTATGAAGACAACCTAATAACAAGAAGATACCCAGACTCAAAGAAAGCTCTTGAGACCAAAAAGGCCCTGACTTCCTCACCCATATCAACTGCCTTTTATTCTAATGGTATTGTGCAGGATTTTCAAGAGGATTCTGATGATGAGGTTGATGATAGAACCAGTGAGGAGTACTTAAGTGACTTACACTTGGAATTCCAAGAGAGGGCACTTCTTGCAAACTCAAAAACGTTTTATCAAAAGAAATCAGTCAAACTTTTCAAAAGCAAAAGCAAATGAGACCGCTGAATGCTTTAAATGTGGTAAAAAAAGGTCATTTTGCAAAAAACTGCTATTCAAAAACAACCTCAGAACACTCTTATAAATTTTCTGGAAACAGTTCTTCTTCAAGAGCTAGCAAATTTCAACCTAAAATGTTTCAGTCTCCACAAACTTCTCAAAGTGGTAAAAAAGATTATGAAACTAAGTATAGGATGGCAAAAGCCAAGCTTGCTCTTCTAGAGGACACTCCCTCAGTCTCTCAGGCTCCAGCTCCCAAACCTGTTCAGTCCAAGAACAAGGTCCTTATGGCTGAAGCTTATGACTGGGATGATGAAGAGGTCTCTGATGATGAAGAAATTCATGTGAGTGCACTGATAGCACTTTCAGATGGTGATCAGCTGGCTGTTGGAAAGAGCCATGCTAGAGATGGAGAATGGGTCAACATCACAATGAAGAAGGTAAACATTTTACTTTCAATGGATGATGATTCTGATTGGCAGTCTTATTTAAATTATATTTCTGTTGATCTCAAGTTTGTAGAAGAACAAAGGCTTAACCTACTTTCAAAATATAATAATCTTGTGTTAGAATTGAACAAATGTAGAGATGAATTGCTTGTACTGAAACAAGCCAAGTTAGAAGTAGTCACACTACAAATTCAAAACACTGAGATTTTGAAAAAAGACCAAGCCCTTAAAAATGAACATGTCAAAGAAAGAGCTGTCATAAAAAGCTGGACTAAAAAGAACCCAAGAGTCTATGAATCTGTCAGTAAGAATCCTAGTGAGAACTTCAAGGTCATAGGAATTAACCCACTCACTGACACCCTCAGTGAGACTGACAAAGAAAGAGTCTTTATTCCAGCTGGCATTGCTTTTGAGCAAGAAAAGGAACCTAAGTCAAATGACTGGATTGTCAGGGACAACCCAGTCAGTAAGTTACCCAACTTTGAGACTGGGAAAATCTTGCTCCCTGAAAGTCAGGCATTGAAAAGCATGCTAGGACTCACTGAAGAACCCAGTAGTACTGAGTTAATCACTGAGTCAGAATCAAAATCAGCTATACCTCTCCCACCACTGAAAGTCCTTCAAGGAGCTTCTCCAAGCTCAGACCTCACTCCATTGGTCTACTCTGAACATTCTCCAAAAGAGAAATCAGGACCAGGAAAAACAATCCTGAAAATGCTAATTCTGGATGTCTCAGTAAATACTGATGACTCAACAACTTCAGTCCCTTCTGAAAGCAAAAGTCTCAGTAAACACTGATGATTCATCTACTTCAGTCCCTTCTGAGGTAAAATCCCAAAGTCCTGATCCAAGAATTGATCAGTTGACTGAAATGGTCAGGAAGCTGAGTGAGAAGATTGAATCTTCTGAGAAAAATCCTAAATCTAAGATTAAGGAAACAAAACCAGCTTCCTCAACCTCCAAACCCAAAACCAAGCCCACCAAACCTCTGCTGATATGTGAGGTGTGTAGCTTTAGAAATCATGTTGTTGATGATTGCTACAGAATCCATTACTGCATGGTATGCAAAAAGGAAGATCACAGAACCTCTGATCATCAGTCATACACAGCCTCAGCTAAGATGGCAAACTTTAAAGCAGTTGCTCTTAAGTATCCATCTGATGCTAAGCAGAGAATGAAAAAGGCAAAGCCTTTTGCCTCTTACCCTCATTGTGGATTCAATGACCACCTCACTGAGGATTGCTTAATTGACACATGCTGTGACCTATGTGGTGATCCCACTCATGACACCTCAGGACATGAGGAGGTCATTCAGGCAAGGAGAGGAAAGAATAAATCATCCTCTCAGTCTGCTGAGTCTTCCCTTGCAATAAAATGAAAAATTTGTGGGAGCTCAGTCCACTCAACCACTGAACATGAATCATTATCTACTTTTAAGCAGGCTATTAAAGCCAAGCCCTCTAAGAAGAGGGGTCCTAGAAAGAACTGACCCAGTTTACTATTTGTGCAGAGACATGCCAGGGAGCCAATTTGGCATCTAGATAGTGGATGTTCAAGGAGCATGACTGGTGTGAAGCAGTATCTGCACAAATATGTAGAAGATTCAGGACCCAAGGTGGTATTTGCTGATAACTCATCATGTCCCACTGAAGGTTATGGTTCAGTAAACTGCAATGGTATAGTCTTCACTAGGATAGCTTATGTAAATGGCCTTAAGTATAATTTGATCAGTGTCAGTCAACTATGTGATGCAAAATACATAGTTCAGTTTGATGATAAGCAAGGAACCATCTTCAATGCAAACAAGGAAATTGTCCTTATTGCACCTAGAAGACAAGATGTTTATGTGTTAGACATGACTAGTCTGACTCAGAATGGTACTTGTCTCTTTGCTAAGGCCACTGAAACTCTCAATTGGCTTTGGCATAAAAGACTCTTCCATCTGAACTTCAAAAGCATAAATCATCTTGTGAAACAAAACAAGGTCCTTGGCTTACCATCTCTTGTGTTTTTAAAGGATAAACCCTGCTCAGCTTGTGAAAAAGGCAAACACAAGAGAGCATCCTTTAAAACCAAAACCAACTTTTCCATCAGGAACTGCCTACACCTTCAACATATGGATCTCTTTGGACCCATCAGTCCTAGGTCTATTAACCATGAGAAGTATATTCTGGTCATAGTGGATGAATACTCAAGATACACTTGGGTTTACTTCCTGAGCAAAAAGATTCAGGCAGCAGGAACTATCATGTCCTTTGTCAGGAACATTGAAAATCAGAATGACATCAAAGTCAAACAGATTAGGACTGACAATGGGACTGAGTTCAAAAATCATGAACTTGAAAGTTTCTGTGATGAGAAAGGTATCCATCAAAACTTCTCCTCACCTTACACACCTGAACAAAATGGTGTGGCTGAAAGGAAAAACAGAACACTCATTGAAGCTGCTAGAACAATGCTAAATGGATCAGTCCTTTCAAAACATTTCTGGACTGAAGCAGTCAAAACTGCATGTTACACACAAAACAGATCCATCATTGTCAAGAGACATAGCAAGACTCCTTATAAGTTATTCAAGGGAAGAATCCCTGACATCAGCTACTTTCATGTCTTTGGGTGCCCTGTGTTTATTCATAATCACAAAGATCACCTAGGGAAATTTGATGCAAAGGCTGATGATGGATACTTCCTAGGATATTCTCTTGTCTCAAAAGCCTTCAGGGTGTTCAACACAAGGAGACAACAAACTGAGGAAACATTTCATGTTACCTTTGATGAGAGCACTGAAGTCATCAGGTTCTCAAATTCCTCAGTGGAAGAGATAGGTATCGATGACTCATCAAGATATCCTCCTGATGAGTTTGATCCTGAAAATAATCCTTCCACTCAGTATCAAGCTGATGCTGATATCTCCTATCACATCCTCCCTCATAACCTTCCTTACCCAAGCATCACTGAGTTTATTGAAGCACAAACAAACACTGACTCTAACAATCAGTCTGTTCAAAGTGCCCAGGAACCAAATAATCTCAGTGATCAAACAAATCATTCAGACACCGAACACCCTGAAAGCCCTCAAGTGTCTGAACCAATCCCTTCACCTCTACCCAATATGGCCTCCACAAGTTCTAGTCAGTACCCAAGACCTCAGGACAGATGGACTAGGTCTCAGGATATAGAACTTGTCAATATTATTGGAGAGCCTACTGAAGGCATGCTCACCAGAAGCATAGCTGCTAAACTATCCGCAGCCTCAGCCAATGAATGCCTATTTGTGGATTTCATTTCCACTATTGAACCCAAAAGTGTCAAAGAAGCACTTACTCATCCTAGTTGGGTTCAGGCCATGCATGATGAATTGGAACAATTTGATAGAAATAAGATGATGACCTTAGTCAAGTGTCCTGATGGAGTTACAGTCATTGGCATGAAATGGGTATTCAAAAACAAATCAGATGAGAATGGCATAGTCGTCAAAAACAAGGCCAGATTGGTTGCCAAAGGCTACCACCAGCAAGAAGGCATTTACTATGAGGAAACATTTGCACTAGTTGCAAGGATGGAAGCCATCAGGATCTTCCTTGCATTTGCAACGTACATGAACTTCAAAGTGTACCAAATGGATGTTAAAAGTGCATTCTTAAATGGTTCACTGAAAGAAGAAGTTTATGTCCAACAGCCTCCTGGATTTGAGAGCAGTGAGTTTCTTGACTATGTCTGTAAGCTTGACAAAGCCCTTTATGGACTGAAGCAAGCTCCCAGGGCATGGTATGAAACCCTCTCATCCTTCCTGATCCAAAACAAATTTGTCAGAGGCAAGATAGACAATACCTTGTTTATCTACAAGACAAATGATGATGTTATACTTGTTCAAGTATATGTTGATGACATCATCTTCGGCTGAACAAGTTATAAACTTTGCAAACAGTTTGAAAAACTGATGGCAAAGAAATTTGAAATGAGCATGATGGGAGAACTGACTTACTTTCTTGGCTTACAAATTAAGCAGACTGATAAAGGAACCTTTATCAGTCAAGAGAAGTATGTCAGAAGCTTACTGAAGAAGTATGATCTCAGTGACTGTGCCTCAGTCAAGACTCCCATGGTCCCACCAAACAACCTTGGTTATGACCTCACTGGTAAGTCAGTCAATCAGACTCTATTCAGAGGAATGATTGGGTCACTGATGTATCTCCTTGCATCAAGGCCTGACATCCAATTCTCAGTATGTTTGTGTGCCAGATACCAATCTGATCCAAGAGAATCTCATCTCACTGCTGTGAAAAGGATCCTCAGGTACCTGAAAGGTACTCCAAGCCTTGGATTGTATTATCCTAAGTGCTCAGGGTTTGACCTCAAGGGATACTCAGACTCTGACTATGCTGGATGCAACATGGATAGGAAAAGCACCTCAGGCTCCTGCCAATTTCTTGGTGGAAAATTAGTCTGTTGGAGTGCTAAGAAGCAACAATCAGTTGCCATGTCCTCAGCTGAAGCTGAATATGTTGCAGCAGCCAGCTGTTGTGCAAATGTACTATGGATGAAAAGTCAACTCAGTGACTATGGCATTCAGTATAAGATGGTTCCCATCTTTTGTGATAACACAAGTGCAATTGCAATTTCCAACAACCCTGTTCTTCATCAGAGAACAAAACACATTGATATCAGATATCATTTCATCAGGGATCATGTCATGAATGGTGACATCGAATTACACTTCATCCCTACTGAATATCAATTAGCTGATATCTTCACCAAACCTTTGGATGAACCAACTTTCACTAGACTGAAAGCTGAGTTAGGAATGTTGGATATTGAGACTCAGTCCACTGATTGAATCCATCCAACTGAAGTGTACATTCTTAGAACCTCAGGTCCCTAAATCAATGTGTCCCTCAGTGTCAAGTATCACTGAATCCCCTTCCTGAAACCCTCAGTGAATGAAAAGTCATTAAGGGTCCTCAAGATGTCATTCAATGCTAACTTAAATGCTCTAAGTATTTTGTTAGTAAATGTCCTAGGTTGGTGACTGATTTCCTATTTAATATAGGAATATATGTCTCTCTGGCATACACATCTTGGGCCCCCACATTCCCACTAGGCATTAAATGCCTATCCAATCACATTAGAGAAATGTGATGACTCATCTCTGCAAACTACACTTTTTGCAGACGGCTCAACTGTTCACCATAATGGTTGCCGAATACATGGGGAAGTGGAATCGTGGCATTAAATGCGGACTTCAAAATTTTATAAAACAATTTTCAAATTTTTGAAGTTAATTCCTTTATGCCCTAAATACCCCCAACCTTTCCACTTCCCTATAAATACCCATCCAAAAGAATACACACACACGTTTTTAGAAATTTATAAGCAAACTCTGCCCTTTTTTATTTCTCAAACAAATTGTGTGTGTGTTCTTAGCATTAAGAAATATCCAACCATTTTCCGACCTAAACCCGATCATAAAATGGCTTCCTGTAATGCTATTACCACTGCCCCAAATGTGAGCTTCACAATGGAGGGCGTGGACCTGACCAAAAACAATGTGGTTGGAAATTTCCATTACCCACAGCAATATGCGGGTTACAAGGATTGTGGTTAAGTATTTACAAAACTGCTTCCTTGCCACAGCTTTTACAACCACCCCAGAAGTCATCTATAATGATTATCTCAGGGAGTTTTGGTGTACCGCAACAGCTACTAGCCCTAAGGACACCAAAGAGTCGATCATCACTTTCACTGTGATGAATGGGACTTGGACTCTCTCCCTGAACTACAAGACCTTCATCATGGCCACTGGTCTTAACTTTGTTGAGAACTTTGAGGCTAACCCTACTGATCAGGAAATAAAAGCTGAAATGCTTTTTCTAGGGCCTCATGATGTTAGGCATCCTGCCGAGTCTCCTGAAGCCTTGTTGGCAAAGGCTCCAATAGTGAAGACATGGTTTCACCCTGTCTGGAGACTTATGATGACATTCGTCATTCAGGTACTCGGAGGAAACAAATCCTCCACTGAGCGGTTGAACTCATCACAACAATTGATGATGTTCAGTCTCTTGGAGGGTAGAAAAATAGATATCGGAGGAATAATCTTCCGTGACCTCGTGTCAAAGCTCTCAGGGAAACATAGGCAAAGACACATGTCTTATCCTAGATTCATCTCCTATGTGCTTCAGGACCTCCTTGGTTCTGACTACTTAAGGTCTGACGATGAAGGTACAAAACCTGACGTCTTGCATAAGACCAACTTTAGTAGTGACATTACTGAGGTAAATCCAGTCGCCCTGACCACCTACATGCTAACGGTGATTCAGGGTGAAAATGTATGCTCACCAGTTCCTTCACCAACCAAGGTGAAGAAGAAGAAAGGGAAAGGGGGACAATCCAGTAAGGTGGTTAGACCTAAGCCACTCGTCACTGAGACTGTTGCCTCAGGCACCAAAAATGTTATTGTGACCTTGACCTCTCCGACTCCCATAACAGAGACCACATTGGCCACAAAACAACCGCCAACGGAGGGTACTGGGCAATCATCCTCAGTATCCTCGGGCACACCCTTTCCGAATGTCCCTACTGACAAAAACAAGTCAGGTGGGTCAGGAGCATCCACCCACTCACATCCCAGTGAAGGCACTGATAGATCACAATCAGAGCCTGAGGGAGTACAGGGTTCTATATCCTCAGTGGGGCAGCACTACTCCACTGAGAAGGGTACCCACACCCACTCACATCCCGATAACGTCTCTAAGCAATCACACTTAGAGTCTCAGGGAGTTCAGGCCTCTAAATCCCCAAAAGGACAGCACAATCCTGATGGGAAGGGAGGCCATCAACACTCACCAATAGTACCTAGTGATTCTACTGGAAAACACCCATCAGTAGATGAAGGTGCTCAGGGGGACAAAGACTCAGGGGGAAACAAACCACCCGCTGATACGGAACCCATCACCCCCTCAGGCAGTCCAAGTCACTTGGGAACTGATCATAACAGTCAGGCTGGGCAAACCCCCCCAGTTATTATGACTAGTCAGGCTGGTAAAACCCCACCAGTTATTATGGCTAAAGGATCAGGACCTAGCCACAACAAAAGTGAGCCCTCTTTTGAGGTGGAGCTGGATTCCCTGAAGGCTCCTTCTCTGGCTGACTATGAAATTTTGTTGGCTGATGAGTCAGAGGAGGAGACGGATTTCGATTTTGGTGATGATGAACCTCTTCCCTAAGTTGAGGAGGAAATAGAGGGTCCATCTGAGCAACAACTCTCTTCTCCTCATCCTGAGGATCAACAACCCAGTTCACCATCATCTTCATCATCATCTTCATTAGGTGCCTCTGCCACCCCTGAATGGTTAACCAAGTATGATAATGTTCATCCGCCTACTGAAAGAAGTATGGCCAAATACCTTCGCCATGCCAACGAAGGTCTGTATAATGCTCTTACTGATGAACTAACGGATCAGCATACTGAAGCGGCAGCCTCCTATGCCGATTTCAGGGCCTCAGTGGAAGAATCTCAGGACAAGATTATTTAGGCTACAAGGCTCGCTGACAAACAACTTGGGGAACTGACTAAAACCTTTGATGAAACAGCCACTGGTCAGCATCAGGACCTTGCAAACCTCCTCAAGGCCGTTGAATCCGTCCAAGATCAACTTACTGATGATCCCAAAATGATTCAATCAATGAAAGATCATATGGCCATTCAGTCGACTGCCTCCACACAACCTTACTGAGCTTCTTAGGCTCTTTCAGGGGGTAGATATCAAAGGTCTCAGGGATAACCAGGATTCCATTCTTTAGGCTGCCATGGAATCCAAGGGGCACCTCACCAAGCTTTCCTCAGCCATGGATCAGCTCTCACAAATACATAATGAGCTGATCATCCACTACACCAACCGTGTCACTGAACTCTCCACCACCCAACAAGTAATGGCTACCGAACTTAGTGTCGTGAAGAATGATGCTTCTGAGACAAAGTCAATGGTCTCTGATATCTTATCAATTCTTCAGGCCTCTCATGTGCCACCACCTCCTCAGTCAGCAGGTCTTTCCACTAAAGTTCCTAAACCTGCTGAGGGGGAGAAAAATGATGAAATCCCTGATCCTTCCTCTGCCTTGGTAACTGTTCCAAACCCTGATGAATCCACAAGCCAACCTCCTCTCACTGGCAAAGGGAAGGAGAATATGACTGAAACCTCTTCTCCTGAACCACACTTAGTCCAGGCTTCAAACATAAGACAGCCATATCCTGATACACCGTCTTTTGTTGACTTAGAAGATGGAAGAAGAGTCTATGGGACTCAGGAGGAACTTGCTAAGATCTTAGATGAGGAAGATCGCAGGAAAGTCCATGACCTCACCACATCTACCATCTATGAGGTTGCCAAGGAAGAAATAAAGGAGTCTGAGAAAGAGATTCAGGGAGATGAATTCATCAGGCTTCAATCCCAACTTCTTCAGAAACACAACAAGGAAGCCAAACTGAAGCAAGAAAAGAGGCAAAGGGCATATGAGAGGTATGTATGGCACATGACCAAAACCAAAGGTGAAGGAAAAATCACTGACATCACCATTCACCCCACCAGACCTCTGAGCTTAACTGTCCCTAGAGGTCCAAGAAAGTCTGAACATCTTCCTGAAGTCAAATTTTCAGACTATGGGTTAAGAGAATGGGATATGATGATGCCCATCCTGAGGAAGAAAACCTCAAGCAAGAATGCCCCAATCATCATCAAGTCACTGAGTACCAAGTATGAGGAACTCGCAAAAGTGGCAAAGAGTCTGGGCATTGACCATGATGAGGCACTTGCTTCTCAGGGACTAACTATCCCTGAATATACTCAGAAGGTGGGGAAGAAAAGGAAAGCTGTAGCTATGGAGCCTGAACAATATATAGCTGCACTTCACTGCAACAGAGTTCCTCCTCAGGAAGTAAAATTCCGTCCTAACCTTGTCATTAAAGAACCTGAGTATGGCATCTTCTTCGTGGATGAATTTGGTCAGGATGCCTTTCAGAGAGTTTCTGACATTGACAAAGTGGAAACGACAACACTCCTAGCTTACAAACTGATCGCACTTAATATCAGGGGCTCTAACAATGAGGAGTTTGTCAGGCTAATGGATCAGTTGATGAAGGAACGACCTGACAAAGAAGTGTTAGCGTCGAAGAAGGCAAAGCTTGAACTAATGGGTATCCGTCAGGAACCTTAAGTATTTTTTTTAGCTGATAGGACTTTGTAATGACATGAATAAAATGCTGTCCCATGTTTATGTTAAATCGTAGTCCTTACTGTCTTCTGCATATTCAGTATGAGAAGAAGCCATTAGCTTACTCATACTGATCAATAACACTTGGCATAATTTATATCTAAATAGGGGGAGATTGTTGGGTCCATAAATACCCAATTATCTAAAACAGGATTTGAACACAAATTAAGCCAAGTGTTTACCAACCAAGAATAATTCAAGTCACTGAGTTAACAGTAACTCAGTGAGTCATCTTCAGGATGCTTAAGGCGAATTCAAGGCGAAGGATTCACTCCTCAGGAAGGCGGTACTTCCTGAGTAAGACTTAAGCCGAAGAAGAAGATGATGGGTTCAGTGAGTACTGACAAGAGCTCACTGAACCCCTCAGTCTCCTGAACAACTTAAAGACTGAAGACTAAAGACTGAAGACTTAGAATAAATATAAGACCTGAAGTAAAGGCGGGATCGAGCGGGAAAGTTTGAAGAGGATAAGAACAAGTCTTATCACGCCGAAAGCGAACTTTCCTTAAAACGGCTTAAAGTCAGAGAGTGCTTGGTCAGACACTCTAAAGGACCTTTTAGCTTATTCCCGATGTAGATTATTGGTAATGACAAAACACAGTTGTACTTTTGTCAGACCAGCATAGGTCAACTTGTACTTTAGTTATAGGCTTTCTTTTATACTTGTGTATAAATAGATAGATGAGGAGAAAAGTGAATCAAGGTTTTGCACTAAAAGCTTAGACTTTCACAGCCCACTTTTCTCCTCCAAAGAACAACCTACTCACTGAGATAGCTCAGTAGGGTCTTTTAGTTGTCACTCAAGAAAAGCTTGAGTTTAGAAGAGGAGAACACCATACCTTGTCTATTCAATCCCAAAGTGTTTATTCCGCAAAACACTTTGGGTAATAGATTCTTTGATTAATTTCTAATAAGAATTTAAACGTTGAAAAACCTTTGTTGTTTTTATATTTACGTTCTAACTTATTTGGTAAAATTAATCATACATTGTATCAGTCTTAGTACACAATTAGGATAACTTTCTAGTTATTTCTATAAGTGTAACGGGAACAACAGAAGGTACTGCCAACACAAATTTTGGTACTGCCAATACTTCTAGCAGTACCAAAACAATTCTAGATGAAACACTTGGTTGTGCTTTCCTGACGCCACAACACAATGGTTCCATATTGACTTTTGAAGATATTCAAGAGATCAATGATGAAGATCTTGAGAAAATGGACATAAAGTGGCAAATTTCACTTCTTAGCATGAGGGCTAAGAAATTTCTGATGAGGACTGGAAAGAAGATTACCATCAATGGTAATGAGCCTGCTGGGTATGACAATTCTAAAGTGGAGTGCTACAACTGCCACATGAAGGGTCACTACTCAAGAGAGTGTAGAAGACCAAAGAAGCAGGATGATAAGGGAAGAGGTTTTGAGAACAAGAACAAGGAAGGTTTTGAGAACAAGAGCAAGGCTGTGGAAATCACTGAGCCTAAAGCTATGGTAGCTATTGATGGGCTGGGTTTTGATTGGAGCTTTATGGGTGAAGAGGAGTCAACTTCAGATGAAATGGCTTTAATGGCTTTCACCAATCCTGAGGTACAAATTACTAAATGTTCTAATATTTGTAAAGTTTTTGAAGAATTAGAAACTTTAATAAAACTTTATGATGAACTGAAAGTAGAACAAAGAAAAACTCATCAAGACTTAGTTAATCATAAGTGTGGTATGGCCAAACTTGAGAAGCAGATAATCCACTTTAGGGAAAATGAACTCACTTTTTCTGACACAAAAGGCATTCTTAATAGGGAAATATTTTTGAAAGATGCTGAAATAAACCTGTTAAGAACTGAGTTTGCTAAAGTGAAACTGGCAAAGGAAAATATTCAACTAACTGTTACCACATTAGAAAATGCTTCTGACTGTAATAGAAGGATAGTTGAAAATCAAATGAACAAGAGAATCAAATATGGGATTAGATACAAGACTTGTCCACCTCCTTACAGAGGAATCCCCTGTCCCCCAGGTTTAGATCTTGCAGAATCAGGTTTACATGAATTCACCACTAAACCACTAGATAATGAGAAACCTGTAGAGAAAAGTGAACCTTTTGAGAGTGCTAGTGTTGCTTCACTCTCTATCAAAAAGGTGCTCACTGATAAGAGCTCAGATGCTCCAATTATTGAAGATTGGACATCTGAAGATGAGGAAAAAGAGATTGTTTCAAAGAAAGGAAACAAAGTAGGACCACTCAGTCCTAAAAATGTAGAGATTAAGACAAAGGCTAAAGCTGTTCTGAAAACAGTTGAATGTTGTGCTAAGTGTAATAGCAAACCTAGAGGTAGCCAGAGAAATTGGAACAATCTTAAGTCACACCAACTTGGTGATGATTTTGTTATGTACAATAAGGCCTGCTATTACTGTGGTAGTTTTAATCATACTCATGCTTATTGTAACAATTGGGTTTCTGGGAGTACATCAAGGTCTAAATCAAATGAAACAAACCCCAGAAAAAGTTTTGTGAAGTCTAACACACCAAAAGTTAATCATACTGTTAGACCAAATAAGCCTGTTAACTCAAAAACAACTACCAAGGGTGCAAGAAATACTTTCAAACATGCACCAAGAGTTGTGAAAAGTCCCATTGAAAAGAAATCTGTGGTTAAAACACAAGATTGGAGACCAAAACCAAAAGGTCCTGCTAGACCAAATGGTACTGCCAAAATTGGTACTGTCAGACCAAGGACCACAAAATTGGTTAAAAGGGAAAATGTTGTTAAGTCCTCAGCATGTTGGATATGGAGACCACTCCAATCAAAAGGTGCATCAACAGTCCTAAAGAGGTTTGATTTCATTGATGCACAAGGCAAACCCAAGTCAGTTATGGCTTGGGTACCCCAAGGAAACTAATATGTTTATATATGTGCAGGAACATTCAAATGATATTGCTGATCAAGGATATGTAGATAGTGGATGTTCAAGGCACATGACAGGCAACGTGTCTTACCTTACAGACTTCAAATCATTTGATGGAGGATATGTTATCTTTGGGGGAGGAATCAAAGGAAAGATTACTGGTAAAGGTACAATCAAAACCAGTAAATTAGATTTTGAAAATGTGTACTTTGTGAAAGAGCTTCAGTTTATTCTCCTCAGTGTCTCACAAATGTGTGACAAAAAGAACAATGTTCTTTTTACTGACAATGAATGCATGGTTCTTTCTCCTGATTTTAAAATTCCTAATGAAAGTCAGATTCTTCTTACAATCCCAAGAAAGAACAATATGTACAGTGTTGATTTAAAGAACATTGTTCCTAAGGAGAGTTTAACTTGTCTAGCAGCAAAAGCCTCATTGGATGAATCTATGCTATGGCATAGAAGGCTTGGTCATATAAACTTTAAAACAATCAATACAATTGCAAAATATGATTTGGTTAGAGGTTTACCCAAAAAGATTTTTCAAAATGACCAAACCTGTGTTGATTGTCTTAAAGGCAAACAACACAGAGCTTCTTGTAAGCCCAAGACCCATAACTCAATTTCTCAAGCTTTATACATGCTTCATATGGACCTTTTTGGTCCTACTTCTGTGAGTAGCTTGAATGGTAAAAAATATTGTCTTGTAATTACTGATGATTACAGCAGATTTTCTTGGGTTTTCTTTTTAAAAACTAAGGATGAAACTAGTGAGATCCTTAAGTCCTATATAACTGAGGTAGAAAACCAAGCTGATAAGAAAGTGAAAGTAATTAGATGTGACAATGGGACAGAATTTAAGAATAGGGTTATGGATGAATTTTGCAAAGAAAAAGGAATAAAAAGAGAATTTAGTGTAGCTAGAACCCCACAGCAAAATAGAGTAGCAGAAAGGAAAAATAGAACACTAATAGAGGCTGCTAGAACAATGTTAGTAGACTCTAAGTTGCCTATTTCATTTTGGGCTGAAGCTGTAGGTACTGCTTGTTATGTGCAGAATAGGGTTCTTGTGATTAAACCCCATAAAAAGACTCCTTATGAACTTTTCTTTGGTAGAACACCATCTTTAAGTTTTATGAGACCTTTTGGATGTCATGTCACTATTCTCAATACCAAAGATCATCTAGGAAAGTTTGAAGGAAAAGCTGATGAAGGCTACATGATAGGGTATTCTTTCCAAAGTAAGGCCTATAGGGTGTATAATAGTTGCACTAGGCTAGTGGAAGAAAATCTGCACATAGAGTTTCAAGAGAAACTACCAAATGTTGCAGGCATTAGGCCAGATTGGTTGTTTGACATTGATAGGCTTTCAGAATCTATGAATTATGTGCCTGTTACAGGTACAAATACTAATGATAATGCAGGTTTTGAAGACAATGTTGAAACTGCTGAAGATCAAGATTACATCTTGATGCCAATTTGGAAAGCATTGGATTTATCTTCAAGTCATGAAGAACCTTCAAATACAACAAATGAAGGTGTTGAAGATGATCATGAAACTCAGGGTCAAGAGAATCAAGAAAGTAGTGCAAATGAAAATGGTACTGCCAGTTCACCAGATGGTACTGCCAGTTCACAAGTTGGTACTGCTGAACCATTAAATGTTCAATCAGATGATTCCTTACCAGAAGATGTGGGGATTGGCAATCTTCCACTTACCTATGAAGTTCCTACAACACACAACACAAGAATTTTCAAAGATCACTCCATTGATAATGTGATTGGCAGCATTGATTCTGGTGTTAGAACAAGAACTCAAGTCTTGTCTTCAGACCAAGAAGGGTTTATCTCATCTGTTTATGAAGAAAAGAATCATGAAGTTGCCAACATATGCCTGTTTTCATGTTTTCTCTCACAGGCTGAACCCAAAAACATTAACAAAGCCTTAGATGATTCAAGTTGGGTTGAAGCAATGCAAGAAGAGCTTCTTCAATTCAAGCTTCAGAAGGTTTGGAAACTGGTTGATTTGCCCAAAGGTCACTGGGCAATTGG
The DNA here is from genome assembly GCA_021014915.2 of Artemisia tridentata subsp. tridentata. Lineage (NCBI taxonomy): Eukaryota > Viridiplantae > Streptophyta > Magnoliopsida > Asterales > Asteraceae > Artemisia > Artemisia tridentata. The sequence goes on from CP139507.1 coordinate 72,852,597, forward strand.
AACCAAATGGGTGTTCAGAAATAAGAAAGATGAAAGGGGGATTGTGATCTGTTAAGAGTGCCTTCTTGTATGGTACTATTGGAGAAGAAGTGTATGTTTCTCAACCTCCAGGCTTCATTGATGCAGAATATCCAGACAAGGTGTATAGGGTTACCAAGGCTCTTTATGGTCTACACCAAGCTCCTAGGGCATGGTATGAAACATTGGCTTTCTATTTATTAGAAAATGGATTTCAAAGAGGCAAGATTGATCCAACTTTGTTCATCAAAAGAACCAAGAAAGACATCTTGCTGGTGCAAATTTATGTTGATGACATTATCTTTGGATCCACAAACCAAGAGTTGTGTGTGGAGTTTGAAAAACTTATGCATAGTAAGTTTGAAATGAGTTCCATGGGGGAACTTACTTTCTTTCTGGGTCTCCAAGTGAAACAATCAATTGAAGGCATATTTATCAGCCAAGATAAGTATGTAGCAGAGATCCTGAGGAAGTTTCAGTTTGCAGATTCTAAGGTTGCAAGTACTCCAATGGATTCAGAAAAAGGGTTACTCAAGGATGCTGAGGGTGAAGATGTGGATTTGCACAATTACAGATCACTGATTGGGTCCTTGATGTACCTTACATCATCAAGACCAGATATCATGTTCCCAGTGTGTGTATGTGCAAGGTTTCAAGTAAATCCCAAAGTTTCTCATCTCACAGCAGTCAAAAGGATCTTTAGATACCTCAAGGGTCAACCTAGGTTGGGTCTATGGTATCCAAGGGAATCATCTTTTGACTTGGTGTCTTATTCTGATAGTGACTATGCTGGTGCAACCCTAGACAGAAAATCCACAAATGGTGGATGTCAATTTCTTGGCTGCAGACTCATATCATGGCAATGCAAGAAGCAAACAATGGTGGACAACTCTACAACTGAAGCAGAATATGTTGCTGGTGCAAGTTGTTGTGGGCAAGTGCTTTGGATCCAAAATCAATTGCTTGACTATGGGTACAATTTTCTTAACACCATTATTTACATTGACAATAGCAGTACTATTTGTATCATTAAAAATCCAGTTCAACATTCAAAAACAAAACACATTGAAATCAGACACCATTTCATAAGAGATTGCAATGAGAAAAGGTTACTACAAGTTGTTAAAATTGATTCTGCAAATAATTTTGCAGACCTTCTCACCAAAGCTTTTGATTTAGGTAGATTTAAATACCTGGTAGCAGGTATTGGAATGATAAATCTTTGAAAAACATGTGTTTTTGTACATAAAATATATGGTACTGGCTCTTAAACATGGTACTGCTAGTTAGTCAAAAGGTACTGTCAGTTCATAATTGGTCCTGCTAGTATAAAGTTTGCTCTGTTTTGTTCATCTTGATGCTTAAATGTTTTCAATGCAATAAAACAAGTGCTTTGCTTTCTGATCTTTGAATTTAACAATATCAATATTGCTCCAATCTTGGATTAAAAGATGGTGCAATTTCCTTGGATGGAGGAATTATAAGAGGCAATGGTGCTGTGTATCTTGGATGCTTGTTTCAACAAGTGAAATCATCTATCAGCATGCCTTTCTGAATATATATAATACTCCAGAATATCATCATCTTGTACTCTGTTCTTTTGGTCTGCAACTAACAAATTTCAGGTTACTCAAGTTGATAACAAAACAAGGATCATGATGTAGAGATGGTATTCAGTTCACCAAGTTTTACAAACTTAAGAGCTGGCTAGTCCATAAGCAAACGGCTTTTGGTAAAGACAAATCAAATCCGTTGATGGTTGATAGTTTACCAAAAACTATATGGTATTTAACTAACCATACTTTACAGTAAATAGTTGACTAGTCCAAAGCAAACGGCTTTTGGTAAAGACACATCAAATCCGTTGATAGCTGATAGTTTGCTAAAAACTATAAGGGATTTTTGCTAAAATTTCAAAGATGCTGCCAAGTAAAATTTTCTTTCAAAATCAAAGGTACTGGTAGTTCAAATTTTGGTACTGGTAGAGTAAAATGGTACTGCTAGATAACCGTTGAGTCTGTCAGTTAAAATTATAGTCGTTAGGTCTGGTAGTTAAAATTAGCCGTTGGGGTAATTCTGTAAATTTCTGATGTTATATTATATTATATTTCTCATATAAAAGATCTTTTTAACCGCCTCTTCATTTACTTATTATAAATTTTCTCATTGTCGGTTAAAAATAAATCTCTCATAATATCTTTCATCAGTCCTTATCACAATTAACACTCACCTTTCATCTTCTACCAGTACCACAATCAAATCCCACCATCCTAACCAAGTTTTTCCTTAACCTTCACCATGCCTGATCTAAATTTTGTTAAACGTCACAACCAGTAAGCATTTTTGGAAAAGTCTAAGGATAATGAATCTTTTCATCAAATAGTGGACTTTCTAAATGATTCTTACATCAGGTTTGCCTTACTTGTAAATCCCACTATTTATGAATCACAAATTTTACAATTTTGGGAAACGGCTAAAGTTAAAACTCTTGAAAATGGGGACCAAAAGATAAAAGCCAAAGTGGATAGCAAAACCTTGACTCTTACCGAGTCATCCATTAGAAGACATCTTCGATTGGATGATTCAGATGGTATTAGTCAATTGCCTGATACTGAAATCTTTGAAAATATGGAAAGAATGGGGTATAATGTAGATTCTAATAAACACACTTTTCTTAAAAAGCATTTTACCCCACAATGGAGATTTTTGATCCATACCATCCTTCATTGTTTAAGCCAAAAGAAAACCTCATGGGAGAAGTTTAGTGGTAACATGGCTACAACTCTCATTTGCTTGGCAACAAACAGAAAATTCAACTTTTCAAAACATATTTTTGAAGGATTGGTTAAAAATGTGGATAGCCGAACAAAGTTTTTGATGTATCCCAGATTTATTCAATGCATCATCACCAAATCAAAACTTTTGTTACTTCCCCCACACTCTCCTTATGAAACTCCAAAACTTTCACACAAGGTGTTTTCAAATATGAAAATTGGTTTTAATGGGGAAGAAGTACCACCGTTTGAAGAAATGTTACCACAAAATGCTGAAGAACCATCCCCATCATCTGAATCACCATCACCAAGTTTTTCACCTGGATACATATTGTAAAACCCGAAAATTTAAAACATGCAAAAATTACCAAATTACCCCTGAAACTTTAAAAATTAATTAAAGCTTATATAAGTGCCAAATTATATTGCAAAACTTATGAAACTAAACCATATATGATGTAAAATAATTATGAGGCACAAATTAAAAGTTGTACATGCCACTAAAATGTTTATAAACACATTATAAGTCACATATGGACCAAAAACTTTATATGATATATATTTATATGATTTTAAAGTATTAAATATATGAGATAAGATCATTTAAAATAAGAAAAGGATCAAGGTTGTTAAGAGATTGATTTGGCATCCTTAAAAACACGTGAAGAAGTCAATCCCCCCCCCCTAATCACTCGGCAATCAATTCCATATATTTATTCCATATTTTTCTCTTATTTCCAAACCGTATAAACCCTAAACACCAAAATAATTCTCCCTTGTGCAATCCAATTTTCTAGAGCTTGTTCATCATTTTTCTGGAGTTCATTAAGGAGTAGAGAAGTCAAGAAAAATAGAGTTTCAATTTCTAGAGGCCTGGTTTAGGAGGTGTCGAATTTTTCTTCTTTTAATCCAAACGTAAGGTAAATTCCATATTAATTCGTACGACCCTTGTAATATTCGTTTTCTATTTTTCCTGAGTTCCTTACATCATATATGATCTGTGAAAATTGATTCCAAGGTTTGTGGAGTCATATGCTTGTGTTTGTTCTGATAAGAATCCGTATTTGTGACACCTTTGCCCTTGTCGGGTTGGGGTGTTACAATTATGGTTTCAGAGACCAGGCTGCGACTTGTAATACATTTACCCTTGACCTGTGAAGTTAGGACCACTAAGCTTTCCCTGTAGGCACTCGTAAGACAACCTGTAAGATTTGCTCTAGGATTTCCCTATAGGAGCTTAAGTTCTGACCGGTGAGGAATGGATAGACTATAAGGCATTTGTTTAGGTATTATTGCTTCCGCATCACTCTGATTCGTACCTTACTCTTGGTTTAAGCCTGTTGAATCCCTCTTGGAGATTGAAAGTTTATGCCTACAAGATTTATGTCTTTGAGAACTGTATAGTAATTGCATGACACTATTGAACCTTATCTTTAGATTCCGACTCTGATATCTAATCCATTTGTTAATCATCTTGATGCCTCTCCGGGCAATTCTGAGAATCTCCATGATGATGACGTACTAGATACATTCTGTTGTTTGTCTCCTGCTCTTGATAAGCACCTATGAATCTTCTGACGCTATTTGATTCCGTCTTACCCCTCTCTATCCCTATGAAAAGTCTTGTGATGGTTAACCATGCATATAAGAATGTTTCCCTCTTACTTTTGAATGATAAGATTTGCCTGGTTGATCCGTCTTTCTTGGATAGTCAACTTCGATTCCATTCTGATAAGGGATTGGTTGATTGAGCGCTCGAAATGTTAACAACAATGGCGGCTACCCTGAAGAGTGAAGGCATCCCTTACAAGGCAGAAGTGTTGGCGATGCAGAAGAAGAAATCTACTCAAGACGGCGAACCTGGAGCTGATGAGGACATGCAGTCTAACTTCCCTATTCACCTTGGTTGTACTAAGATGAATTGAGAGCGGAGGCAGACTGGAGGATGAAGGATTTGAAGATCGTGCCAGAAATTCACATTACTCCAAGAAGAACAGCAGGAGGCCTGACGAACCAGACACAAGTTCACAATTTTGTTTCACCTCCGAGTATTCTCAAATTTAAGATCCTCTGATGATTTAAGTTCCTTAGAAGCATTTCAGTTCCGTGTCTATTCGTACGTCCAATGATGGCTTTGATGAATTGGACAAGATCTGACGCCTGTGGACGGCATACCTTAATCTGATAGGCAATCTGGGATTCCGATACTCTTGCAAGTAGTTGTTTCCCTCTTGACTATGACATCGATTTTGTTGACCTCTGAGACTATAGAGTACTAGGTGGATTAAGATAGGTGGCTTTGTTTACGACTTGAGATAAAGTATGATCATCATGAAGGCATAATTATGTGGTGCTGGTATTATTAACGTGATAATACTTACACCATATAACGTGCCCTCATTGTGGCCATAGGATATCTTGGGAAGTACCTAAGAAGTTTAGAACTTGATTCCCGTTGGATTATCTGTGATTAGTGAGACCTTAGGTCCATCCTACCTATGCGTATACTCCACCTTCGTTCGTTAAATATCTGGATTAGTTTGGACTCTCGTGTTGCATTCTGTTGACCTAAGTTCTGAATCTTGAACTCTTGTAAAGCTCTCTACTGTTGGTACAGTTAATTTGATCTGAAATCTTGTCCGTATTTCCATATGAGCTTCCCTTTTTGGAAGAACCTCTCCGGGCGTGATAATGTTTGTAACGATCTTTTGCGATTTGCTACGACTGCGTCTAACCTTGCGACTCCAATTTTCGAGGGCAAAAATTTCTTTTTAAGAGGGGAAGAGTTGTAAAACCCGAAAATTTAAAACATGCAAAAACTACCAAATTACCCCTGGAACTTTAAAAATTAATTAAAGCTTATATAAGTGCCAAATTATATTGCAAAACTTATGAAACTAAACCATATATGATGTAAAATAATTATGAGGCACAAATTAAATGTTGTACATGCCACTAAAATGTTTATAAACACATTATAAGTCACATATGGACCAAAAACTTTATATGATATATATTTATATGATTTTAAAGTATTAAATATATGAGATAAGATCATTTAAAATAAGAAAAGGATCAAGGTTGTTAAGAGATTGATTTGGCATCCTTAAAAACGTGTGAAGAAGTCAATTCCCACCCCCCCTAATCACTCGGCAATCAATTCCATATATTTATTCCATATTTTTCTCTTATTTCCAAACCGTATAAACCCTAAACACCAAAATAATTCTCCCTTGTGCAATCCGATTTTCTAGAGCTTGTTCATCATTTTTATGGAGTTCATTAAGGAGTAGAGAAGTCAAGAAAAATAGAGTTTCGATTTCTAGAGGCCTGGTTTAGGAGGTGTCGAATTTTTCTTCTTTTAATCCAAACGTAAGGTAAATTCCATATTAATTCGTACGACCCTTGTAATATTCGTTTTCTATTTTTCCTGAGTTCCTTACATCATATATGATCTGTGAAAATTGATTCCAAGGTTTGTGGAGTCGCGTTTATGCTCTTGGGAATTTTTGGTTTGATTTAAGCCAAACCGAGTGGTATTATTTCCTATCTTCCATCCGATCATTCTAAGTCTCATATGGTATTTTTCTCATGATCTCTACATCATATAAGACCCATATAAAATGATAAAACTGAACCATGCATGATCTATAATTTATTTGTGAATTAAACCTTAAAAACGTGATAAAACCCTAAATAATTGAATACGAATTTTCAGGGCTTGAAATCTATTTTATTTGGACTCTATATAATGCTTATGATCTGAGAAAAATTATAATTCGAATTATGGGATCCTATATGAGTCGTGGCTAATTATTTTCAAAACCAGATTTTAAGAAATAAAAGAAAGAAATAGAAATTAAAACATAGGAACTAGGGTTAGGGTTTCATGGTTGAGATCTGGTCATTAAATGCTTTTTAAGGTTGTTACAATGATGGTATAATGATTGGGATTATTAGGGTTTGATTTTGATTATATTTTGTATTTACCGATTGGTTAATAATATTAAAAGGGGTGTTTTGTAATTTTTAAAAGTCGTGGACCATTTTTGTAATACTCTATATATCAAGGGTAATTTGAATAAAATATAACTTGAGGGTGCTATTTGTAAAATATGGAAGTTTTGGAATTAAAATGTAAATTGTTAATTATGTGTATTCGAATTGGAATTTAAATAAAATGAGGGACTAAAAATGTAATTTCTGGAAAATTAAGGTTGATTTGAGTAATAAATTATATTCAGGGGGTAATGTGTAATTTTGGTAATTAAATAGCTTAATATGTAATTATTGATAATTAAAGGTTGAAATTGTAAATTTAAAGGACTTAATATGTAACTTTGATAACTTGAGGGACTTGTTGTGTAAATTATGAATAATTGAAGGGGTGTTCGTACAACATATTAAAATAAGTGTATATTGTGTAAAATTGGACACTTGAGGGTTTAATGTGTAATATATAATTCGATTTGCATTTTAATAAGTATAAGGACTAAATATGTAATTTACCGAAAGTTTAAGGGCTGTTTGTAACATAATAATATTGAGGGTTATTTTCTGTAATTTGAAGGAATAAAAGGACTTGATGTGTAATATGAATCTTGTGAAGGTTAATTTGTAAATTATATAAGTATAAGGTTTAATTTGTAATTAATTAATTAAAAGGGTGTAAATCATAAATTATGAAACTTGAAGGCTAAATGTGTAATTCTGGAAAGTATAAGTGTTTGAATGGTAAAATGATGATAATTTTAATGTGGACCTTTAACTTTGGTAAATTTACGTTTATAACCCTAAACTATGAAAACTTGTCATGTTTAACCCTAATTTTGTATAACTTGTTAAAATGAATCTTATTTCCATAATAAGCTAATTAAGGACTTCACTTAACTTATATCATTTGAATATTGCTAAATGTGGAAGCTAACTAAATATGGAAACCTGCTAAAAATGGAAAGTTACTATAAATGGAAAGACAAGCTAGATTAGAAGTTTAGAACTCTTTGTGATTCTCTTCTACTCCTTTAGGTGTGAAGAAGGAGAGGACCTGATTCCTTTTTGTGCTATCTATCTATCTTTCTGATTTGTGTTTGCGTTGGAATAAGGTACAGATATTCTGACCTTCTCTGTAAGGTTTCCTATGATCTCTGTCATGTTCTGATCTGTTTAGCCTCTGATTTGATACCTTTGCTATGATTCCTTGCTTTGAACCTTTGACCTATGATATGAACCTATGCTGTGAAAACCTTTTTAATTCTGACCTGGAAATGGTTTGAGGAAAAGCTATTTTAAAATGATGTTTACAGATATGATACAGGACTCTTTTAATTGGGATTTTACTAACTTGTATGAAAACTATTTTAAAAGACTATCTTTATGAAAAACCATTTTGAAAGATCATTTTATGAAATCTACTCTGAAGGATCATTTTTATGAAGACCATTATTAAAAGATTGTTTTAAATGGACTCTTAATTAGAAACCTTTTTAAATGAACTGTTACTATGGAACTTGGATTATTGACCTTCTGATATTGACCTTCCGATATTGACCTTCTGATATTGACCTTCTGATATTGACCTTCTGATGTTGACCTTCTGATGTTGAACCTTCTGATGTGACACCCTGATTATAATATGCACCTTTGACCTTTGACCTTTGACTCCCAGTTTGATACCCGAGCCAAAATTTGTTCCCTAGCCATGAAGGTAACATGGCCGTGTCTGTGATGCACCACTGGCATGACTAGCGTGTAGCCCTAGTGATTTGGTTACACCGTCCCCATTCTGATTCTGTTATGCGCGCTTATATTATATCTGATATGGCCAATATGATTTGTTCTGGGGGGCGAATGGATGCATCCTAGATTTGTTCTGTTTTGTGAAGATCTGATATATCTGATATTTGGTGACTGATGATGGGTGCAATCCACGTCTTTCATGTTCTGGGAGCTAGCTACTCCATATATTTCTGTTGGATACATGAGGTCACCCCTCATATTATCTGGTTACTTGAGAGGCATCCCCTCTGGATTTCTGATGTGGTTACATGGATGTGATATTTCTGTTTCTGGGCTCGTGGTGGATTACTGTCCTAGACCTTTACTCTTGTACCTTATTTATATCTTTTCATTATGCTATATCTGTTCATTTCTGTTTGCTTTCATTTCCGTTTATTATATATATCTGTTCACTGGGCTTTTTAAGCTCAGCCGCACGTTTCTTTTCGTGTGCGGCAGGTTTTAGTTGGAAGCTGGGCTATTAATAGAGAGGACCTTGGACTTAGAAGACCTTACTAGCTAAATTGGATTAGAGATGATTAGAAGAGTTATATTCAGACTTAGTAATTATTGTGTATTTCATTTGTAGCCTTGTAATATCAGATTTTCAGTTGTAACCCTTGGAATCCTATTGTATTATGTATGTCATATGCTTGTGTTTGTTCTGATAAGAATCCGTATTTGTGACACCTTTGCCCTTGTCGGGTTGGGGTGTTACACATATCACCATCTCATCATCCATCACCAATCCCATCACCAATACTATCTGTAACAACACCATCACCATCATATCATGCATCACCATCCCAATCACCTCAACATCAAAGTCTGGATTCTCAGACTGTGAAAGAACTAAAGGAGAAAGTGCAGCTCTTGGAAAATGCTCTTCAAAGACAGAACACAAAATTTTCTAAGATCAACATCAAGCTAGTTAAGAGGGTTAAAAAATTGGAGGCTCAAGTGAAGATGCTGAAGGGTAAAAGATCTTCAAAGTTGGTTTTATCTAGTTCTTCAAGTTCAGATGCAGAAAGCATGGGTCTCTCTTCCAAAAAGGGGAGGATGGGTAGTTCAGAAGGTGAAGAGGAGGCTCAGTTTCAATTTCATGAAGGAACACAAGTATATGATGAAGAGCCTGCTGGTGCAGGGCAAGAGCCTGTTAGTGCAAAAGAGCCTGCTCAGATTAAGAGGCTGTTGGCTATGGATTATAGAGGTACTGCTGAAAATGTTTACAAAAGAAAGAGGGAATCACAGCCTCAGGGGGGGTTGTTTGTCAAGAACCAACACCAAAAGATAAGGGCAAGAAAATTATGGTTGAAGATGAACCTAGGCCCAAAAGGTTGAAGAAAAGAGAGCAAGAACAGATGGCTTTTGATGAGGAAGTCTCCAAAAAGCTTCATGAAGAAGAAATGCAAAAAGCTTTAGAAGATTCAAGACTGCTTGCAGAAATGCAAGAGCAAAAGGATGCTGCTCAAATTCTTCTTGACACTCAAGCTGCTCAGGAAACATTTGATGCTCAGATGCAATGGATCATTGCCAATGATCCAATTGTGAGAGGTCAAGCTAACTTAATTTTGGATGACAAGAATCTTAACACTGAAGAGAAAACAGCAGAGCTTGAAACTTTTATCAACAACAAATATAAAGAAGCAGCTATGGATAATATTTTTCAAAAGATTCAGGAAAGCCAGAAGAGAGGTTTTAAGGTGGGCTCATCTAAGAAAGATCAAGTGATTTTCATGAAGAAGTTTCTAAGAAGTCAAGATAATTGGACTGAATCTCAACTGAAGAAGAAAACTCATGAAGAAATCAACTTCCTTTATCTTAATGCCTACAAGACATGTTACTTCAAGATCCCATCTGATGCTAAACCTTCAAAGAAAAAGAAAGATGCTCAAAAGAAACAAGAAGCAGAATTGGATCCAGAACAAGTAAGTAAAATGATAATTGCTTTACCAACAATTATACATGCTGATCCAATTAGGTCTAGACACCCTATTATAGATTGGGAAATTCACCATGACAAGTCAGGAAAGGCATGGAAGATAACCAGGGTTGGGGGTCAAACTGCCATCTTCAAAAATTTTGAAAATCTGATAAGGGCATGTGATAGAGCTGATTTAGAAGAGTTGTGGAATTTAGTTCAAATCAGGCTAGACTCTAAGTCTAACACTGATGTTAAGAAACAAGAACTTTGGGTAGAGTTCAATAGGATGTATGATCCTGATCCAAAGGATGTTCTTTGGAAGTTTCCATACCATAATCCTACCACCACATGGGAATTCCTAAGTCTTAGCTGTGTGCATCATCTTTTTACATAAAGTGGGATTGAGCTCTTTATGTTAGCTGAAAAAGAGTATCCACTAAGCTATGAAGTTCTTTCAACCATGATTTCCAAGAGGTTAAGGTGTGATAAAGATGAAGAAAAGTCAGAAGTTGTTCAAAGTTTGTTGATAAGCATTTTTGAACAATGTGAAAGAAAAAGGAAGAATAGAGAGTAAAGTTTTTGGAAGAGTTCCCTCAGATCCTCAAGCTTTGGATTTTATTCATCAGAAACTTGTTTATTTTAAAGGGAATAACAAGTTTAGGGGAGGATTGTTGGGAATAAAATGCTTAAGTCAAAGAGCCTGCCAGATGAAGTATTAGGTCTGCTAGTTCATTTTGAAGAAGTTGAAGATAAACTAACAGTACCTTCTGGGTGAGAAGGTACTGCTAGTTAAAGAAGGTCCTGCCAGTTTGAACGTCAAGTTGTTAGATATTTATTTGTAGATATTTTAGTTTTATTATTAGTCTTTGTACAATGTAACACGTTAAGTAAAAGTAGTTCAGTCTTCCATGTCGTGCAGTAGATAATGTTGAGTGCTTTACATTGGAAGTTGTAATAGTAGGTTAGAAAAGTCTTGTTATCTTATGCAACTTGACAACATGTAAAAAGGGTTCCTTATCCTATAAAAGGAACCCTTAGTCACCACCTTAGATATATCTCTTCAACTAAATACTTAGTAATATCCAAAAACATCACAACCTCTCCAGTAACTTAGTTACAAATTCACAAATCCTTTTACAAATCAAAGATTCAAGGTTACCTTTGTAATCCTGGTGATAATTTAGATCACCCGTATTATCTCATAAATAATATTGAATCATTTTGTGTTATTCATGTTGTGTTCATTGTTTTAAATAATTCACGTTTGCATTTTCACCACCTTTATTCCTTTAAGTGTGTTATAGTAAATTCCGCGTACTAAATCACATTCATTCCTAAATATCCCAAACACATTATTAAGATTAACATCCCAAGTGTTTGTATAATCCTTCACATCTTATCTTCTAACCAAGCCCTTGCTATCATAACTGCATCCAACTTCTTATGATAAGTCATGTACTTGTTCAACACATCAATAACCGGTTTTTCTTCCATAAGCTCCTTAAACTTAGTCTCCAAATTCTCCAAGATTGCTTCCTTTTGCTCTTGATTTAATTGTTTAACTATTTGTGGTGATTTGGGTGGTGAATTAGATGAAGAACTTTCGTTCTTAGGGGTGGAGGGTTGGGTTTGTTAAGTGGTGTTTTCTTTCTACTTGCTTTTCCCATTTTAACAATCTTTCCCTTTCCGACCTTCTCTTCTACTACATCATCCACATCAATCCTCATCTCTCCTAGTGCAAAATCAATCCTAAACTTATTCTTAACCATGAAATCTCTACCAAACACAACTTCCGGTTCATCCGCATTCCCATATGCCAAAACAACAAAATCAACTTTGAAAATGTGACCATGAATATTAACACTTACATCTCTAACCATCTTCCTTCCATAATCCTCATAATCAAGCCTAACAAAACCAAGCTTACCAAGCATTTCTTCCGTAATATAGTTGTCTCCATATTCCATATTAATTGAGCATCCCAAGCTTTTATACCTTCCACACCACAAGGTGTAGAATACCTGATGAAGCGAAAAGTGTACCGCTTTTAAGGGGTCATTTAAGCCCTAAATCGTATTTATTTGATCAAATATTGCCCTAAATCGTTCCTTTTGTCATTTTAGGTACTTTTGAGAAGAAATCTGGAAAAGGAGGCATTTTGGACGTTTTTGGAGCATAAAAGTGAAGAAAACGACAAAGTCTCAAAATCGGCTAAAAGTTACCTTTGACGGCGTCAGGATCCTCTCCAGACGGCGTCACGGCTTGGCAATAAAATGGTGGATGTGAAAATTACTCATGATAAGCCAGGGAAATTTGCATGGGAATTCTGACGGCGTCACGCTTTAATATGATCAAGGTCGTCACGGCTTTATTTAAAGAGGGACGGCGTCACGCATAATCCTGACGGCGTCAAGCCTTGATAGGCCAGAACGGATTTTGGAGAGCTAAAGAGGGACGGCGTCAAGAAGGTCATCCGGGAACCCTAAAAGCGGCGAGGTGACGGCGTCACACTCCATAACGTGACGCCGTCAGATCTAAAAATCTATATATAGTTTTGCAATTCTTTGTCATTAGTGTGGAACTTATTGGGGAACTTTGTGTGTGAAAACCCTAGGACGAATTTGGCAGCTCTTTCAAGGCTTTTTGCCTTGAGATCTTCCATGTTACATTGAAGATAAGTTATCAATTAATCATTCAATATGTCTATGTGTTGTTTGATTCTATCTTGTTCTTGTCTTTTGTTTAACATGCTAGGCTAGATTTATCTTGTGTTTGCTTAGATCTAATGAAACCTAGCTATTGATTATTGGTTATTAGTGTGTTATTAGTTGTATTGGATGATTGTTCATCTATGTTAGGCTTAAGAAAACTGGCTAACTTCCTATTCGGTAACTTGCTTGAACGTCTTAAGAAACATGAACCAATGCGTACTAAAGGTTTTTATGGTTGTATTTAATGCACAGCGAATTCTAGTGATCCCATGTTAGGAGCTTCCTAGCCGGCTCGACATAGGAGTGAAGTAGGAGCTTGTAGAGTTGGGGAAGTACGTACGCCACCCCACGAATGTTATTAAGGAATACACCCGTCATCCACGCGACTAATACACACTAATCAACCGGTAAAAGATAGTTAGGGAGTAAGGAAATCTAAGTAAACACATTTTCCTCCACATAAGTTTCCACCACATTTTCATTTTCTGTTATTTTATTTTTCTTGCATTCGTAGTAATTTGGGTTAGTTGACTAGCAACTAATTCCGCCCACTCTTTCAAACCCGAGATTTTACTTGCTTTCATAAAAATATAAAAACATAAAAAGAATCTTCTCTCTCACCCTTAAACCTATTAGAGTAATTTTTCATACCTAACAAACACTATTCCCTGTGGAGAACGATCAATCCCCCGTACTTACCACTACACTATACTACATCGGTCAGGTACACTGCCTGGTGGGGTTGTAAGCCTCTTGAGATCCCTCGAGAGGTAAAACCTGTTGTAAGGTTGCAAAACCACGCATCAAGTTTTTGGCGCCGCTGCCGGGGAATAGTTATTGTTTAGGTTGAATTTTTATTTTATAGGTCTACTCACTAGATTCCTTTCTAGTGAGATTTTTATTTTATTTTTCTAGGTTTTCTTTAGTCTATCTATTTTCTTCGTTTCTTTGTTCGTAACCATTACCATTAGACATCATGGAAGATGGTAATATCCTTAATCCCAACAACCCACCACCACAACAACCACCACCACCTCCTAGAGCCCGTACTTTAGGAGAGTACTCCCGTCCTAGCCACCATGGCTATCGAAACACCATTGAGCTCACTCAAGGAGCCAATGTCACACCCTTGCGATCCGACACCATCCGGTTGGTGCAAAGCGGATGCGCATTCCATGGACTTCGTTCTGAAGATCCTAATCAACATCTCAAGGACTTTCTCAAAATCGTTGATTCTATAGACCTTGATGTTGCCACTCGAGAGACGACCCGACTGCGTCTCTTTCAATTCTCTTTGCGGGACCAAGCTAGTCAGTGGCTAGAACGTCAACCCGCAGGATCCATCACCTCTTGGGATGATCTCACCACTCGTTTCCTTGCTCAGTTTTTCCCACCGGGAAGAACTACCAAGCTAAGGAAGGATATCTTGACGTTTGAACAACGTCGAGGCGAAACCCTCTACGGGGCATGGATTCGATTCAAGGACTTACTCCAAAAAGTCCCTCATCATGGCATAAATCTATGGCTTCAAATCCAAATCTTCTATGACCATGTTGATTACCACACCAAGCGTGCCATCGATCGAGCCGCCGGGGGCAGATTGCGCGACAAAAGCGCCGAGGAATCATGGGAGATCATTGATGAGCTTGCATCCGACGATGATGAATTGTGGCAAGTTTCCCACGATGTACGCTCGGCGGTCAAGACATATTCGTCACCCGATACAGCCAATCAAATTACTGAGGAAAGCGTAAGTGAACTTGAGAAAAGGGTTGCATATCTTATGGAAAAGCAAAAGAGACCCTTAAGTCCACAAAAAGCAACAATTAACTCGGTCTCAAGCGTTAAGCAAATACCATTGTCCGAATCACCCCGTAGGGAAAATACTAAACCCTTCCATAAGCACGCTCAACCCAACTCACCACCTCAGGAACTTAGTCCAACATTCGAAGCTCGAATGAGAGAATACATGTCAAAACACTCCGAACGGTTGGCGAAATTTGAGGAAGCCGTCTACAAACAGAAGGAGGAAATGGAAGAGAAGATGGCGGAGATGATGAACCTTTTGAAAGAATACGCAAATACAAAGGCTCCTAAAAATGTGCTAGTGCGGAAAGATGTTGAAGTTCCCAACACTAAATGTGTTAATGCCGTCTCCGTCGTCCAAGAGGGCGAAAATGATGGAAGAGGAAAGTTGATAACTATGGAAGTTAACAAAATTGACCTCGTCCCACTTAATGACGGAAACACCAATGCCTACACATGCGATTCCGACAAGGGAAAGGAGGCGCCCACTGAGGAGCGCCAATTGGAAGAACCACCAAAGTCACAACAAGTGAGGCATTACTTGAAGCACGAAATAAACAAGGAAACCATAAACGATTGGGTAGGAAACTATCGACGTACTCATCTACCCAACAAGGAGTCAAAGAGGATGGAACCGGATGATGAATCCGACACATTACCCGGGGGGCAATTGTATGAGTGCCTCATAAGACAAAAGTTAGTGGAAAAGCAGGAATTCTACGGGGTCTTCGAAATACCATGCAGCATTGGAAAACTCAAGTATCTGGATGCGGTAGCTGACCAAGGTTCCGACGTAAATTTGATGCCTTTATCCGTTTATGTCCAGTTAACCGACGAACTGCCATCCATCACCCGTACTAAACTCTCCTTTGCAAAACATTCTTATGAGTACCCGTTAGGAATTGCGGAAGATGTGTTGGTCAACGTTGCCGGATTCCTATATCCGGTCGACTTCATGATTATTGAAAGAAATGACATGAATATGCCAATAATCCTTGGGGCACCCTTTCTTGCAACCACTAGGGCACAAATCAATTACGAAAAAAGTACCATCCAAATGAAGAAGGGGAAGAAAACAATAAACTTCCCAACGATCCCACGACATATACGAGATGTTGCTCTACAAAAGAGGATGGAGGCGAACCCCAATATAATCCGTGGTAAGGTTCGAGAGAAAATCCTTGCATGGGAGGCAAGGATTAAGAATTACAAAGAAAATGAGATTAGAGAATGTAAGGGCGGAAATGACGATTATATTGAGGCTGATGAGCAAACCAATAACCCCGTTGAATTTACAAAAGGAGACTCAGTGCTCCTAAGGCATTCAGAAACAAAAGCACCTACTGATGAACCAAGTCCCTGGTGGTACGGACCATTCACAATTAAAAGTCTACACCAAGATGGGGTAGTAAGCTTGACCAGCAAGGGAGGAGGTGAAGTGACTGCGAATGTCGAGCGATTGAGACACCACCACCCTGATAACAAGGATTATATCTATCAGGGATACGTCATTATGAATGATGGAATCACGTAATGTACGTGACTTTGAGTCTAGCTACAAGACTCGTTAATAAAGAAAAGCGCTTCTTGGGAGGCAACCCAAGCTTTATTTGCTTTGTGTGTTTATTTATTTGTTTGTTTGATTTTATTTGTTTCCGTATGTATGTTTAAATTTTATTATTATTGATTCATGTTCAAAACTAAGTTGTGAAAATGCTTTATCTTGTTTTTAACTTCGTCTTAACTACATATAAAGGTATTTTGCAAAAGTTAAGTGTAAGGGAAATCTAAATCGGTTTATTAGAACACAAATGAACATGAATCATAATAATAATAAATTAACATACATATTAGTATTTGTTTGAGTCAAATGCTTGTATCGAGTCATAATGATGTTTTGCAGGATTTCCAGGAAGTAAGGTATAGGTTTTTCCAAAATTTTTCCGGAAACGTAACATGAGAATTCTGTCAGATCATATCTGACGGCGTCAGGCTTTACAACCTGAATGCGTCAGGTTTAATTTTCTGAAAATTTTTGAAAGTTTTGTTTTCATAAAAAGTTTTTATTAAATCTCTAACTTATAATCTCCAGGAATCTGCAAAATTATCATCCCACAAGCATTATATCCTTATATATAGATTTTATCCCGCCGATGTTATGCAGGTTCTCGTGTTTGTTTTCTCAGGTTTAACAGGTTATTTTGGACAAGGAAATGTTTCGAATCAAGCTTATGGCGATGCATTAGTCATGGAGCTTCAACATTATCTTGGAAGAAGATCTAACCGTGTTACTTCATTATCCACCAAGCGAATCAGGGGAGTATTTGATTTCATTCTTTTACTTTATGCTTTTACATTTGTTATTTGAACATTGGGGACAATGTTCATCTTAAGTGTAAAGGGGGGGTAAAAGTACGATTTTAGAGAATACAATTGCGCTTGATTTTTGTTTGTTTGATGATAGATGTGTAATAAAACTGAGATAAATACCTGTTAGGGCAATTTTAGTGCCAAATTTAAAATTTTTTACAACATTTAGGAGTGAAACTTTGATCTTAATGAGCGTCTCACGGATAGGAGTTATATGACTAGCACAAAAACCGTACCACTAAAAAATTTTCCACCCCAAATATGTGAGGTTCCCCCTAGAATTGGTAGGAAAAGCATTTATGCTATGATGTGTGTACCGGTAGCACTTAGATTCTAGAACTTGCGTTAGGACCATTCCGAGGCCACAAGTGAGACTACATTCGTGTAGTTAAATTTACTATATGATAAGAGGCATTAGGATTAACCCATTGTTTTACACCTGTGTTTTTGTTATAATTACGTTGGCTACATTGGTCAAGTAATTCTCCCACACCCTTTGCGTTGTACTCATTTTTAGTACACGATACCCCTAGTACACCCCTCAGAGCCTATCTTTTCGTTTCGACCTTTAAGCATTTTACTTAAAGGAAGAATTTGTTACACCCCACTTAAATGTACACCCAAATCGCCTTAGCCTACCTTGTATGCACTCATTTTTAGTGCATTATTGTTACAACATTTGTTTAAACCCAAGTTAATTATCTAGTTGATTACATGGTTGCTAAGTCGAGTCATACCGTTGTACATATTGTTTTGGGATGATTGGGACTCATGGGTAATGTAAAACCCAGAATTTTTGAATATCTAAAATACCTAAAATACCCCTATAATTTTAAACTTTTGACGATTATAACCTAAGTATTTAATTCGTTAATATTTGACCTAAGAAACATTATACGAATGTGCTAAAATAAATTGTACCCGATTTAGCCTATGTCACGTTTTCTAATGTTGATCTAGCCGAATATATGTTTCTTTGCACAAAACGAATGAGAACTAGTATATCGTCCATGTTCGTGATGATTCTTAAAATTGGCAAGACCTTCCAATTAGCCATTAATCTCGGTACATTCCTTGCTTAACTCTAGCCTCCCATTCAGTTTTCATTTATCCGAATCACAAATCCCTAGCACACGTTTCTGTAACACAAAGCAAATACAAAAAGAAAGAAGAAAACCTAAACCTAAAACTAAACACCATCAAAACTGACGGCTGCTTTTCTTGTCCTTATTTTTTTTCCGTTCATTCGCGGCAAGTAAAAAGGTGTTTGATCGTGGCTGTGATAGAGGCATATGTGGTCTATTTCTGTTCGACAAAGGTAGTGTACGTGGGTTATCGATTTCAGGTTCGAAGGGGTTTTTATTTGAGTTCGAATAGGTGCGGGTGTTGGTTCTTTGTTCCTTGCTTCGTCTCTGTTATCGACCCAAGGTATAACCTACTTTCGTTTTTGTTTCCGTCTCATCATGAATATAAGTTAGAGATCTGATTTTAACATGTTCTTGATCACTTCAATACCACTCAAAATCTGGACCTTCTGGTCACATAAAATGACGTCCATAACATGTCAATAGAAGGGTCTGTTTAGGATTTGTAAAATCAGAAACAAATACGATTACGTGGTCTATATTATACGTTTGTTTGGATCCTTTAATACTTCCCATAACCTGAATAAAATGTTACATGGATTGGGTCTATATACGCATGAGAAATAGAGACGATATATGTACTAGATGTGAAAGATTCATGCATGCTTATGTCTTTTACTATGGGACTAATCGGGGTAGAATTAGGGTGTGTTGTTTGTTGCGTTTATGGCTGTGAAATGGGTCTAGTCGCATGGGTTAAACTAGGGTCTTGTGTGTAATAAATAGAGTGTCCTGGTGCATGTCGTGGGGGCTGAAAACAAGAGAGTGTGTGTGATTTTATGTTGTGTGTGTACAGCAAATATGAGTTACTGGCCTGTTATAACAAGAGTCAAATGGTCAGGAAGAAGGGTCGTTGTGGTTATTGCGTTGGGTGAGTTGGAGTGTCGCATGTGTGAATTGTAGTACTGGTCACAAACATGTGTGTGGGGCATTTTTTTTAGTAAAAGGGAGTGTATCTTGTCGCATGTTCCATTAGACCGATCATGGTTAAGTTCCAAATAAATATATGGATTGATATTTCACGTGTAAAGGTTAGGGCATGCATGGTTAGATTTTGACATCAACCAGGTCACGTGTAATTTAACAGTGGTGTAAAGGTACTGAAATAACAAATTATACCATACATAAAATATTAGTTGGGAACTTGGGGTTTTGTCTATGAGAGTATTTTGGTGTACTGGATTATAAGTGTATCGTGATCAGTTTATGTTAACCGGAAGCCTTGGAGTTTTGTTGCTGTAGAAACGGCGAGGTCAGACAAGAGTTCATTAACGGCTTTGGCCTGGTCATACCAGTCACTGTCACATATTGGAAAGGTTTAAAACTGGTCTTGGTTTTGTCGTGGGGTTGAGAAGGGTGCATGTGTATATATCCGGGTGTGTCGAGAGTATGTTAAGTGTGTACGTGTGTTACGTTGGGTTGGGATAAAAAAAAACCGAAACGTGTCTAAAATGGGCTTATATGACTTTCTAAGGTAGTTAATAAAAAAGGGCAAAACTTTAAGTGGTCATTTATGGAAGTAATTACACTATAAACCCTAAACTTTAATAATTTTACTTGTAACTCTAAACTTGTTAAAATTGACATATTAGACCCTAATATTCGGAAAATTGTCAAAATGAACTATAAACTATGATATTAGTAATATTAAGTTTTGAGTTTAATAAATTGTCATAGTAATTTGGAAAGTTACTAAATATGAAAAGTTACTAAATATGAAAAGTTTCTAAAGATAGAAAGAACCCCAAATGTGTAAACTAATTTAAAATGAGCAATTTGACTTAAAATAAGTTATTAATAAGGAGATCATGAATTCGTGTAGATTCGCTGAAGGTGGAGTTTGCTTCCGATCTTGTGTTTCTTTTATGTTTTCACTTGCGGTATAAGGTACAGATATTCTGCCATTTTAATAAGGAGCCTTCGACCTCTTGATTTCTGATTTGAACCTATGATATGAACCTTTGATATGAACCTTGATAAGAACCCTGTGAAATGAACCCTTTGATATGAGCTTTGATATTTGGACTATGACTATATGAACCTTTGCTTTGATATGGACCATGACCTTTGACCCCAGTTTGATACCCGAGCCAAGTTCGTTTCCTAGCCATGAAGGTAACATGGCCGTGTCATTGATGCACCAATGGCATGACTAGCGTGTAGCCCTAGTGATTTGGTTACACCGTCCCCATTTTGATTTGATATGAGCTCACTATGATATGATTTGACAATATGATTTGTTCGGGGGGCGAATGGATGCATCCTAGGTTCGTGTCCGTGTTCGTGGACAGTTCGTTTTGATATGATATGTGGTGACTGATGATGGGTGCAATCCACGTCTTTCACAAAGTTCGGGAGCTAGCTACTCCATTTGAAGAATGAGGACACCCCTCATATTATCTGATTATCTGAGAGGTCTCCCCTCTATATGATTATGAAGATTTGATATGATATGATATGATATTTGATTTGTTTGGGCTCGTGGTGGATGACTGTCCTAGACCTTTACTCTTTATACCTTACTTATATCTTATTCATTATGCTACTTCTGTTCATTTCCGTTTACTTTTGTTTCCGTTTATTATATATCTGTTCACTGGGCTTTTTAAGCTCAGCCGCACGTTTCTTTTCGTGTGCGGCAGGTTTTAGTTGGAAGCTGGGTATGAGTGAAGAACTGTTGGACTTAGAAGACCTTGATAGTTATTCTGAAGTAGAAGTCATTAGAAGGATTGCATTGCAGACTTAGTATTTAGCTTTTGTTTCCCTTGTAACCTTGGGTTTTCAGTATTTCATTTGTAACCTTTGAGAATTCTTGTATTACTATTGAATGTATGCTTTGTTTGATCTGATATGAAGCCATTAATGTGATACTTCTACCCTTGCTGGGTTGGGGTGTTACAGGTAAAGTACTAGTGTAATGGAGTAATGGGGAAGAACATCATTTATTACCCCCATATGTGCTAAATATTTTAAAAGTACTCCAAGTGTTTTGATTATCTTAATTCGAGTCATTAGAATAGTAATTTGTAAAGTTATGTAAAAGTTCAAGTGTAAGGGGAATGCAATGCCCCTATGATGTATTATTTTGGATGGTAGGGCAAAAGTGTATGCAAAAAAAAAAAAAAAAAAAAAAAAAAAAATAAAGAAAAATACAAAAAAAAAGAGAAAAAGAAAAATAGAAAAAACATACGGACTACCATCCCGTTTCATTTTATATTTATTTTATGTTTTTGTTATTTTGTTTTTAGCTTAAGATCGAGTCGAGTCTTGGCTTAGCAACATTGTATAGTACAAGTAATTGATCAAGATCTTTAACTCGCCACCAGTAAAATATCCTTTATACAACAAAACCGTGTTTTCCTTTTCCCTACACCTAACGTTATAACCCGTTTAAAAGCCCTCTTTGATAGTTTATCTTAGGTGCTTACGCCTAGTGGAGGAGGTTTTCGATCCTTTCCCAAGCCTATGGTAATCTATTTGCTATGACAGGTAGTGAGAGATATTATCCGTTTTCATTTATGAGATTTATTTTGATGACACTTGAGAGATGTGAGTATCTAAACACTACTTGTGAGGTGCTAGTTTATAATCTCCGTGCTTATTATGATTAAAGTGGAACGATTATTTGTTGTAATTACTTTTATGTTAGCATTAAATGACCCCTAACTTGTATTTTAATTAGAATAAAAGCACATTTGCTTGAGGACAAGCAAATCTCAAGTGTAAGGGTATTTGATGAAGCGAAAAGTGTACCGCTTTTAAGGGGTCATTTAAGCCCTAAATCGTATTTATTTGATCAAATATTGCCCTAAATCGCTCCTTTTGTCATTTTAGGTACTTTTGAGAAGAAATCTGGAAAAGGAGGCATTTTGGACGTTTTTGGAGCATAAAAGTGAAGAAAACGACAAAGTCTCAAAATCGGCTAAAAGTTACCTTTGACGGCGTCAGGATCCTCTCCAGACGGCGTCACGGCTTGGCAATAAAATGGTGGATGTGAAAATTACTCATGATAAGCCAGGGAAATTTGCATGGGAATTCTGACGGCGTCACGCTTTAATATGATCAAGGTCGTCATGGCTTAATTTAAAGAGGGACGGCGTCACGCATAATCCTGACGGCGTCAAGCCTTGATAGGCCAGAACGGATTTTGGAGAGCTAAAGAGGGACGGCGTCAAGAAGGTCATCCGGGAACCCTAAAAGCGGCGAGGTGACGGCGTCACACTCCATAACGTGACGCCGTCAGATCTAAAAATCTATATATAGTTTTGCAATTCTTTGTCATTAGTGTGGAACTTATTGGGGAACTTTGTGTGTGAAAACCCTAGGACGAATTTGGCAGCTCTTTCAAGGCTTTTTGCCTTGAGATCTTCCATGTTACATTGAAGATAAGTTATCAATTAATCATTCAATATGTCTATGTGTTGTTTGATTCTATCTTGTTCTTGTCTTTTGTTTAACATGCTAGGCTAGATTTATCTTGTGTTTGCTTAGATCTAATGAAACCTAGCTATTGATTATTGGTTATTAGTGTGTTATTAGTTGTATTGGATGATTGTTCATCTATGTTAGGCTTAAGAAAACTGGCTAACTTCCTATTCGGTAACTTGCTTGAACGTCTTAAGAAACATGAACCAATGCGTACTAAAGGTTTTTATGGTTGTATTTAATGCACAAGCGAATTATAGTGATCCCATGTTAGGAGCTTCCTAGCCGGCTCGACATAGGAGTGAAGTAGGAGCTTGTAGAGTTGGGGAAGTACGTACGCCACTCCACGAATGGTATTAAGGAATACACCCGTCATCCACGCGACTAATACACACTAATCAACCGGTAAAAGATAGTTAGGGAGTAAGGAAATCTAAGTAAACACATTTTCCTCCACATAAGTTTCCACCACATTTTCATTTTCTGTTATTTTATTTTACTTGCATTCGTAGTAATTTGGGTTAGTTGACTAGCAACTAATTCCGCCCACTCTTTCAAACCCGAGATTTTACTTGCTTTCATAAAAATATAAAAACATAAAAAGAATCTTCTCTCACCCTTAGACCTATTAGAGTAATTTTTCATACCTAACGAACACTATTCCCTGTGGAGAACAATCAATCCCCCGTACTTACCACTACACTATACTACATCGGTCAGGTACACTGCCTGGTGGGGTTGTAAGCCTCTTGAGATCCCTCGAGAGGTAAAACCTGTTGTAAGGTTGCAAAACCACGCATCAATACCTCATGAACGATGCATCAAACTCCTTAGGTGGTGCTCGTATGAACAAAACAACTCTCTTCTCCTTAGGTAAATTAAAATGATTATCTCCAACTTCTTCTTTCCTTTCAAAGTCAACATTAACTTCTTCCAAAATATTTTCCAAACGCTCCAAAGAGTCACCCAAATCTTTGAACATCTCCTCCAAATTCCTCAAGTATTCAGAAATATAGCTCAAACTCTCCATTCTACTTAAGTAATTAACAACTATAACATAACCACCAAAAATAAGAAATCCAAAACTATTAGCGTGAGGGTTAGTTATAATCGAAATAACTTAGAAATGAAATCAAAGCAAACAAGCAAACAAACTCAAACTCTCAAAACATCAAAACATCTAAAAATTAAAAGTTCCAAAAGTTTTACCGAAGCATCCATCCGATCGGTATCACACTCCACCCGATTGGATGGTTAAATCGTTAAAAATAATTTTGTCCAACCGAATCGGATGCGGGCACCATCCGATCGGTTGGATAGAATTTTTAAATTTTTTTTTAATTAATTAATTAAAACTTTTATATAAAAAATAATAACTAAAATTAAACTAATTCATAAAAAATGAAACATAACACATAATTAATAACTTAATTACCATTAAACTAATAACTAATTATTAACTTTAATATTCCTTAAACTAATTAATTAACACAATTAATAAAAACTCTTAAACTACTAATCATTAAACATAACATTAACTAAATTAACTAAAACATTAAAAACATCAAAAATATTAAAACTAATCTTAATTATCCCTATTAATTTAACACTTAATCTTAACAATTAATAACATTAAAACTAACATTAAAATCTGAAAATAACAGAAAGTAACAAAAAATTAAAATTTTTACCAAGGCCACCAACCGATCGGATGGATGTCCACCCGATTCGGTTGGCTACGAACCAAGACTTTTTTACTCTTTTTTTTACTACTTTTTAATACAAAAACTTATAAACTACCAAGCCAAACTACCAAGTAAATTTAACAATTCCCCGGCAGCGGCGCCAAAAACTTGATGTGTCGTTTTATGTACAAGTTTTAAAGATTTATAAACACGATTTATCCTATTCTCTAATCAACACCTACGAGCAAGTATACTCGTCCATGGTAGTAAAGGTGGGTAAGTCTAGATCGTCCCAAGGGAATTGAGGTTGGTACTAAGTAAAATAAGTTTTAACAAAAAGGGTTGTCAAGCCAATTTGGTGCAAATTCTAAAGCAAGTAAAATTCAATCAAGTAAAAGCATGTAATTGTGTGTAACTTGTAGTGATGCACAACTTAATATGAAAGACTCACAATCGATGGTTTATCTTTTGAAAATCATTTCTAAGAACTCAATCGTATGGTAAACTCCTTTCGGCCCTTTTTCACCATAACGATAATTCTATTAAACTCATGGTTGTTTTGAAAAGCAATTCTTATTTTATGAATTCTTACGAATCCTTTCGGCCTTTTTATCCGTGATGAAATCATCTCAAATCTGTTTTAATAAGTTAACATGGTGCTTGTCACACACCATATCCCATACTAATTCGTGCACTAACGTTTTGGAATAAAAACCATAAAGAAAATCAGATATGTTTTCATACATCACTTATGAAATAAGAATACTCTACCAATTGTTACATCATACACACAAGTATACCAAAAATACTCCATAGCAAATATCATCAAACACAAGTAACAAAACATTCTTTCATTCAACTTAAAGTAAAAGTAGTTCATAATAACTTTAAAACAAGAAATACCTAGTTTTGGAACTACAAGAACTAAAATTGTAGAACTATAGCAACCACACTCCTCCAATCGCCTATGATCACACGTAAACAACTCCACACTCGAACACAACTCTTGAGACTCTAACTCAAGGTTCCCTGGACATTTTCACAGAAATTACAAGCTTTCCGGCAATGATAATAAGTCTAATAAGAACTTGGTGTAAGCCTTACATGGTTTTGGGGTGTCACACTTGTAAAACAACCTTAGATCTCTTTAAATAAGTGTAAGAACACTTACTCCTCAAGCAAAACATCCCTCTACAGTAAATAACCAAGAAATGATAAGCCACCATGATTATGGGGCTTAAATTCCTCATTAAATGTGATTTTGTAACTTCAGCTTCCTCCAACCGATCGGTTGGATCTCTCGGTAAAATCTTCACTTCCCCATCTGAATCGGATGCGGGCACCATCCGATCAGATGGGACCTTCTGTCTTGAACTTTTTATTTTTTTCTTTCTTTTCTTGTCGCGTGCTTGATGCTTTGTTGTACCACTAATTCCTTCCATAGAACTTGATCTTTTATCGATATTTGAACATAGGAATCTTGACATTATCAAATCCTTGAGTTCTCATTTGGTTTTTCTCTTGTTTTCATCTCGGGAATCCTCCAATGTGCATAATTACTTCAATTCTTCATCTTTTTATCACTTTTTCCTGTACTTGGCTATATTTACTTGCACGTTCACTTTTTCACAATTTAGTATCAAATACATACAAATATAACCAAATATGATGCAAAAAACTAACGATAACGCGCCTAAAAACATGTTAGATTTGAGCGTTATCAGATTAGAACCTTCACCATCAAATGAGCATGATGCTCACATTTATTGTTTATCAATTTCCACTAGGTTTAAGTAGTACCACTTTCACAAGTTATCAAAGTATTGGTAATACTTTGTCTTTAAACTTTTGCGTAAGTTTCATTAAACCTTAAATCAACATTTTAACAACATATGAAATCTCAAAGACAACCTCATGCATCCCAAGGGACAATGAATCTTGAGGAGTATACATAAGAAACTCAAGTGAATCCCTCTTGTCATCATCTTGTAAATTTAGGATAAGTCTATCCAATTAAAAACTTTGAATTCATATCTTCTCTTAGAAAAACATGATGTTTCAGAAAACATTATGTCTAAGAAATCATGTGTTTAGTTTTCATTCTGCCAAAAGGATAGTATATATCCTATGCATCATTCTCTCTTTGCTACACAAACGGGTGTGTTACAAGAGATTTCATTACATCTCATTTTATCATACTTAAGAATGATCACATGAGATAATCTTACTTGTTGAAAGATACTATATATATTTGCTTCCTTTCAAGCGTACATCATAACCAAACCTTGCTCATAATCCAGTCTAAACCTTGTGCATATCCTATACATCTCTGGAGTATACACAAGATCTATTAAATTTGGTAACTTTACTTAGATTCTTGTTCCAAAGAGCTTTCTTGAGATCGTTCTAAATTCAACATATCTCATTATTACAAACACATCTTAGATGATCAAATCACTCGCATAACACATACTTAAACTTAACATAAAAGATGTCACCCTTTAGATCATTCAACCTTAGATCCCAAACGCAAAGATTAAAATCTGTTGACACATATTTATCAAATTCCCGCGTATATCATGACATCTTCATCACCTTAGTTTTAATAGAAATAGTTGAGTTTCATTAAGTCATGTATTGGTGAATTATCATCTTTATATACTTCAATAGAAAAAAATAGGAATTCCTATCTTTTAGACATGAGAATGACTACTGGAGAATCTATTGCACTAGAAACTCAATTTAACCCAACGGTTAAACTGCTTCCAGCGGAGAAGTTGGGTATGTGGAATCACCCGTAAAAATGGTCGTGTTTAGCCTGAATTGAGCACCGCTAGTATAGTCTCATATTCATTCTCCAACTTGAAAAATCTTTATTCCTATACTTGCTTAAAGTAAGTATTAAAAGATGATATTTTATCTTGTATTAGGAATATTAATCAAACAAAGAGTAGATGTGATTTTTCTTTAGAATTACTTGCATTACACATACATGTGTTAATTACATGTTATTTTTTTGATATGATTTAGTATCTTGACGTTATCATTATTTGATAGTCAAACGAGTAAACCTTGGAAAGGTTTTGTTTGCATGCTTATATGCTTCATGTTAACATTAATTGTATGATATGTTCATTCTTTCGTTTTATTCTATTTCGCAAGATTAACATATTACTGGTTACCTTATGATATGTCATTTTTAATACATGGTGTTAGATAGCTCGTGTCTTTTGTTGACATTCTTTGAGTCTGTTTGTAGGATAGTCTAAATGATACATGATCTAAAATGTTAAAATTGTTTGCATGCATCGGTCATCTCTTTTCTTTTTTGACTTTGTCACTTTATTTGTTTGCCACGTGTACACTTATAATTTGTCTAAGTAGTTTTGGTATGATGAACATTTAGAAGTTATTTTATTTTACACATGGATCAGTGTGTTAATTAATGGGTAAGTATGCTTAAGTGACTAAGCCTAACTTCAAAATAATTTCACAATCTAGTATCTAAAACAATGTCATGCTATCTTGCAATATGATTATTTGTTTTGATGCCATGTGGTAGCTTTTTGTCTAGTAGATGAATTTTGTTTTTGTTTACATAAGATGTTATGATTTTATGATATTTACATCTTTTGTCATTAAGACTTTTGTCTTGTAGATTGATAACAAATTATTTGTTATTTCTCTTTTTTTATGCTTATTTTACATAATTGTTGTCCCATTATTGCTACTTAGATTAATAATATGATTATGGGATCCATTTTATTGCGTATCGCTTTAAAAGCTAATAGGATTAAGTTTTAGAGGTTTGAAATTTGTGTTCGGGTATCTTTCAACATACCTCTCTCCAAATCGTATTGTTGCTTCCGCTTTCCTAACAACATCTCCTTCATCTTTTAGTTATAACAATACACCTTCCATGAGGAAACCACATGCCTTGTCGTGCGATCATCTCGCATTGATAGAGAAGAGCTACGTAACTTCAAGGATAAAGTTCTTTGTACGCTAACTAACATCAGCAAAAACATTATCAAGCTCATCGCCTTCATTAACCTGTATCATCATTCTTCGTCCGATACATCACAAATTATGTTGGATGTCCACCAATTAAGGGGGAGAGAAATTCATTCATATAATTGTCTTTTCGCATTAAAGAACATGTATTCATGTCTCTTGCATCCTCAAATACCAACATGTAGGTTCACACCATTCAGCTAAAATCAGCTCACTAAATCACAAGTGTTTCAATCCTTCTTAGCTCAACATCACAGTTTTATACCAATAACTCATCAAATGAAAAACACATCATGTGTTTGACAAACTTCTTAAACGAGAAGCATTAAGTCTCCTTAGACTTTTGACTGGATTAGTGAAACCAAATCAGTAGTTATAAGTAAAAAGATCTTAGCTTGAACCTTGGTTTGATCAAAAATGACAAAACATGACCAAATCAATTCTGGTCCCACGGTACCCTTCGATAAGAAGGACGGAACCAAAGATTTGGTTCAGTCTAAACCGCGGGTACCTGAGTCAGTTTTTAGCCACCTACAACAGACAACCCTCTCACAACTAATGAGTCTAGGATTTACTTTCACATCTTCATTGTCTAGAACACCTTCATTGTCTAAAACTCCTTCATTGTCTAGAACGCCATCATAGGATCTCATCCTTTTTCATTCTTAATACATATCAAGCACGTCATTTTCAGTGCAAACAGAACCATCATTCTCAACACGTTGGTCCAACCAACACTCTCATCATATGATGTCATTTTCATTTGCATATAGGTATCTAGTATTTCTAACCGTTGCATATGGAATTTCTATTCTTAAGTAATCATTGTCTTCACTTCCTCTTATTTCCATTCAAGCACTTATTATGGCACGATTCATCATCTTTGGTAGATGATAATATCATAACCTTAACCGTCTTCAATACTCTTATAGCACTTGCTATACATTAGAGTTTTTGAATTCATTGCATTCATTATAACCACCACCTTCCATCACCTCTTCCACAAATCATCAACCCCATAGATTAGCGAAAAACCTACTTGCATCAACATTTAGTTATCAATTGAGTTATCACTAGTAAACTAACATCAACACTAGCATCACACAATTTAACTCCACTTCATAACTTCCTCATAGGCATTGTTTTGTAGGATTTTATCTTATTATATTCTTGTGATTGTAATTCTCATTAGAAGATTACACACTTTATAACATAGTTTACTAGATAATCATAATTGGTATGACATGGTTTGCCAAATAATCATAATGCTTTGACTTAAGTTGCTTGTGATTAGATTATTGATATGTTGCATCATATTTTTCTTTGAGATAAAATATATTGCACTAACCATTTCATTGTAGGTTCATCATCATATACGCTCGATCGTATATAGCATACTCATCTAAGGATGAAGTTTGCATCGATTATTTTTCGTCTTTTATTGTAGGTGCTTCTTAACGTCCTCAAACCAGGAGGAATATCTATCAAGCACTATTACTGCATCGTCTATACACTTGGTCGTATATGACATATATGTCTTAAGACATAGTTTCTATTGTGCTAATTTTTGTTTTGTAGGTTTATCTTGACGCCCTAGAGCAAGGGGGAGCATATCATGTACCAATCTTTGTTTTGTAGTATTCATAATCCTTACATCATATATGTTGGTACCCTAGCAACGGGGAGTATTGATCAAGCGAGAGCTACAGTCAAGGGGGAGCATGCACACATTCATCATGATTCTCATTCTTCGACACACCTTTGTGTTTCGACAAAAAGGAGGAGGTAGTCCAACATGGCTTATCCACATGGTAAGAGTCTTAATTTGATCCATGGATTCGCTAACAATCTAGGGGACGCAACAACCATAGGAGATTAGATAAATCTATTTAACTTCACTAGGGATAATGCAAGCTCGCCATTTCGGGGAGAAATGAAGTTAACTCCAAGGACACACCCTTTTTGTTTTGACAAAAGGGGGAGAAAGGTGTAAACGGAGAAAGTAAGTAATTACGAAGTTGTAAGTAATTACGGACACAAGGAGAAAGGGGAGAAAGGTGTAAACAGAGAATCGAACACAAGGAGAAAGTAAGTAATTACGGACACAAGTAACTTTTTACATTTTACTTTCTATCACGTTAACATATTTTGTCATCATCAAAAAGGGGGAGATTGTTAGTGCAAGTAGTCTCGTTGGGGAGATTGTTAGTGCAAGCAATCTCGTTCATTTTGATTGATGACCAACATGTAACTTGATACATAACGTAAAATGTACAAGTTACTTGTAATCTCATTTTGTCTCAACATACATTTAACACCTCCCGAGTCCTCGTATGATACAATACAGGTTCGTACATGTTTGTTATGTGGCATTATGATCAAACCCTTAACAAACCATTTAGAATGTTTAAAATATGGTTAGGTCATTAAGTATTTTAAAAGGTTAACCATTCTACTTAGAACCTCATTTTACACTTTGCATATACAAGTACTTTTACTTGTACATCATGTTTCCTAAGATTAATAGGATAAGTACACTTTAGGTGTCAAACTAACATGATACATATTAGTAAACATATATTAGTTAAGCTAGTATATACATAGCTAGGATATACATATATACATTTACATTATTTACATTTTAATTCTTAAAATGGAAATATGTTCATGACATCATGGCATACATCATTTAGAGATCTTTAGATATCTTAGAAGATTTTGAAGATCATATAAATATATTACTTAGATCTTCACTCAATAAATCTTTGGAAAGATCTTGGAAAGATCTTGGATAGATTTCATGTAAGATTTGATTTTGGAAAGATCTTGGATAGATGTCATGTAAGATTTGATTTAGGTTTTATCTTGGAGAGATCTTGAAGCAATATAGTTGACTTTGTAAGATTGTGCAAGATATGGAAAGATATGTTAAGATATTAGCTGTCAGGTCCTGGCGGATCCAAACAGAATAAAGGGCGGATCCCTTTATTTGGATCCGCCAAATCCGTGGCATGTACAAACTGTTTTCCTATAAATAGTAGCCCATTGTTTACCCATAGTTTCAAGCCACAAGAACACACATTCCCTTTACCCTTTGTATACACTTAGACCAGTAGCAAAACATGTAGATTCATACATTAATCACTCTTTGCATAATGATCATAATGTTACTAACTTTCATTATGTTATAAGCATACACTATTAATGATCCTGTGAAGCAAGTTCAAGATCATGAGACATCATCCATCACAAGCATAGCATACTTCCTGATCCACCAAGAAGGTTAGAAGATCTTGAAGTCATTACTCACCATAGCATTCCAACATATGAAGATTCAAGGGCACTAGACATCCTTAATGATTGAAGACTTCTTATTCAAGAAGTTCATGTAGATTCCATATGCATATATGAAGATCCATCACAACATGTTTAGGGAGATTGTGATCTTCATCCATTGAAGGATTCCTATCAATGGAAGTTCATTTAGATTAGCAGTTCATATCCATGACCCATTTATGTCATGGATCATCATTGTAATATATTCTTACTGGATTAGATGGTTTATGTGTTTGTGCCATAAAACACAAGGTTTCTATGTTGGGCCATAAAACATAGCGGGAGTAGTTGTGCCCTTGTTAAAGAACTAGCGGGAGTGGTTGAACCCTTGTAAAGTACTTGACATCTAGTAGTATCCACAAATGTATCATCATCATTATCCATAATTTGAGTCATTATTTGTAACTCAATTGTTTCTTTGTAGAATTCCTTCGATTGCTCTGTTTTCTCTGTTTCTTGGCTTTCAGACTCAGAACTTTCCACAACTGGCTTTGATTTAGCAATCTTCCTCTTTTTCCTTCCTTTCATCTTTAACCTTCTCCTAGTTCTTTTAATACCAATACTGGGACCCTCTTTTTCTTCTTCCTTAACCTTTTCTTTCATCACTTCCATTACCACTTTTTCTTCACCCTTCTTCTCTTCCACATTCTCAGGATTCTTCTCAATTTCAATCTCCTTCTCCACTACTTTTTCCTTCTCTTCTACCACAATCTTAGGCCTAAAAAATAGTTCATATTCTAACTCAGACCCCATAAGCACAAAATGTTCCATTTCTTTCTTTGTTGCCTCAAACTTCGTCTGAATTTTAGCATCTGAGTATCGCTTCAATTGCACAATCTTCTAGCCCTTCATATTCTTCAAGTAATGCCCTTGAAAGTTTCTTACTTGCTTAACAGTTGGTGGTTTGAGCAATTTCTTCTTTCTTCTTTCTGTAAGATACTTTTTCTTTTGCTTGCTTGTGAATTCCTTTAACCATTTCTTCATTCCTTCATCAGTGAAAGTATCTTGAACCTCCTCTTTAACCTGCTTGTACAATGCCATATCAGCCTCACACCTAAGTCTTCCTCATCCCAAGCATCCAGTTCAGCTTCAGTCTCATCCTGTTACCTTTGTTTTTCCAACTCTTCTTCATCCTCTGCCTCAAATTCAGCTTGAAGTTTCTTTGCCTCTTCCTCATTATACTTCTCAGCAACATCTTTAGGCCAGTACTCAAAAGGAAGATGAAATAGATAAGACTCAGGCTCATCAACCATCTTGCCTTTTCCTTTTCCAGAGTAAGTATGAGATTGTGTAGGCTTTTTAAATGGGATGGGTTCTCTAATTGACACACCCTTGACAGGTGGTCTTGGAGGAGGTAGTGGTGTCACTTGCTTTGTTGCGGGTGGAGTTGTTGGTTTGGAAGTTGGTTGAGATTGTGATTGTGGTTGTTCATCAGTAGGTGATTTTGGTTGTGATTGAGGTTGTGGTGGTGGTGTTGATTGTTTTGGTGTTGATGATTTGGTAGATATTAGTTGGAGGATCACCTGAGCTAAACTAACATCATCATCTTCCAACTCTTCAGCAGTAGAAACTCCCTGAGTCTCAGCAGTAGAAGGTTCAACACCAGCAGTAGGACCTTGCTCTGTCTCACAGCAGGATCATTAGTACTAACAGCAGGTTGAACTACCGTAGCAGTAGAATCTTTAACCAACTGCTCAGCATCCAAAGTCTTTAGATTAGCCCAAATACCAATATCCACATCCATATCAACCTGATCATTTCCCTCATTGCCAGCACCACCTTCATCAATCCTCCCTTGCTTCTCAACCTCTCCTGAGTCCTTGATTACCTCCCCTGAATCCTTGTCATCATTCCTCCCTTGTTTGGGAACATCCTCCCCCAAACTCGGTTCAGAATCTTCTACCCTTGACATAGATCCAAGCTTGTACAATCTTTTGGATTTGGAAGTTCTTGATCTCTGTAAACCCTCCAGATGCTTAACCCTTTGCTTTAGCCTCCTGATTTCTGCACCTTGAGTAATTTTGACTTCCTGCAACTCCTGCTTGAGACCAAGAACCTCATCTGACAATTTTTTACATTTTTCGATCAATTCTTTGATAAGTTGCATACTATCCTCACCACTTCAGCCTGTGTTACCTAGCCCGAGAGGTGGATCACTGGAATTGGCTTTTTTTACATTTTGGGATGCCATTAAGTCATCAGTTTCTTTTCTAGTCTCAACACTTCGGGATGTCTGACCTTCCCTGAGAGGTGACTCATAGACATTGCCATTTTGTACGTAAGTGTCCATCGATTCAATTGTTGCAGATCTACCCTCATCACTTCGGGATGTATTACCTTTCATGAGAGGTGAATCAATGGGTTCAAACTCAGTATCAACCCTGGGTTGATCACCTGAGCCCCACATGTTTGCAATTTAGCTGGGATTTCCACCATCTGTTTCAGGTTCATGAGAACCTTCCACAGTTGATGTTGCCATGGTTAGGGTCTTACTTATGTTAACACTGACCTGCCCAGCTACTAAGCCAGGAGCAGTAGTGTTAGCCCCTACCATCATGTCACCTCCATCACCTATGATAGCCTCATCTGCATCCATCCTAACACTGGTCTGAGGTAACTCAGTGTTCTTGTTTGGTGAATTCCTAGGGGATTGGGTCTTTTGGGGTTGTTTAGATGAGTGTTCAGAAGTGGGTGTGGGATGGGTAGCTGTTGTGATTTCAGCACCTTCACCCTGTGTAGCAGCCAATTGCAACATATGTGGGAACATTGGAGTATTAGTCTCAGAGAAACCCGTTCCATCCTTTTTCAAATAAGAAAACAATTTCCTTTTAAGCTCAGGACATTTATGCACATTTGTATATACCTTAGGTTTTGATAGTTGATTATTCAAAATTAATTGCAAAAACCTTGGGTAAATGTAATGTTTTCCTGAAACATTCTTTTTCAAACCATCCATTACCATAGCCAAAAAATTAAAGGGTTGTCCTGTGGCCAGACAAATCATAGCAGATGCTTGAGTTGTGCTGAACTCATTCCACCCTGTAGTTTTAGGACTTAGGCAATGGAGAATGGTGTGAAGAAGAAATTTCCATTGTGGGCAGAGAAGACCTTTATAAAATTTTAAACCATTATTTTTCTTCTCATAACCCATATTTTCAATTTCTTGAAAAATGATAGAATTTTCAAGGAAAATTATCTCTTCATCATCTGAGAAGTGAAGAGCTTCTCTGATAGATGATTCAGAGACAATTATCCTTTGGCCATCTATCTCAGCCCTTAAATATTCTTTCCCATTTTTAGTTTTGGTCTTAACAGTAGACCAGAACTGTTTCATGTGGGAAATGTATATAGTGGGATTTGCTGTTAACGCATACCTAAGATGAGTAGCATTAAGAAAGTCAATAACTTCAGCAAATCCTTCAGCTTCTGGGACCTTTTCAAAAAACGCAACCTGATTGGGGTTATCGGAGAATGTCCTTGTCGCCATTTTTAGTTAGGGTTTTGATTTTGGGGTTTTGAGAATCAGATGATTAAAGGTGTGTTAGGGTTTGAATTAAAGTGAATTTTGGGCCCACAAAGTGAATTGTGAGATCGAATTAGGTTTTTATACCGTTCAGATCTAATTAGGGTTATATTGGTTCCAAGTCACAAAACAGTCCCTTTACTTTCAAACCAAGCAGTAGGATTCCAATATTTGCAAAACATCAGCAGAACTCCAGCAGTAGAAAGTTTTGCCTAGCAGCAGAAACTTTTGCTGCTAGCAGTAGAATGTCTGCTGAACCTTTCTAACACCTTTTTCTCATCAAATCAACATTCCCTTTTTACTTATCCTGCAAAAGATTAGTCCAAAACCACAAAAACACACAAAAGAACATTTCACCATAATCACAATCCATAGTTATAATTAGCAGTTGAATAAGCCTAAATATAACTAGCAGCAGACAACACATAACATAGCAAGCAGTAGAAACAAATTATTTTACTAATAACAGTACAAATCTTTACAAACTATTACAAAAACACAGAGATAAGATTTTTCAAAGATTGATCATCCCTATACTAGCAATTAAAAATTGAAATCTACCCACATCAAAACCTTTTGTGAGTAAATCTGCAACATTGTTGTCAGTATGAATTTTAACTGTTTGAATTAGCTTCTCATAACAATCTCTGATAAAGTGATCTGTTATCTCAATATGTTTTGTTTTAGAATGAAAAACAGGATTCTTAATAATACACATGGTACTATTATTATCAATGTAAATTTTGGTGTTCATAAAGTTGTACCCATAATCTAGCAATTGATTCTGAATCCAGAGTACTTGTCCACAGCAACTAGAAGCAGCCACATACTCAGCTTCTGTTGTTGAATTAGCCACCATAGTCTGTTTCTTGCATTGCCATGAGATCAACCTATGTCCAAGGTATTGACAGCCTTCAGTGGTTGACTTTCTATCTAAACTTGCTCCAGCGTAGTCACTATCTGAGTATGCCACCCGATCAAAGGGTGAATTGTTAGGATACCAAAGGCCCAACTTAGCTTAACTCCTCAGGTACATTAAAATTCTCTTCACAACATTTAAGTGTGACATTTTAGGAGAGACTTGGAATCTGTCATAGGCACACACAGCAAACATAATGTCTAGTCTTGAAGCAGTTAGATACATCAAGGAACCAATCATTGATCTATACATATGTACATCAACCTCTTCACCATCTTCATCCTTGATCAAATTCTTGTTTGTCTACATGGTTGTCTTAGCTGGCTTTACATCAGAAAAACCAAATTTATTCAAAATATCAGTCACATACTTGTCTTGACTGATGACTGTCCCATCTGCTTTTTGCTTAACTTGAAGCCCCAGAAAGAAAGTGAGTTCCCCCATAGAAATCATCTGAAACCTACTGTGTATGAGCTTCTCAAATTCCTCACATAACACCTTATTTGTAGACCCAAAAATGATATCATCAACATAAACTTGAACTATTAAGATATCCTTTTTGTCTTTCTTAATAAACAAAGTCTTGTCAATAGTTCCCCTGCTAAAACCATTGCTTAACAAGTACTTTGATAAGGTGTCATACCAAGCTCTAGGAGCTTGATGTAGACCATACAGTGCTTTCTCCACCTTGTACACTCGGTCAGGATACTCAGGATCCTCAAAACCAGGTGGTTTCATAACATAAACCCTTCATTAATCTTCCTATATAAGAAAGCACTTTTCACATCCATTTGGTACACTGTGAAATTCTTATATGAAGCATATGCCAAGAACAGTCTAATAGCCTCTATCCTTGCAACAGGGGAAAATACTTCATCATAATCAATTCCTTCTTCATGAGTGTACCCTTGAGCCACTAGCCTTGCTTTGTTTCTGATCGTAATACCTCTTTCATCTCTTTTACACCTGAAAACCCATTTAGTACCAATTTCCTTTTTCCCACTAGGCAGATCAACCAAGGTCTAAACTACTTGAAGCTTAAACTGTAGCAGCT
Organism: Artemisia tridentata subsp. tridentata; assembly: GCA_021014915.2. Classification (NCBI taxonomy): domain Eukaryota; kingdom Viridiplantae; phylum Streptophyta; class Magnoliopsida; order Asterales; family Asteraceae; genus Artemisia; species Artemisia tridentata. The sequence goes on from CP139507.1 coordinate 72,890,079, forward strand.
CCTCTTGCATAGCTTCAACTCAGCTTGAATCTTGCAATGCTTTGTAAGCATTCTTGGGCTCTCCTTGTGATAGAAAGCAAGCAAACATACAACTTTGTAGATCCTTGTGGCTATTTCTCTGATGATAAGTTTGAGCAAATAAACCTTCATCAAATAAATCTCTCAAACCTTTTGTCTTACTTCTGGTTTGAATAGCAGAATCAATATCACCTATGATATGCTCCTTTGGATGATTCTTGTGTACCCTGGTGGTTGGAGTAGGACTAACAGGTATTACAGTCTCCATATTTGATAAATCAGCTCCAGCTCCAAAAACTTCCAAAGCTTCATCATCAGTATTGTAACAACCGTGATTTTTGCAGGTTAGTTTAACTGATAGTCTCGATTCATTTGACATTTGTTGGTGTGTTTTAGGTGTTGATGGGATATATGGGTGATATATGCGTGATGTATATGCAATGTATGTGTGATATAGGTGTGATATGAGTGTGTGTTGACACTAAATCCCTTTGTGAGATTTTATGGTTGTGAGTTGAGTAGTATTGATTTTGGGATAAGTTCATTTTGATTACCTTGGTGGTGTAGAAATGACTTGTGTAGTTTTGGTGTTTTGTGGTTTTGCGTAACAAGTTTTCATTCAAGTATTTGAGCGTTAGTAAGTTACGTGGAGTTTGTTTTATGGGGTTATATTTATAGAGAGTGTGATATGTTATTTTTGGAAACTTTGGTTTGAAAATGATAATTATTCGAGTTGTCGTAAAATGAAAGTTTATCGTGTGAGACGTTAGGTTTCGTATGGGTTCTTATAAAATATCGAGAGTACAAGGTTTTAAGTGTAATAATTAATATTAATAAAAAAATTTAAAATATATATATATATATATATATATATATATATATATATATATATATATATATATATATATATATATATATATATATATATATATATATATAAAGGGGCGGCCAATTTTGGGTTTTAGGGGGAAAAAGGAAACAAAATTTTAGTCCAATTATAATTATTAATTAAGGAGGTTATCTAGAATAATCTTAGGGTGGTATAAATACAAAAAAAAAAAAAAAAAACCCTCATCCCTCTCTTTGTGAAATTCGGTCGACCAAGGGGAAAGAACAAGAAAAAAAATTAGGGTTTTATTATTGAAGCCTAAAAATCAAGATCAAGGTATAATTTTCAATACTTGTGTTCAATTAATTATTTTAATTCATGTAACAAGAATATGATGGATTAGGGTTTATGTTTACTTCTATAAATTAATGATATATAACATGTTGGGATCAATAATTAGTAATATTATGATGATTGGTGAAGAGATTAGGGTATAAAACATGTTAGTTATTGAGTTAGGGTTTGGACAGATTCATAGGGCTGTAAAGATACAAAGATATTTAATAGATGGATATGAGTTATTACATGAATTTTGAGTCTAAATTGTAGTTCAGAGAACTTACTTTCCAAAAAGTCCGGCCACGATTGATTTCGAGGTCGGGAGGTCAGTCAAACGATTTTTCTAAGAAAAGGTGTCAAAGCTATTAAACCGTGGCAGATTTAGGTTAAAAGTATTGAGGTCAAAGGTGGTTTTAAATGTGTAATTAGGGTTAGCCCTTCTGATGAATTTGAGTTCTATATTTCCTTTGACTTCCACACGAAGGGTATCCGTTAATAAGTTGTGAAAATATGTTTGCTTGGTCAAAATATTTTTGTGTGCGTTCAGATCCGAATCTGGATAGTTATCATGTTTGATTTTTCAAAGAGCACTTATATGTGTTTTAGTGCATGGCCTTCTGGGAGAAGCTTGTATGCTCATGAAAGACCATGGTGAATTTTTGGTGTGAGTTGTAGAGCTCATTTTGTTATGATTTCATGTGGGTAGAAGTACCGCAAAAATCTGTGTATTCTGAAAAAAGTGTATGCAAGGGATTTAGTGAGTGTAAGTGTTTGGTAGTGGTTAGTATGGAGTCTAGGTGATCCATGGTGGGTTACATGAACCTTAGACATCCATCATATATGTGCTACATGGACTATAGCTTTTAGCTTGGTCGCGTGTAATGTGATCTTATTTTGTTGTATAGATTTGTGATTGATAATTGGAAGCTGCAAAGTTTGAGGTGAGTTTCATAGTCCCATTTTTACTTTGTTTTAACTTGGAATGGGAATGATGCTTGTGTTGAAATATTTTTGAGTTACTGTGATTATGTGGTCGTAAATGCATGGACTTGTAAGTGTTATTATACGTGTATTGCATGTTATGAGATTATTGTGTGGTGATTCTGTGTGGTCCATTTGGAGGGTAGCTATGCTCCCATTATCCAATTGGAGAGTAGGAGTTCTACTCACTATTATTCTATGTGGTCTGATCAGAGGGTAATGATTACCCATTAATGTGAACTAGGATCGTGGGCACATTCTGTCTCGTTTGTTGGTTTGTTGGTTAGTTGGTTATGATTACATGCTAGATGTATGATAACTATCTTTACTGTCCTGCTATATTTTATAATCACAGTGAACTGGTTGCCTGAGATATATTGTGTGTCTTAAACCTATGAACCTCACCAACATTATGTTGACGTTTTAAGCATCATTTTCAGGTGAGCATTCTAAGGCTAAGGTAGAGGGAAGCGACTAGACGAGACTTAGTAGCATTTGAGAACGATTATCTTTATGTTTTGATTTGAATATGTTTGATTTTGATTGTGATACTTTAATATTTTTTGACTAGTACTTTATGTTTTATTGAGGATAACTTTGGAGATTTGTTTTGGTTATTTTCTTTTGGGGTATCGTTACGACACTTTGTGTCTGTACTTTGCTCTATTTATGTGCATGTAGAAATTCTCTATTTTGACACCATGTGTTGTGATGATATCCATGATGTCGCACTCGCGTTTCCGCCTTAGCAAGGTGTGACAGATTGGTATCAGAGCCTTGGTTATAGAGAAGTAGGTGGTTGAACCTAGACTATAACCTAGGTGTTAGGAATTAATAGAATAATAGTTTATTTTCATTCCTGCTGGTAGTGTAAATGGTTCCTGCTGGTAGTGTTGGTTCCTGCTACTGCTGGTTACTGCTGGTAGAGTTAGTTTGTTGCTGCTGTTAGTAGTTCATTGCTGCTGGTTATCCAGTAGAATTAGAAGTTTGTTAGAGTTATTTTAGGAAGAGATTATGTATATCTCTTTTCACGTTTTCTTGTATGACGGGTTAGGGTTCCTTGTAGTATAAAAGGAACACCTGGTTATGAGTTTTGGAACGAATCAATAGAAAACAATATTATTAGTTAATAAACGATCCATAGAGGATCAAAGTCTTTTAGTTATTGTCTTCTTCAACTCTTGTGTTTAGTTTCCGCATAAGCACAAGTTTATTGTTCAGAGATTCTCAAAGTAGTTTGCTTGTGATTACATAAGCTTTCTACAAGTTCTTAAGGCTCAAAGATCTATCAAGGAGGCCCGATCCAACAAGTGGTATCAGAGCCTGGTGAGGATCTCTGTCGAAGAAGAAAACTTTTCTAAACAGTCTCTTAAACCCTTTTTCAATGGCTGACGTCAATCCTGATGAGTCTGTCATCAATAATGAAAAACCTGAAACTTCACAAGTCCAACAACAAATAGTCACAACCACTATGTCTAACAGTAATGCTAAATTCCCATACCTCAAGAAAGATGAGTACGAGATTTGGACTATGAAGATGGAGTACTGGATCTCAAACAGTGATCATAACCTATGGAATGTAATCCTGACTAGGAACAGCAAGAAGAGGACTGGGAGAGATCAGAAGGGGAACATCATCATACTTCCACCTACATCAGCTGAGGAGCATGTTGCATTACAAAGGGAAACCAAGGCAAGAACTCTTTTGCTTCAGGCTATCCCAGAAGATCACATGGGTGACTTTCATCACCTCGATGATGCTTGGGAGATCTGGCTTGCTGTAAAAGCTAGATTTGGAGGGAATGATGAGTCCAAGAAGATGAGGAAGTCCATGCTTAAGCAGGAGTTCCAAGAGTTCAAGATCTCTGAGGCTGAAGGGATTCACAAAGGTTATGACAGGTTTCACAAGATCCTAAGCCAGCTCAACCAGTCGCAGGCCAGGCCAGACAGTGAAGACTGCAACACCAAGTTTTTGAGGGCTCTGCCTCCATCCTGGTCTCAGGTCTCCATTACTCTTAAAGCCAGAGGAGTGCTCGATTTCATGAGTTTTGATGATCTTTACAACAAGCTCAAGACCCTTGAAATTGAAATCAAAGGGGTTTCAACCTACTCATCTCACACTCCAACTTATACTCCATTTGTTAGTGGTACCAGTACTAACAAGGTCTCATATGGTGATAGCCCAACTCCCTCTTCTTCATCAGTTTCCTATTCCCCTGCAACACCTAGATCACAGTCAAGATCTGACAATGTGCTTGAAGAAGTTCTTCATTCGTTTGTTGCTGAAAGTGCTCCACAACAGCAAATGGCCTATGAAGACTTTGACCAGATTGATCAACTGGATCTGGAAGAAATGGACATCAAGTGGCAGATGGCTATGCTGTCATTAAAGGTTAACAGATTTGAGAAGAAGGCAGGGAGAAGGATCAGATTCGATGGACAGGAAGGAGCAAGGTTTGACAAGAGGAAGGTGATATGCTACAAATGCTCACAACCAGGTCATTTTGCTAGAGAATACACAGATAAGAAGGTGGATGACAAAACAAGGTATTCTGCTTTCAAGATTCAAGAATTAGAGTCAGAAGAACCCAAAGCCTTACTGTCTGTGGATTCCATGCTGGATTGGGAACAACATGAGGTAGCTGATGCAGTAAGAGGAGCTGGAAAGGTCTATGGGATGATTGCTGGATATGATGCTGAGGCACAAGTGGCTGGGGGATTTGGTTTGATGGGCTACCCATCTTAGGATAATCCTCTTAGAAGTAAAGATGTAGGTATTGTTGACAGTGGATGTTCCAGGAGTATGACTGGTAACCTAGAGAGATTGCATGACTTTATACCCATAAATGGAGGTACTATGACATTTGGAGGAGGGGATGGCAAGATAACAGGGAAGGGAACCATTAAGACATCCAAGCTGGATTTTGAAAATGTCTTCTATGTGAAGGAACTCAAGAACTTCAACTTGTTCTCTGTCTCACAAATGTGTGACAAGAAGAACGGTGTTTTATTCACAGAGACTGACTGTCTTGTGCTATCCAAGGAGTTCAAGTTGCCTGATGAGAGTCAGGTTGTACTTAAAGTTCCAAGAACACACAACCTTTACAGTGTCAATTTGAATGATGTCCAGCCTGAAGGTGATTTGACGTGCTTGGTGGCAAAAGCATCTATGGATGAATCGAACAAATGGCATAGAAGGATGGCACATGTGAACTTCAAGACCATCAACAAGCTGGCAAAGAATGGTTTGGTACAAGGGCTCCCTCTCAAGACCTTCACAAATGAACACAATTGTGTTGCCTGCAACAAAGGAAAGCAACACAAAGCTTCATACAAAGCCATCACAGCTGTGAACACCATCATTGAGCCTCTTCAGTTACCTCATATGGATCTCTTTGGTCCTACTTCCATCAGAAGTATAGACCATAAGTACTACTGTCTGGTGATTACAGATGACTTTAGCAGGTTTTCTTGGACTTTCTTCCTAGGTACTAAAGATGAAACCTATCCTGTGATTAGGGACTTTATTGCCTTAATTGAAAATCAGCTAAATAAAAAGGTTAAGAGTATAAGGTGTGACAATGGGACAGAGTTTAAAAATTCTAACCTAATTGAACTATGTGGGCATAAGGGGATTAAAAGGGACTATAGTAATGCCAGAACCCTACAACAAAATGGGGTTGCTGAAAGGAAAAATAGAACCCTTAAAGAAGCAGCTAGATCTATGCTGGCTGACTCTAAGTTGCCAACCATGTTTTGGACTGAAGCAGTTTGCACTGCTTGTTATGTTCTGAATAGGGTTTCAATCACTAGTCTTCACAATAAAACACCTTATGAGCTTTTGTCTGGGAAGGTTCCTAACATTAGTTATCTTAAACCTTTTGGATGTCATGTAACTATATTGAACACAAGTGATCACCTAGGAAAATTTGAAGGGAAGGCAGATGAGGGTTTTATTGTTGGTTATTCTGCTCATAGTAAGGCCTATCGGGTATATAATTTGTCTACTAAGAGGATAGAAGAGACACTCAATTTAAGATATCTAGAGGATAAACCTAATTTACAGGGTGCAGGTCATGAGTGGTATTTTGACCTTGATTATCTGTCTGATACTTTAGGTTATTCTAGATTCAAAGCTAATCAATCTGTAGGTACATATGATTATGCAACTAACAATCCAGGTACCACAGATGATGATTCAGAATGTGATGAACAACCCATTGTTGTTCCTTCTTTTCCCTCTAACCACTTTTCAGGTACTGAGCTCAAATATTCTCTTGATAAGGCTGAAGGTGATTCAAGTTTTGCAGAAGATCTTGCTAGGCTTCAAAGACAAGAACATGATGCTAAGGAAGCTGCTGAACAGTTTGGTTTCAAATTCTCACAGGAAACCAGGAAGATCTTAAGAAAAGCTGCAGAAGTAGCCCGCAGGAATCTGGATTCTGCTGGTGGTATTCCTGTTCCTGCTGGTAGTAGCAATTCTGCTGATAGCCCCTCTGTTCCTACTGGTGTCATCACTCCTGCTGGTTCTTTGTCCACTTCTTTAGTTGACACATTGGGTCTCTATGAACCTTCTACAAGGTATCCAAGTCCATCTGATCTTGGAAATTCACTCTCCTCAAGATCTAGGTTGGACGATCCTCATTATTAATCTAGAACAGGAATCTTCACTTACTCCTCATATGATGATGAATTCAATCCCTCTATCACCAATCAAGCCTCATCTGTTGATGTCAATCCTAATGCTACCAAGAGGATCAACATTGTTCATCCTCAATCTTTGATTCTTGGAAATCCCAATTCAACTGTTCAGACAAGAAGCAAGTTGAAACAACCTAGTTTTGGAGAATCTGCTTTTGTTAGTTATATTCAAGATCAGCTAAGGAATAATCACATTGACCATCTTCATTGTCTCTATGCTTGTTTTCTGTCTCAAATAGAACCAAGCAGTGTAGCTCAAGCCCTTGAAGATTCTGATTGGGTTGAAGCTATGCAAGAGCAAAATGCAACAGTTTTACAATCAGAAGGTCTGGAAGTTAGTACCTTTGCTTGAAGGAAAGTATGTTATTGGGACAAAATGGATTCTCAAGAACAAAAGGGATCCTCGGGGTATTGTGGTTAGAAATAAAGCAAGATTGGTAGCTCAAGGTCATCGGCAGGAAGAAGGTATTGACTATGATGAGGTGTTTGCTCCTGTGGTAAGGGTTGAAGCTATTAGATTATTTTTAGCTTTTGCCTCATACATGGGATTCATTGTTTATCAGATGGATGTAAAGAGTGCATTTCTCTATGGTGAAATTGAAGAGGAAGTGTATGTGACTCAACCTAAGGGTTTTGTGGACTCACAGAATCCTGATTTGGTTTACAAGGTGGTAAAAGCATTATATGGACTTCATCAAGCACCCAGGGCATGGTATGCTAGGTTATCTGCTTTTCTGTTGAAGCATGGTTACAGAAGAGGAGCTATTGACAAGACACTCTTCATCAAGAAAAATTCAAAAGATATCATCCTTGTTCAGGTTTATGTGGATGACATCATTTTTGGTTCTACAAAGGAAGCTTGGTGTAGGGAGTTTGAGGTGCTAATGAAGGGAGAATTTGAGATGAGTGCAATGGGAGAGCGTACCTTTTTCTTGGGTTTACAGGTCAAGCAAAAGCCTGATGGCATCTTTATTAGCCAGGAAAAGTATGTGCAAGACATACTTATGAAGTTTGATTTAGAAAGTGTGAGGACTGCAACTACACCATATGAAGCTCCCAAGCCTAAGTCCAATAATGAGCCTGATGCTGCTGTTAGTGTTCACTTATACAGATCCATGATAGGGTCACTAATGTATTTGACAGCTTCTAGGCCAGATATCATGTTTGCAGTCAGTGCTTGTTCCAGACATCAAGTTACACCATTAACTGCTCACTTAAATGCAGTCAAGAAGATCTTCAAATATCTTAAAGGACAACCTAAGTTGGGTCTTTGGTACCCAATAGATTCTCCGTTTGTATTAGAAGCTTACAGTGACAGTGATTATGCTGGTGCTAACTTTGATCGAAAGTCTACTACTGGGGGTTGTCAGTTTCTGGGAAGGAGGTTGATATCTTGGCAATGCAAGAAGCAGACCATTGTGGCTACATCTTCTACTGAGGCAGAGTATGTTGCTGCTGCTAGTTGCTGTGGTCAGGTACTTTGAATTCAAAATCAATTGTTAGACTATGGGTTCAATTTCATGAACACTAAAATCTTTATTGATAACCAAAGCACAATCTGCATTGTTAAGAACCCAGTGTTTTACCAAAGAACTAAGCACATAGAGATTAGGCAACATTTTATCAGAGATGCTAATGAGAAGCATCTTATCCAAGTGCTTAAAATTCACACTGATGACAATGTGGCTGATTTGTTAACAAAAGCTTTTGATGGACCAAGATTTAACCATTTGGTGGTCCATATTGGGATGCTCAATCCTTAAGTGCTGAGATTGAGGGGAGGTATAAGCCTAAGGGGAGGCTTATTGTTGTATATTTTTCATTTTCTTTATTTTCTTTTCTTTCTCTTTTAGTTAAAAAAAATATTGTATAGTTTGCTTTCTAACTTGTATGGTTTTGAGTAACACCTTGCAGGTAGAGTGTTGGTTTTTAACCACACCACAAATGGTAATCAACTTATCATGTCTCACAAACAAGGAAAAGTTGACTCACCATGAGGGTACGGCTCTGGTGTGATAATCAAATCCGTTGACAGCTGTAATAGTTTGCTAAAAACTATTGGGTACTCAACTCACCCATGTTTTATTACTGAGAGTTGAATAGTTTTCAATTCGCCATGGATTTTACCCTTTGGGGTTTCCAAAGAATTGGCTAGCCCACAAGTGTATGGCTTATGGTAAAGGCTGTTGGAAAACCATATTTGGTAATCAATTCACCAAGGTTATCTTAAACCAAGAATTGGCTAGTCCTGAGCAAACGGCTACTGGTAAAGACTTCCAAATCCGTTAATAGTTGATGATTTACTAAAACTCATATGGTTATCAATGTACCATGGTCTTATACACCTAAATATTGGCTACTCCAGTAGTAATGGCTATTGGTAAAGGGACATCAAATCCATTAATTTTCAATGATTCGCCTCTCACAGGAGTTCACACACCTGGAAGTGATGAGAATAGTATGAAACTTAAATGTTTTGATGTACACATTGTCATAGTTGCAGTAAAGATCAAGTACATTCCATGGTGACCAGCTTATTTTGAGATGCTTTCTTGTTGCTGCTGATATATAGGAGTTGCTGCTAGAAGTTTGTGCTTCATGATGATGTTACTGCTGGTTACTGTCAAAGATCTATCTGGAAACTTGAAGTTAACCAAGTCAAATTCAAGTTTAGGGGAGGATTGTTAGGAATTAATAGAATAATAGTTTATTTTCATTACTGCTGGTAGTGTAAATGGTTCCTGCTGGTAGTGTTGGTTCCTGCTGCTGCTGGTTACTGCTGGTAGAGTTAGTTTGTTGCTGCTATTGGTAGTTTATTGCTGCTGGTTATCCAGTAGAATTAGAAGTTTGTTAGAGTTATTTTAGGAAGAGATTATGTATATCTCTTTACACGTTTTCTTGTATGACGGGTTAGGGTTCCTTGTAGTATAAAAGGAACACCTGGTTATGAGTTTTGGAACGAATCAATAGAAAACAATATTATTAGTTAATAAAGGATCCATAGAGGATCAAAGTCTTTTAGTTATTGTCTTCTTCAACTCTTGTGTTTAGTTTCCGCATAAGCACAAGTTTATTGTTTAGAGATTCTCAAAGTAGTATGCTTGTGATTACATAAGCGTTCTACAAGTTCTTAAGGCTCAAAGATCTATCAAGGAGGCACGATCCAACACTAGGAGTCCCTCATATAGTTGCATTTAGGGCTTATGTATAAGTATGGTATTTTATATGTCTTTTTTTTCTTAAGTTTATGAGAGGTTTTGTTGAGTTTTGGACGCCTATTGAACCCCCATACTTAGTATTATATATGTCACTTTTAGCATGGCACCTCTCGTGCGTAGCAAGTTTCGTTGGACTATCGTTGTCGCTACTGGTTACAAGAGGATTGGTAGCTTGAAACGGACTAACAAGAGGATCTTAGTTCCTGCTAGCATGTGTCCATGTAAGATCGAGGAGAAGATGACTTTAGTGAATGTGGGTGGAAAGGAGATAGAAAGGTATGAGACAAAAGTGACCAATATAGAAGGCTACATTATTAGGTACCCTAGAAAGTGTCCCAAATTCCTAGAAGATGGAGGAGAGGTTTGGGCTGAGCCTCATAATCTGTATGGGTTTGTGGACCGTATAGAGGAGGAAGAAAGGAACCTCAGGAGTGGTTTTGCCAGTCGTCCACTACCACAGAACGAGGGAAACCGGAATGGATGGATAAGTGAAGAGGAGGAGTAGGAAGTGGATTCAGATCTAGAGTCTACGGCAGGTAGTGGATTTAATCCGAGTTGAATGAGAGGGGCAAACGTTAGGGTGGAGCTCGAGCCGTATGCGATTCTATTTGGTTTAGTGTTATGTTTTGGGATGTCTTCTGTTGATTTTTTATGTTTGGTATTATGTTGGATTGCGAATTCCTTTGAATTCTGGGATTTTACCCAAGTAATTAATAATAAGGCTTGAGCGAGTTTGAATATTTTATGTGTGTGATATGTGATTAATGGGTGTATTATATGATATTCATTTTTTGAGTTTGTGTATCTATAATTGTGAGGTGTTATTATTGTTATGCGTGGTATTGGAAGCGAGTACACATGTGAAAGGATACATCTATAATTATGGGTGGCCAACATAATTATAAATGACCAATGATGACATGCTTACGTGTAGTAGGATTAAGTTTAACCTTGATATATGTGTTAATTGTTCCATTTGATGGGGAGTACTTGTGTTAAGTATGAATGTGTATTCGTAAACTTCGTGAACGGCGCCTAATGGTATCAACGATCTGTGTGTCCAGGAAATGGCACCAAAAAGACCAAGACGCCCTATTACTAAGTCACCAATGAGTGGAGCCTACCGGACGCCGAAGAAGCGAAAGCAGACACCCACTATTGGAGAGAGTAACCCCATCTTCCAGCAAATGATTAATCAACAATTGGAAGCTCCACTGCCAGAGATTGTTAGCCATGTGAGCGCACAGATGGGTGATGGTGCTCAACCTAATGGTGCTGGGAGTGGTGGGGGTGGCAACAACGGATGCTCCTACAAAGAGTTTATGGCTTGTAAGCCCAAAGAGTACGATGGTAAGGGTGGTGTGATAGCGCTCACTCGATGGATAGAGAAGATGGAAGCAGTAATGGATATTAGTGGCTGTACTGAAGCCCAAAAAGTCAAGTATGCAGCAAGTTCTCTGATCAATAAGGCTTTGACTTGGTGGAACACGCAAGTCCAAGCTAGGGGTAGAGTTGCTGCGATGGGAATAACTAGGGAAGATTTCAAAGCCTTGATGGTGGAGGAGTTTTGCCCAAGAAATGAGATGCAAAAATTAGAGGAAGAATTTTGGAACCATGCAATGGTTGGAGCTAATCACGCGGGGTATACTGACAGGTTCCATGAGTTAGCTAAGTTGGTCCCTCACTTGGTAACTCCTGAGTCGAAACGTATCGATAAATACATTCGTGGGTTGGTTCCACAGATTCGTAGCATGGGTAGGGCTACAGAACCCATGACACTCCAGAGTGCTATTCAGAAGGCTAGAGCACTAACTGATGAAGAGGTTAGGAGTGGGGTACTCGCGAAGACAAGTGAGAAGAGGAAGGAGGAGACTGAGGCAGGTAAGCAGGTTAGTTCTGGTGCTGACAATAAGAGAGCAAGGTATGAGAGAGGATTCATAGCGGTGAATCCTGTGGTGGCAGCGAGTCCTGTGATGGCAGCTACTCCAGCTGCGACAGGAAACACAGACAGAAGGGGGTACACTAGTTCTGCACCCAAATGTGTTAAATGCAATGGTTATCATCATGAGCAGGCTGCGTGTCGTACGTGCTTCAGGTGTAACAAACCTGGACACTTTGCTAGAGAATTTCGTACGGTGATTACTCAAGCGACTCCAATCGACTCAGTTGGCACAAGGTATAATCGTAGGGCGTGTTATGAGTGTGGAAGTACGGATCATCTCCGAAATGTGTGTCCCAAGCTGAACAGGGCACCTGGTCAGGCGGGAAACAGGTTGGCCATTGAAGGAGGCCAAGGGCAAGGGTACAACAAGAATGTAGCTAGAGGAAAGGCGTTCACCATAAATGCAAACGAGGCGCGTCAAGACGCGCACGTCGTTACTGGTACTTTCTCTCTAAATGGTCATTATGCTACTACTTTATTTGATACGGGTGCGGATTACTGCTTTGTGTCCACTAAATTATAGGTGATGTATGACATATATAACATATTAAATAAATTCACGCAGCGGATAAACATCACCATAACAGGATCCATAGTGCCATATGATCAATCAAAACAATAAACACATAAGTTATACCTTTGTAGCGTGATCCGGGAGTCACCAACAACATTATAACCCACGACTTGATCAAGAAACCCAAGAGATCAATAAGGTTGATCTCCTCTAAGTGTGAAACACACTACACGTCACCGTACGCCAATGGATGCTAGTCCTTCAACCACCGTAACCAATCAAGCACCCTTGAATGAACAAGATTCAATGGAGATTGATGAAAAAACAAAAACCCTAGATCTTGGTGTGTTTTATTTCGTGGTCCTTGATGAGAGGAAGAGGGAGAGATATTAGGTAACTACTAATCACCATAATCAGGATATTATGGTGATTATATTTTCCATAAAATACAAACTAGTCCCTTTCTTTTACAACATCAAGGTCGGCCACCATTGGGCCCCAAATGGGCTTCCCATTTGATTTTCTAGTCCAATGCAATAAGTCCATTACTTATTCATTAGAAGCCCAATATCGGTTCCTGGTTACTTACGGTTATTTATATATCGTAAATACAGTAAATACGACATATAAAGTGGCACCTCAGTGTATATGTGTGTGACCCCATAGGCTCACATATGTCTAGCCATATAGTTAGTAATTATGACACGAGCATACTCCAACAGCTCCCACTTGCGACGTCATAATAATCAAGTAATTATACAAGCAATGGTTAGCGTCTAGCAACACGCCACTGCCCCTAGAAATATGTGAGGTTAGTTTCTTAAACGTCTCATTTCAGATGGTTTATATGTCATCTATCCTTTTGTTACAGATACCGTGTTGAACATTAGACATGGATCAAAAATCATTCTAATAGTTCAACTATTATGTTTCTCGATATAGATATTGAACAAGATTACCAAGTGGATTTAAGATTCATCTTAATCCTAGTTGGGTACGGCCATACAAACATCTGTTCAAATCATCGAGGGGCCCAATAGTATCTAACTCCAAAGCAAGTGGAGGAACAAATCCCATTTTGACTACACGTGTCATTCACATGCTTCATATCACTCCTGAAAATGGCCTTTATAACTACCTTATTCAGGACAGCGTTTAACCATATCAAGGAATGAAATTCCACATATGCAAGACCTGCTTGCATCTCAAGTCTGAGGATAAGAGACAAAACCTCTTGCGAGATTCACTATTGACGACGATCCATGTAGTGAATTCTCGTAGGATGGGTCAATCCAATGTTCATCACTATGAACAACATGTGAGTGTGGCAAATAAATCACCAACACGCTCACATTTGTCTTAATTTGATGATACTCCCGTATCGTCAATCGACAATGGATAATTTTAGAATAAATGAATTATTCATGGATTAAACATGCAAATATAGAACACAGTAGTATAAATGAAGACGATCATACCAGGTATATCAATTCATTATATAATACGACTGCTTACAGTTCCATTATCCAAATACTAAAAACAGATATGCATAAGACTACTCATAGGTCGGGATCCGATGTTCCCACCATGATCGAATCATGTTGTACAAGACAACAAGTAGTCATCTGAGTAAACTTTGAGAATACTTCTTTCAAAATTCATGAAAGGTTCGAATGATGATTGTCCTTTGTATGTGTGCATTCAAGTACAAGACGAGTATTGCAACAATACATTCCATAGAGTGTTTGAAGCTAGCAAGACACCTACTTTAGACAGTCATCTGAATAGTTTCTCAAACTATAAAGTATTCTTATTCTTTTAATGTATAACGCATTAATGCTCTCAGTCGAGCACATCTAGTCAGCAATGTCATCATTCATGATGACATCCTACCATGACTAGGGTTGAGTATTATCTCAGTTAAATAAGCATCAGCGTATGCAAACAAAACAGAGCTCCTCAATTATCCGTAAACGTTTGAACATATCTTTGGTCCTATGTAGGTCCAATATAATGTTCGTTTAACAATTATCTAACGACTTTCACTTAGATATTGGTTGTTATCAACTCATCTTGCATTCATGCAAATGATAAATATATAGTCCAATACTTAATATGACTTACATGATGAATCCTTCAGTCAAACTTAAGATATTCAATCATGTGTTCAATCTCATCAAGTAAGATTGATCATTGAGACTCCCCTCAATAATGTGTCATATTGTGTTTAGACTTAATAACCGCTTATGTTTATTCTAATAAACATATATATAACAAGGTTATATGTTTTATTTTATAAATCCCTCAAGAGAAACTTCATTCCAAGCTAAGGATTAAAGTCTAGCTTAGGTGGAATATTGTTTCTAATATGTCAATGACATATGAGATTTAAGAAAATAAATAAAATGCTCCAACTTGCTCTCAGTGTACTTAGGAGTAATCTTATTAATCAAAATCAAGTTAATGATTTTATAATTAACTCAAGATCTTTGCTCCTAGATGCATGATCTAATCCACACATGGATTATTTTATCTTGTATACATAATAAAGATTATATGGATTCATAAACCCTTTTGATTACTCATCGTCCTCGCAAAGGTAATCAACAAGAAAAGTGTTTTGATATCCTATTGTCATATTTCATTTATATGAAAACAGGTATGACAATTAATCATCTTTATACATTTAATGTTTCTAGGCAGAAGGATTTAGTCATAGTCAATTACTTGAGTACGAGTAAACTCCTTTTACTAGTCGTGCATTAAACTTGTGTACAAGTTTTCCCTTTTGAGTCTTCTTATCAAGAAACTCATTCTTAACCTCACAGTCTAACTGATTTGTAAGTGATCAATCATGCTCCATGAGTGATTGTCTTTTAAGGGCTGCATCTTAACATTCATAGTTTTGAGCTACTCATCAGATACAATATCTGATAATGCATCTCAGTAGTTAGCAGGTTCACCATGATCCTCTAACTTATGTCTCTTAGCATTGATATAAAAAACTATATCATTCAGGTGCAAGAGGTATCCTTGTGGATTTATGAATGAGAGATATCAATCTATGGTTTAACATATCCATGTTCAACCTTAGTATGACATTAGCAAGTGTACTCAGAAGGTTGTGTATTTAGTTCTCGAACAACTTCAAGGTCTAAAGGTACTCCCACTTGCTTTTGTATGTAGAGACTAGTCTCTAGATACTAAGCATCTTGAGTAACAATAAATTGTTTTCAAGTGGGACATCCAAAATACACCGTTAGTTCTTGACTCTAGTTTGTTAATTACTTACTCTTAAGTAGTTAACAAATTCAGAACTTCAATTAAGACATAATGAGATTCATCCCATGCCATAATACAATGGTGTCTTAAATTCCTTCTGGGTTGGAATCATATTGAGTGTACACATGGCACATCCAATTTCTAACCTTGATAGCTTTGGAGGTAAAACAGTTTAAGTCATCAAAGATCAAACAATATCAATAGTGTTTGATTTTCCACGATGGACATACCATAAAGTTGTGGTATTCCATGAGGACTGATGTTGTGAGACTATCACACAACTCATTAGATGAACTTATACCTTTTGGCTTACATATCTGCCAACCAAGTCAAACCAGATGGCATCAATAGTAATTTTAGCCTATTGCATACTTTACTTCATGTGTATGTTTTGACTAGAAAACATAAACATTTAATATTATACGTCGTCAGTGTACATGTCCTAACAAGAAGACATAACAAATCAACGTCTTACTTTACGTTATAAGTCTTTCAAGAATTAACGGAATTAATGTTTGTGTCTTTACAAGAGACCTAAACATATTCAACTAAAGTAATTACGAGTGCCGACTCTTGGCCTCAATAGTATATTCAAGTTAATTTTGTACTTCATGATTATGACTTTACAAGAAAACATAATCATATTTACTAAACAATTCAGTGAATATGTTGAAGTAGCTTTTCATGTTATCTTGATATTTATTCTAATTAGGGCAACCTACATTTTATGTGTAGAAGTCCTAGTAGAATCTTAGTTTCTTACCTTTCAGTCAAGAAAAACCATTAGTCATATTGTTATATGTTGTACCTTGCACACAATTAAGATTTATCCCACTTGTGCATGGCACAACATCATGAGAGTATACAGACAACACTACGCTCGTTTGTTTGTATGAGCAATATGACCATGTCTAAGATAACACATGATTTTAGTCAAAACCAAAATATAGATATGTAGAACTTTATCGTTTTAATAATGAATCATGCATAACAATTTTATAGATAACATTTCAGGAAGCAACATCAGGAACGCGACAAGTTATCTTATAAAATTTATGCAATGGTTCTTATATAAACTATGATGCTTAACACGTGGAAAGTAATTATTTCAAGACAATCTGGAAATAAGATGGGCAACTTGCAAGGTAATAAAGCTTACAGCTCCCACTGGATTAGACAACATTACATGTGTTACGTCACCAGTAATATAATCACGTAGCTCCCACTGGATTAGACAACATTACATGTGTTACGTCACCAGTGGAGAGTGAGTAGCGATTGGATACTTTCCATCTTTCTTTGAATATCTAGTAAACATGTACTTAGGTATTCAAGAAAGTGCATCAAGTTCTAACATATAGATGATGGGCTAGCCATCATTGCTATTTTAACTTGAAAATAGGCATGCATTTCCTCCATAATTGGTCTACTTTACCACAAGGGTATGTAGGACCTTAGTAGGCATATTGGGTTAAGGCAAACTGCTAGGTAATCATGCTAGTAATTGCCTTTACCACATTGCGGTTTATTGATACTTCCGTCTTCTAATTATTTAAACTCATTTTAGTTTGGTAGCTAGTACGAAATAGGTTGACCAAGCAAGAACATGCAAATATCGCCAAAGGTCTGACCAATGAGCAAAATTTGCCATGGGTTGAAATGGCCCTAAGGTCTGACTAAAGAGGTCAAGTCAAGTGCACGTGTTCTTGGTTGTCCAAATATCTTATATTTCTTCAATGTTTCAAAACCGAAACAAGGGTTATAAAACAACGTTGAAGGAATAAGATGTGTAACCATACTTAACCGTTTTGACTTTTACAAGACATCACGATTTCTAGAGTAGGTTTTCCTTGAGTTTGATTAGAATTAGGAAAATTCAAATATTCCTATTATGGCTTTTCCTCATAAAGAAAAAGGATAGGAATAAGTCTCTTTCTTACAAGGAAAGATCGACTTAGGTCGTCCTTTTAACAAGAAAAGAACAAACTCTTGTTTACGATATGCGTTGCATTAATTGAATTTACAAAGTTCAATTTTAGTATTTTCGATAATTATCCTTTTATAAATTAACTACCCCATGTTTATAATTTAAAACATTTAATTTACGAAAAGGCTAAGATCCTCATTGAGGTTCGACCATTAATGCAGTTGATCTACTAGAAATGGTGGATTCAATAGGTAGGCGACGATCACCAATTGTATTACATGTACAACTCTTAGATCCTTATGGGACTCATGGCATCTAGTGTCAAACAACTAGTGTCATGTAGGCATGTTTAGTCCCATCTTTGCCTCGGGTAAGGGTCTGACCACACTACTCGATTAAGTCATCCAATTTGAAAACTGTGAGAATAATCCTAGGTCTGACCATGGAGAATAGTCACCTTGGGTTACAATTCAGCCTAGGTCTGACCAGATGCTAAAAGGTAATTGCAAGTGTTCTCATAATTGGACGGCGTGACTTCAATTTTGACGGGTAAATAGTTTTGATGTGGATCAAAAACGTGTACGAAAGAAGCATGCATTCATTCTTCGTAGCACAAGTTAAAAAACTTTTCTTAACTTAAGTCTAATCATTGTTTTAATTTTTGTGTGTCAAGTTGTCCATTTTCAAGACTAATATAAATCCTAGGTGGATTTTAATTAAGTTTGGACAATACAATAAATCAATAAATAAACAATCTTAACTAGTTTAAGTGTTATTTAGAAAACAATGATTTTTAAGTTTCAAATCATATTTAAACTTAGTTAAACTAAATCATAAGACTTAGTTCAAAATGGTTTTGTTTAGTTTCAAGTTTTAAGAAAACATTTTTCCGTTTTACATGTAGTCACAACATACATAAAAACAACCAACCAAACATACAACCACAATATGCAAAGCCTCAACCGATGAAAATCCTATGCTTGGTCTTGTGAGCCATCACAAGAACCAAGAGTCAACTAGGGACTTATATCACAACCACATGGAGGGCTCCCACTTGCTCCAAGACAATCATGAGCAAGTAAAAGGCCCATTATGCACTTGAACTTCAGTTTCTGTCAGCCCAGTTTTCCTGTTTTGCAAGGCCCAAAAGCCCAGGAAGATCACCTCCTCATGATTCGGCCCAGTTGACAAAGTTGTAGCCCTATGTCTTGTGGACCTGCACCAAAAATTTTAGAAAAAAATACCTTACCAATCAGCAGGTAATCACGTTTTCCCTACAGGTGTCCAGCAGCAACTTTCAGTCTACAACTCTTCAATCTTTCGCCTTTTGCTTCCAAGCTCTTGTTTACAATACATATAAAGTAAAATACAACTAATCTACTTTGTATCTACTGTAAAATGCCCAAACATTGGCAAAACCAAAATTGAAATACATTACAAAAGTGCCAAAACAATGGCAAACCCCAAAACAAGAAAAACCAACCAACAATCACAATCACAACGCACAAGTGGTCTAGGTTTTCATCGGCTTTGCATATGAACACATAATAATACATTAAAATAAAGATTATTACATGGTGTTGGCTAACTCCATGGACAAACATGCATGTATTTGCCATGGATAACAAAATAAATAGCAAGAAATAAATTGTTAGCCAACGAATCGAAGAAATAATTAACAAGAATTAAAACCCCGAATGGTACGCGTGACAAATGGCCAAAGACTCAAACCCCACTGATGTTAGGACCTTCTTAACATCATTTTACCACAGAAAAATAAGCCTCATGGGCTGATTTGAAATTGGGTTAAAAATCTTCCAAAAAACGCGTTTTTAGGCCATTTTACGGGTACCGATCAAGTAAACAAACAACGTATGCATAACAAATGGCCATAGGATCAAAAAGTCCAGATCTTAAGACCTTAATTAAGTCGACATATTCAGAATATTCAAGCCCTAGGGGCTGTTTTAAAATCACACTTTTAAATCCATTAAAAAACAACGTTTTTAGCCATTTTTACGCATACAAGATGATCATATGACAACATATGATGGCTCGTGATACCACTATAGGTGATGTATGACATATATAACATATTAAATAAATTCACGCAGCGGATAAACATCACCATAACAGGATCCATAGTGCCATATGATCAATCAAAACAATAAACACATAAGTTATACCTTTGTAGCGTGATCCGGGAGTCACCAACAACACTATAACCCACGACTTGATCAAGAAACCCAAGAGATCAATAAGGTTGATCTCCTCTAAGTGTGAAACACACTACACGTCACCGTACGCCAATGGATGCTAGTCCTTCAACCACCGTAACCAATCAAGCACCCTTGAATGAACAAGATTCAATGGAGATTGATGAAAAAACAAAAAACCCTAGATCTTGTGTGTTTTATTTCGTGGTCCTTGATGAGAGGAAGAGGGAGAGATATTAGGTAACTACTAATCACCATAATCAGGATATTATGGTGATTATATTTTCCATAAAATACAAACTAGTCCCTTTCTTTTACAACATCAAGGTCGGCCACCATTGGGCCCCAAATGGGCTTCCCATTTGATTTTCTAGTCCAATGCAATAAGTCCATTACTTATTCATTAGAAGCCCAATATCGGTTCCTGGTTACTTACGGTTATTTATATATCGTAAATACAGTAAATACGACATATAAAGTGGCACCTCAGTGTATATGTGTGTGACCCCATAGGCTCACATATGTCTAGCCATATAGTTAGTAATTATGACACGAGCATACTCCAACATAAATTTGCTAAATTGTTGAATGTTGAACCTAGTGAACTTAATTCTAGTATTGTGATTGAGATAGCTAGTGGTAGGGAGGTAGAGGTTGACAAGGTTATTTGTGGGTGTACTATAGTGTTAGAGGGCATTCTGTTTATGATTGATTTGATACCTTTTGGACATGGGAGTTTTGATGTGTTGATAGGGAGGAGCTGGTTGTCTAAGCATAAGGCCAAGGTTGTATGCCATGAAAAGGTAGTTCGTATTCCTTTAGAGAGTGGTGTTATACTTCGGATACAAGGAGAATGCTTAGGGAATGATTTGAAATCCCTTAAGAATGCAAAAGCAAAAGAACTTAAAATAGAAGAGATTCCTGTGGTGTGTGAATTTCCTGACGTCTTTCCTGAAGACTTGTCTGGGTTGCCACCAATCTGTCAAGTTGAATTCCGTATTGAATTGATTCCTGGAGCGGCACCTGTGGTGAAATCCCCATATCGTTTAGCACCCTCTGAGATGCAGGAGTTGTCCGCGCAGTTGCAAGAACATCAGGATAAGGGGTTTATCCGACCCAGTCACTCTCCGTGGGGAGCACCTGTGTTATTTGTTAAGAAGAAGGATGGTTCGTTCCGGACGTGTATTGACTATCCGGAATTGAACAAGTTAACTGTTAAGAATCGGTATCCTTTTCCTAGAATCGATGATCTCCTAGACCAGCTGTAAGGTTCTCGATTCTTTTCGAAGATAGATCTACGTTATGGTTATCTCAGTTAAGAGTGCATGAGGAGGATATTCCGAAGACTGCTTTTAGGACTCGTTATGTACACTTTGAGTTTATGGTTATGCCATTTAAGTTGACAAATGCACCTGTGGTATTCATGGATCTAATGAATCGCATTTGTAAGCCTTATTTTTATAAATTTGTGATAGTGTTCATCGATGATACATTAGTCTACTCTAAGACTGAGAAGGAGCATGGAGAGCCTTTGAAGCTGGTCCTTAAATTGCTGGAGAAGGAGAAGTTGTACGCAAAGTTTTCAAAATGCGAGTTTTGGCTTAGAAAGGTACATTTTCTTGGTCATGTAGTTAATAGTGAAGGTATACATGTAGACCCTGGAAAGGTCGAAGCGGTCAAGAATTGGAAGGCTCCTACGACGCCGTCAGAGATACGCTCCTTTTTAGGATTGGCTGGGTATTACAGACGATTTATCAAAAAAAATTCGAAGATTGCCAAACCCCTCACATTGTTGACCCAGAAGAATAAGAAGTATGTCTGGGGAGAGGAGCAAGAGATGGCTTTTCAGAAATTAAAAGATAAATTGTGCAATGCACCTATTCTGGCGCTTCCAGACGGACCAGATGACTTTGTGGTGTATTGTGATGCGTCGAAACAAGATTTTTGGATGTGTACTAATGCAAAGAGGGAAAGTGATAGCCTATGCATCCCGACAACTCAAGATTCATGAGATGAATTACACCACTCATGATTTAGAGCTTGGTGCGGTAGTGTTCGCCCTCAAGAATTGGAGACATTATCTGTATGGCACAAAGAGTGTTGTTTTTACGGATCATAAGATTCTTTAGCATATCTTCAGTCAGAAGGAGCTGAATATGCAATAGAGAAGATGGATTGAATTGTTTAGTGATTATGATTGTGAGATTCGCTATCATCCTGGAAAGGCAAATGTGGTGGCTGATGCGTTGAGTAGAAAGGAAAGGATTAAGCCTAAGCGTGTGCGAGCTATGTGCATGACCTTGCAATCGAGAATCAAGAGGAAGATATTGGCAGCACAAGAGGAAGCCCTCAAGGATGAAAACGCAACAGCTGAGATGCTGCGTGGGTTGGATCAACAAATGGAGAAAAAGGAGGATGGTGGATTATATTTCTTGGATCGGATATGGGTTCCGATGGTGGGAGATGTAAGAAGGTTGATCATAGACGAGGCTCATAAAACAAGATACTCAATTCATCCAGGATCTGACAAGATGTATTACGATCTTAGAGATGCTTATTGGTGGCCAGGAATGAAGAGGGAAATAGCCGAGTATGTTAGTAAGTGTCTGGCTTGTTTGAAAGTTAAGGCTGAACATCAAAAACCCTCTGGATTACTACAACAACCGCCGATCCCTGAGTGGAAATGGGAGAATATAACGATGGATTTTATTACCAAGTTGCCTCGAACAAGTAATGAACATGACACGATATGGGTCATAGTGGACAGGCTGACGAAGTCTGCACATTTTCTGGCCATTCGTGAGGATTATAAGATGGAGAAGCTGGCAAGGATTTATATCAATGAGATTGTGGCACAACATGGTGTGCCAGTGTCTGTTATATCTGATCGCGATAGTAGGTTTACCTCGCGGTTCTGGCAGTCGCTGCGGAAGGCTTTGGATACACGTTTGGATATGAGTAGCCTTGACAATATATGGATCTCTTGTTTTTGTAGGTCCACAATATATGGATCTCTAAGTAGCCTTGACAACTTAGTTAGACGACTTGAATGGATCAAATCAATCTAAGTGAGACACTAACACTTTGTTTTTGCTAATGCGGAATCTTAACACAAACAATGAAGAACACAAATCAACAACTAACTTCGTATGTTACTAACTTTCTCAACTTCATACGTACAATGACTCAAAGACTCTTTATCGCATATCTTAAACTAATACTTTTAGAGTTCCTTTTATACACCAAGGAAACCCTAGTTTACATAAAACCGTGTATATCTTTACTAAAGATAACTACGTATCTTTTCCTAACTTGTAGCTAACCAACTTCCTAAATATTCTGACCAGACTTAACTAATAAGTCAACCAGACTAAACTCGCTACCAGACTTAACTATTACATAACCAGACTTAATACATACCAGAATTAACTTCGTAATTTACCAGACTTAAGTCTGTTCTTCCATTAAATCTCCTCTTGATAATTCCCAACAATTGCTGGGAATTATTAAGAAGAGATTTAATGGAAGAACAGACTTAAGTCTGGTAAATTACGAAGTTAAGTCTGGTCTGTATAAAGTCTGGTTATGTAATAGTTAAGTCTGGTAGCGAGTTAAGTCTGGTCAGAATATTTCGGAAGTTGGTTAGCTACAAGTTAGGAAAAGATACGTAGTTATCTTTAGTAAAGATATACACGGTTTTATGTAAACTAGGGTTTCCTTGGTGTATAAAAGGAACTCTAAAAGTATTAGTTTAAGATGTACGAAAAAAACAGTCTTTGAGTCATTGTACGTACGAAGTTGAGAAAGTTAGTAATATACGAAGTTAGTTATTAATTTGTGTTCTTCATTGTTAGTGTTAAGATTCCGCATTAGCATAAACAAAGTGTTAGAGTCTCACTTAGATTGATTTGATTCATTCAAGCCGTCTAACTAAGTTTTCAAGGCTACTTAGAGATCCATATATTGTGGACCTCCAAGTGGTATCAGAGCCTGAAAAGAGACTCTGAGGTTGAAGAATCACAAAACTCACAAACCCGAATTCACAAAAACAATCTTACAACATGACTGAATCTGAAATCCCTTCTGAACAAACCCCTCCTAAGCAAGATGTTTTCTCCAACCATGATAGTGATGATGATAGGTCAATTCATGATGAAGAAAAACCTGAAACCAGCAGCTCCAAAACACAAACCATTCCCTCAACCACAACCATATCCAACATAAAACTTCCAATCCTGAAAAGAGATGAGTACGACATATGGGTCATCGAGATGGAACATTATTTGGAGTACATTGACAGTGAAGTTTGGAAGGTCATTCAGAAAGGAAATTCAAAGAAAAGAGTCTCAGTTGGAACAGATGGAGTGGTTAGAGTATTACCACCAGTATCTGCTGAGGAGATACGGGCTGTCGAAAAAGAGAAGAAAGCAAGAACTGTGTTGTTGATGGCTCTTCCCAAAGAACATATGAGAAAGTTTCATAACATGACCGATGCCAAAGAAATCTGGGAAGCAATCAAGAAACGTTTTGGTGGGAATGCAAACTCAAAGAGAATGCAGAAGGCTGTTCTCAAGCAGCAATTTGAGGCATTCAGCGTGTCTAGTACAGAAGGGCTGGAAAAGGGATATGATAGATTTCAACTCCTTCTGTCACAATTGGAATCTCTTGGTGCTCCAGTGTCCGATGAAGATGCAAACCATAAATTCCTCAGAGCACTACCATCAGATTGGTCAAGTGTCTCTATGACTATGAGGATAAATGATGAAGTGGATAGCATGACAACTAATGACCTGTACAATAACCTTAGGGTTTTTGAACAGGAAGTCAAGGGATACTCTAAAGCATCTTCCAGTTCTTCAAATGTTTCCTTTGTCTCTCAAGGCAAAAGCAGCATTAACAAAGTTAAGTCTGGCAGGGTTAGTTCTAGTAGTTATGAGACTCCTACTAGCAGTACAAGGGAAAGAGCTGCTCCTGCAGGCTTTGCTGATGAGGTTGTTCATTCATTCTTTTCAACTCAACAAGAAGATAATGACTTTATCAGTGAAGATTTGGAACAGATCAATGATGTTGAAGTAGAAGAGATGGACATTAAATGGCAAATTGCCATGATTGCTCTGCGGGTAAAGAAGTTCCAAAGGCAGCATGGAAGGCCTATTCGTTTTGATAACAAGTCTCCAGTGGGGTACACAAGAAGGACTGTTGAGTGCTATAATTGTCATAAACATGGGCACTTTGCCAGAGACTGCATGGAAAAGAAGTCTGCTGATGAAGAAAGGAAGAGAAACTATGACTACCTAAAGAATAACAAGATGGAGAGAAACCAGATGAGTATGCTGACACTAGAGGCAGGAACTATCAATTGGGATGAGCACTCACAGGAGGGAGAGACATCAAATCATGCATTAATGGCCATTGGGTCTAGCAATGAGGTATCCTTATGTTCAAAATTATGCATTGATTCATATAATCATGTTAAAGCCTTATGTGATGAACAGATGAAACAAATAGGTGACCAAGAAGCAAAAATCTTAGCTTATTCTAAGGCAGTAAAAACCTTAGAAGCACATATAGGCACCTACCAAAAACAACAGGCCTCTTTAAATGATAAACTCACTTTTCAAGCTAATCAGATATATGAAAAAGATGAAAAACTTAAAAAATATATACGAATTGGCATGAAAGCTGTGAGTGAAAGAGATGAATTACAGAAAAGGATAGACTCTTGGAATCATTCAGCTAAGAATTTGGGTAAGATAGTTGATTCACAAATGAGTTATACTTGTAAGATTGGCTTAGGGTATGGTATTAAATCTGATAATGAGATACTAAGCTATGAGGAAGAAATGGATAGGTCTGTTTTTACATGTAAAGAAGAGGACTCTCTTGGAAAACCATTATACAATAGGTTTTTCAAGTCTAATGACTTTAAAGGAGTGCCACCTCCATTAAGTGGAGTTTACACTCCCCTACCAAAGGAAGACATAGATGAATCTTTATTTGAATATGGAAAAAAGGGTCCTATCTACCCTGAGACAGACAACTCTGGAGACAAATCAAGTGAATACTCCACTTGTCAAACCAATGACAGTGAAGGATCCACAAGAGATGTTTCTGAGAAGTCTGACTCAGAACCTAAGAATGAACCCAAAACACCTTCTGAATCAGAACATGTCAGACCTAGTGAACCAACCATATCCACACCCAAACCTAGATTAGATAAACCTAGTTGTGAATCTCATGTAAAATCTCCTAGGATGTCTGAACAAGGTCAAGAGTCACCAAGAGTAGATTGGACAAGAAGAACATATAGGAACAACTCTACTTATGGTCCTAAGAGATGTTATGTCTGTGGAATTCTAGATCATTTGATTAGGGACTGTGACTTCCATGAGAAAAGAATGAAAAGGGAGGCTGAACTAAGAAGGCATAAAAATGTTAATACTGGCCACATAAACACTAAACCAGTCTGGAACAATGCTAACAGAATTAACCATGCAAATAAATTTGCTACTAGACCAGCACCATTTAATTCTGGTAGACCACCAGTTAATTCTGTTAGGTCACACTTTAATTCTGGTAGTGCAAATTTTAATTCTGGTAGACAAAATTTTAATTCTGGTGGGCCAAGTGTTAATTTTGCTAGACCAAATGTCAATTTTATATGGTTTAGACAATCAGTAAGACCACAGGTGAGATCTTATAATCAAAGAAACAATTTTTATAAACATCACTCACCTGTGAAAAGTCCTTATGCTAACAAGACAACACAAACTTCAAAACCTAGTGTTGTATCGGATAATGGGGGGTCTGCTGTTAAGACCCTAGCATGTTGGTCTTGGGATTATCTTAAGAACACCTTTACCTATGAATCCAAGAACAACAGTGGATCAACTTTTTACAAGACATATAAATTTGTTGATCCACAGGGCAGACCCAAGCCTGCACAGGCCTGGGTCCTTGAGAAGAACTAATCCCTTTTATTTGTGTGCAGGTCATCCACTTAAACATATGGGAGGTTACTTTTAAGGGGAGGCCAAAATATAAAGATTGTAAACCAGCACTTAGAATTTTTTTTATTATTTTTTAATTCTGGTAGCTTTCAATCTTAGTTCTGGTAGTTAATTTTAATTCTGGTAGTTAATGGTTTTCGATTTTTCTTGTATACTTGTTTCTTTGTATATTTTCTTTGTTTCTTTTGGTGTTGGGACTAACATTTGTAGAAAAATCATGGAGTGATGGTGATACGAAGCCTTATTATTGCTCAGAATGTGTGTAAGTCAACTTCTTTGGTAAAGTCTGGTGAGTCAATGATTAATTCTGGTTGACCAATTTTAAGTCTGGTAGTATACACCAGTCATAAAATATTACCGTTAGGTCTGGTCAGTCAAAATAATGATTTTTCATATTAAAATATTACCGTTAAAGAATTTTCGGGAATAAGAGGTATATAAGGATAAAATTGTTAAAATTTTCTCACTTTTATCTTTATTTACATCCAAATTTAAATCTCGTTATTTTCGGCTACTACTCTATTTTTCCACTACATATTCGTCAAACCCTAACTTAATTCACAACCATAATCAAATCATTTACTAATCCATGGCTCCTCTAAAGTTTGTTGACAAGCACAATCAGGTTGGATTCTTGAAGAAACTAACTCAAAGTGAAGGCTTTGAGCAAATTATGGATTTTATGCGCGGCTCACACATTCGGTATGCTTTACTTCATAATCCCACAATTTATGCATCCCTTGTCAAGCAGTTCTGGGGGTCGGTTACCTCTGCGACTCTTGATGATGGGACCATAGATACTATTGAATTTACTGTTACTGAAGCTTCCATTAGGAGTAGTCTCCAATTGGATGATGCTTAAGGGGAATTTGATTTGCCCAGTCTAGAAATTTTAGAAGGAATGAAAAACATAGGTTACCCCACTGATGGTACTTTTACTTTTTGAAAAAGCTTTTTCTCACCACAGTGGAGGTTTTTACTTCATCATTTACTCCAATGCCTAAGTCCCAAGTGTGGTGGATGGGATCAATTTGGAAGTAAAATTGCTTCTGCTTTGGTCTGTCTATCACTTGGAAGGACATTCAACTTTTCAAAACTTATTTTTGAAGGCATGGAGAAAAATGCTAAAAAGCCAAAGTTTCTAATGTACCCAAGATTTCTGCAAATGGTTTTAAATTATGAAACTAAAAACGGAGCACAAACATATATAAGTGTGGCTTTTACACATTAATTGTTTGCTAACATGAAAAGAGGTTTCTCTAGGGCCCATTGGCCTTTACTTCCTGCTATGCTTGCTAGTAATAACAATGCAGGTACATCTGGGGCTGTTCAAGAGCCTACTACTGAGGAGCAAGTCCAGGAACAACCAAGGACCCCAACACCTACACCTACACCTACACCAATCCCATCACCACAACCAAGTAACTCACCATCTACTGAAAGACAACCTACACCTACCCCACAGTCTACATCAGTACAACCACATGTTCCAAGTCCTGCACAGGAGGAGGAACATGCCTCAATGACTATGGAAGAACTTCTCACCCTAGTTCCTACTCTACTTAAGAGGGTGTCTACTTTGGAAAGGTCAAACACTGCACTCAGTAAGGCAGTGATCACCTTGGTGCAGAAGGTGAAGAAAATGGAAAGGATTATGAAACAGAAACGTGTTCCATTTGATGACCAGGAAGGTGAAGCTGAAAATTCTTCCAAAAAGGGGAGGAATTTGGAAGAAGAAAACTTATTTCAAACACCAGCTCAAGAAAAAGGCACAAATATCAGTCCAGAGGCTTTGGAAGTGGCAGAAACATTGGCTCAATCCTTAGGCAAGATCATAAAGGAGAAAAAGAGGAGAAAATTAATCCTAATTGAAGAAGATTCTGTTGAGGAAGGAGCTGATAAGTCTGGTGAAGTTGCAAAGTCTAGTGCAGTTGGGTCTGGTAATGAAGTTAATTCTGGTCAAGTTAGTTCTGGTTGGGATAAGTCTGGTAAGGAAATTAGTTCTGGTCAAGATTCTGCTGCTGGTACTAAAAGAAAAGGGAAGGAGATTCTTATTGAAACTCCTCAACTTAAGAAAAAGAAGAAACAGGAAAGGGAAGAACAAGCAACCTTGGCTGAGATAGAAAGAATTAAGGCTGCAGATCTGGCAGAAAAGGAAAGAGAAGAGGCACAGAAAAGGAAAGACGAATTAATGGCTAGAAGAATGTCTGAAGAGTCTGCAGATGATGTGTTGAATTTGATTGAAAATGATGCTGATATAAGAGCAAAGTATGAAGAGCTCAAGACCATTCCAGGGTTGTCTGCTGAAGAAAGATCTAGGCAGTTAGTAGAATTCATAAACTGTAGAGATGATCAAGAGCTTTTAGGGGACTTCATAGCAAAAGTGAAATCAAAGAACAAAGTTCCCAAGAAAATTTCAAAGAATGAGATTAGATACTGTATGAAGATGTATTTGAAAACTTAGTTAGACGACTTGAATTAATCAAATCAATCTATGGATCTCTAAGTAGCTTTGATACCACTTGTAGGTCCACAATATATGGATCTCTAAGTAGCCTTGACAACTTAGTAGACGACTTGAAAGAATCAAATCAATCTATGAGAGACTCTAACACTTTGTTTATGCTAATGCGGAATCTTAACTCAATCAATGAAGAACACAAATTAGTAACTAACTTCATATATTACTAACTTTCTCAAATTTGTACGTACAATGACTCAAAGACTCTTTTTCGCATCTATTAAACTAATACTTTTAGGGTTCCTTTTATACACCAAGGAAACCGTAGTTTACATAAAACCGTGTATATCTTTACTAAAGATAACTACGTATCTTTTCCTAACTTGTAGCTAACCAACTTCCTAAATATTCTGACCAGACTTAACTAATAAGTCAACCAAACTTAACTCGCTACCAGACTTAACTATTACATAACCAGACTTAATACATACCAGACTTAACTACGTAATTTACCAGACTTAAGTCTGTTCTTCCATTAAGTCTCCTCTTGATAATTCCCAACAATCCTCCCCTGGTACATCTTCATACAGTATGGATCTCTAAGTAGCCTTGACAACTTAGTTAGACGACTTGAATGAATCAAATCAATCTAAGTGAGACTCTAACACTTTGTTTATGCTAATGCGGAATCTTAACACAAACAATGAAGAACACAAATTAATAACTAACTTCTTATATTACTAACTTTCTCAACTTCGTACGTACAATGACTCAAAGACTCTTTTTTTCGCACATCTTAAACTAATACTTTTAGAGTTCCTTTTATACACCAAGGAAACCCTAGTTTACATAAAACCGTGTATATCTTTACTAAAGATAACAACGTATCTTTTCCTAACTTGTAGCTAACCAACTTCCTAAATATTCTGACCAGACTTAACTAATAAGTCAACCAGACTTAACTCGCTACCAGACTTAACTATTACATAACCAGACTTAATAAAGACCAGACTTAAGTCTGTTCTTCCATTAAATCTCCTCTTGATAATTCCCAACAATCCTCCCCTAACTTGATCTTCATGCTTCATGAACTTCAAGTTCCTTCTGAATGAGCTTTTGAGGATTGAATCTTGAACACTTGGAATTATCTAACTCTTTAAAACTTGACTTGTGCAACAACTTTGATCCTGATAAGCTTTCCATCATTTGATATGATCTTCACAGCAACCATGACCATTTGTACATCAATTCAGTTTAAGTTTCATACTATTCTCATCACTTCCAGGTGTGTAAACTCCTGTGAGAGGTGAATCATTGAAAATTAATGGATTTGATGTCTCTTTACCAATAGCCATCACTACTGGAGTAGCCAATGTTTTGGTGTGTAAGACCATGGTACACTGATAACCTGTAAAACCCAAAAATCTGAAGCAAGTAAAAAGACCAAATTGCCCCTATAATCTAAAAATTTGATTAATAAGCATATGAATTACCAAATGAATCCCAAACTTCTGGAAATGATCAAGATATGAAGAAAATAAATTTCTACTACTTCTTTTAACAATGGTAAAGTACAAAAAAAATTATATGAACACATAAAGAAGTTATATGGGCTGAATTTCTTAAACCTTACATAGTATTATTATTTTAAATCTTTATAAACTAAATATATCAATATAAATTCAAGGTAGATTAGGAAATAAGCAAGACTTTGAAACTTTGATTGGGTCATTATATTGGACCGAAACCTCAGCCATCTCCCCCCCCCTATAACCGGCCATCATCCCATAATTAGTTAACATTCCATTTGTTTCTTTTAATATATACCGAATCACCCAAATCACACACTAAATATCATAATTCTTTCGCACGATTTCCTGGAGGTTCAAACACATTTTTCCTACATTCATTTGAGTTTATAGAGGGCTAGAAAAATAGGAGTTGGAATTTTTGAAGCTTGGTTCGTTGGGTTGGAGTTTTGTTCGTGTTTTATCCCATC